>JMSH01000001.1:532929-614481 GCA_000712465.1 Huntiella moniliformis | reverse complement strand
CCCAAAGGGTAGTCAAGTCCCTTATCCTCGTCAACTGCTTTGGGCGGACGAGGACACACCCCTTCATGCGCACACCCCACCTACCAAATTGAGAGAACACCCCCCAAAAAGGCCCCAGTGCATCCAACTGCGTTCCCCCTAGCATGTCGCTATATTCCCGTTCTTTCTGTTGCTCTTGGCCGCCCTGGCAAAAAAATCAACAGAGTGATGAACATTGCTAATGTTTTGCAGTTACTCTTGACCTCAGTAGTTGTCGAAATTGGAGTGAATATCCTCCGCAGTTTACACGATTTGATGGTTCCTGAACTAACGTATCCAAGACACAGCGGCAATAAATTAGCTCGTAGAATACTAGAACATAAAACCTGCTCATATATAAAAGTTCTAGCGTTCGAATAACCCAAGTAGTGGTGAATAATGTGAGACTTTGCAGATTTAGCGACAACTCAAATTGACGATAATCGGTTGTTAGGGTCTAGGTGATAATTCGGCACTATCCTATTCAAGCTGGTTCGCCACCGGTAATAGCGAAGTCATAGTCGTGTCCGGAAACAAAATGTGAAGTTGGTTGTGTATGCACCTGTACACATGCGAGGAATGCCTCGTTGTCTCCCCAAAATTAAAGATACCGGCGGTTTTCGGGTTCAAGCTATTTGCTAGTCCGGATCATAGTCGGATTTATCGCTACATCGCTCTCCGCGATTTTCGAATGGAAAGAGGTTATCATGGGTCGTCAATTGCCGACGCCATTTGTAGAAAACAACGGCAAATACTTGTTGCATGCATACAAAAATGCATAGCTGATATCATCAATGTCCCATATCGTATGTACGTACACCCATCTGTCCTATACTTGAGCGATGTGCCGTATGTACATAGATACAACTGACGTATTGCAACCACCCAATAGGAAAACACTTGTTACTTTTTTCCCGCTACCTTTTCTGAGTTGAGTAGTTTCTTTTGTTTTGTTTTCCCGCTCTTGGTGTGAACATTGAGTTCCTTATTTTTCCACCATCAGGGCACAATTGAACGTACAGTACTAGTCAACTGTATACTTTTCTCATTGGTACCGGCTAGTACAATTACAGTGCAATCCCGCACCAAAAATACTTGACCACGTGTACCGTCGTGAATGAGGGGAGTGTTAGTTGGCGTCATAGGAGGGGTGTGCACTTAATGCATGGGTTGAGTCGGATGTGGAGCCGCCAGTTAACCCATGACACTGTGTGATTTCCCCCACCCGCACGTCACTTCACAATGGACGTTTACCTTGATTGACAGCACTGTGTACGAACTGTGTTGTAATTTTTGCTCGTTTTGATATCACGAAAACCAACTCTTCTTCCTAAAAACCTCGTCTGCATAGAGAATCAAGTTTTTGGGATATCTGGTCCACAAGACATGCTATAAAGTTCTGAAGACGCATGTCTGTTCTCCAAAGACTTGTATATCATGGTACGACTAAAGAAAACTGTTTTCTCCAGTCTTTGCGTAATGTCTCACCGTCTATGACATTTCCTAAATGACAACTTACACGCTGTTATATGTAAATCCAGTCAGTCACACGACTAACCCTACAATCAAATCTACTTGAATCGCTGATGAGCTACGAGAACCTTATCTAATCGTGTTCAACCCAACCTAACTACAACGTTCTGACTGCAGAGTATCATCCTGTCGCCTCTAACCCCCACCCACGAGCCGTCTGTTCTAACACTGATTACGGTGTCACTACCAAGCGGTAAAGCCTTAAGATTTGGGGAACCACGCCAACCCAAAGACGAACTAATGCATCCCACGCACGCAGAGACCAGGAGGTATACATACGCCATTTTCAAGATACCGCAGCGGAGTGCGGAAAGTTGAGACGGACAGTCGGAACAGGCAGAATCTTCCGTCGGGACTACTGGCTTACTGGAATTCAGCCAGGATACCATGCAGGTGGTGTATGTATGTATGTATATATGGATGTACAATGGCATTCAAACTTGGGTGACCTGAGAAGCCGGAGAACAATGTGACGGTAATCAGAGACTTGTTGGTCGGAAGTGTGGGACGGCCTTGCTACGGGACGAGGTGTGGGATCCACTTGTTACCAACTGACAATAGTGAACGTGCCGAGTGGGGCGGCTCAAGCAATTGACTGTCTCTGTTTTGGAAACCACGTAGAAGCCTTGTTGGAGAAGCGTATGTGGCAAGATATCTCATACATAGCTAGATTTGAATCATACGAGGCTCAATTAGTTTGGTACCTGATTCAGGGCGCCATTGACTTGTTAGCCTTTTACTAGTGTAACCGCGTTAACCTGCCAAATGATAACACTAAGTGGGCACTGGGAATAACACACTACAACTCGATATTAAATTCAACTATGTCCAATGCATTATACACACAACCAATCCGGAGTACACAAGTTCGTGTGGCGGGACGACATTGGAGATAGTTACTAGCCATCGTAGTTCAAGCTCGCCCCTCCCCCGCCGCTCATGCGGTCACAACAGAGGCGAGAACTAGGGCCTATTGAGAGTCAAGGCTAAACCAAAACTCAGGCCTGACAAAATAGCCCCGAGCCTGGCCCAATTCTGTTGTCGTCATTGAGTAGTAGTAGCAAGCAGGTCCTGGCGTCCGGCGAGTTTCGCCAGCCTTGCTCTTCATATCCTCTCACATGTGTATGTGTGTCTAGACGTTGTGATCGATTTTTTGAAAGGGGCAGGTGATTGGCCAGTTTCTGCCAGCCTCGGCGGTGGTTCCTAAAATGGACGCTGGTACAATAAAAGCACAGGGTCGTTGGGCCCCTCCTAGGCCCGTTTTAGTGGATCTTCATAGCGCCTAAGAGGAAGAGAAAAAAAATTCGCGGAGCCGAAGAGCGATGTCAGGTAAAAGTAAAAGCACGAAAGCTGTTGTAGTAATGGATTGATAGCCGATAGCGATGGGGGCGCCAGGACCACCGAAACCCACTGTGACGCTATAAGATTTGGCGGTTGCTAATAGCATTTACAAAAATTCCACCCGCCGCCTAATGCAAGTTTGTTTTTTTTTTTTTGGCATTCCACTGGCACTAGGGAACCTGTAGACACTTGGGCCATGTTTGCGGATCTCTACGATAACGTCGCTGGGTGGGTGCTGCTGCTGCTGGCTGCTCTAAGCAGGCAGGCCAGAAAAGAAAATGAGAGAAGGAGGAGACAAGGCTAGGTACTGAGAAACCGCCGGCTGTCTATTCCCGATCGTAAGCAAGACCAGCCAGTCTACGGCATATTTCGCAAACAATGTGATTCCGGAGATACACCGGACGTCTTTGGGTTGTTGTTGTTGTTGCTGTTGCAGTAGGCGACGCGATGTAAGAAAAGGAGGCAGGAAGGACACAATTATCCGGGTGTAAGACGCCCCTGGACACTCCCGAACGCCAACTTGCACATGTACAGTGTACATACATATGTAGACGGATAAGAGGGGAAAAAGTACGGGACCCATGGGATATGCGAGCCAGAGCGGTGACTTACTGCGTGTACAAGTCCGGTCTAATCCCGCCGCCTCAAAGGGCGACGGTCGGCTTGGTACTCTCGAAACAACAGCCGGGTTTTGGCACAATCCAGCAAATTGAAGGCTACCAACCTCTCTTTCTCATCAGAACTGTCGCACATTGTCCCCAAGTACATGCGTGCGCCGTATATCCCTTTCATCCCTCCTCAAGACTCCCATACATTGCCAAGACGGCCTTTTGACGGGTTCTACTCATGTTCGTTTGGTTACTTTGTTCTCTAACGTGGTGGTGAGGGCTCGTACAGTGTTTGTCAATCTGTGGAACAACTGGATCATTCACTCCCCCTTTGACTATTGGGGGGACACCAAACGACACAGGGCAGACAGACGGATCCCTCCACCCGCCTCCAAGATATTCCCACATGACGATTCGACCAAAAAAGGTGTCTGGATAGGTCACATCGGAACACAATGAATGTATATAGACACTTTATCCATCGTCTGAGAGAGAGACATACATCATAGACGTCCGCTCGGGTCGTTGCCTTGTCGCCAGCCACCAGACAACGCCCCAAACGTTGACGCCACAGGCAGCCCTTTTACAGCAGTGAGCTCTTGTGTCATATAACATACTTGGCATTGGAATCTTGGCGATCACAACCACAAAGTCCTGTGGCTACCCACGACTTTGCCAAGATGTAAGCCAAGAGGCCAAGTCGTCAACTACCCTCCCTTGTGGATGTCGCGGTCTCCATGGGTTTTTCAATGGTCTTGTAATCATCGTCCACAAACCTTGGCTCTGTACCTGGCCAAGCCGATGGCGTCTCGCGGGCTTGGCGGGAAGCCTAGCGGAGGCGGTTTTCTGAAGGGCCGATATATGTACTGTACATAGCTCAGGAATGGTGCTTCCCGATGGCTTGCGTGGAGCCGTCCTTGGCACAGATTTGGTTTGTTCTACGGGTTTATATTTTGTTAAGGGTATGTAAGCTGTACATGTGTAGCTGGCTTTTGTAAGGGCCACAGACGCGGCTAATGCACCATGACAACCATGCCTGGAAACCCGTCAAGCTGCAAGGTGATTGTGATCCTTGTTTATATGTGTCTGTCAGACGGGGAAATGCATATATAGTGTACACATGTGTTGAATTCCTGCGTATGGACATTGGCGAAAAGTGTTTTCCGTATCGATATATGTTGAATAGGGGTTTTGAATGTGACGTCGTACTTTACGATGTAGAGTTGCATTTAACAGAACAATTTCAAATCTCTAAGTAAGTAAATGGTCATTGTTAGGGTTAGGATAGAGCGGAAATGTGACGTTGCTTATCACAGACCAATTCCGGTTCCGACGAGCCAATAGGCGTTGCCTTTGTTTCCTTATAAAATGAATCCATATGTATAAAAGAGGCATACAAATACATGATGTCGAAGTACATGTGTACAGATGTAATATTGACGGTATATCAACGGATGAGCGGGTTTACATCCGAGGCAAGCGGGTCTTCAATAAAACGGGCTTTGAAGATATTGAGTAAGGGTTAATCTAGATACAAATTTCCCGTCGTTTGTCCGAATTTATGGCGGTTAATCGGAAATGGACGGGTACTTGGTGACATTGATAGAAAGTCCATGTATACACAAACGATGTACCGAATGACGTAGATCCCCCCAAAAGCAAGGGGTTATCTTATTTACACCGACACCTGCCCTGATGAGGCGAATAGTATCAATGACCACTCACCTGGGGCAAAAAAAGGGCGAAAATGTGACGCTTTGAAGGAGAGAAAAAAGAGAAGGCGGAGATGAGGGTGGGTGTCAGTCGGGGTTGTATATTCCGGTAATGACGATGATGACCGAGGCCGCTGGGTTAGGTTGAGAGAAAAAAAAAAGCAAGTGCCAATTTGACTATTTTGCAACTTGGATGTTTCCTAGTCGATGCAGCTTCCGGGAAGGACCGATGATGAAGGAGTAATGTGAATTTCAGGGTTATGATTGGCGGAAGAGACGACCCATAATTATGATGCATTTGGGTCGGTGAGCGTGATTACGCGACATGATTCAGCAATCGATTTACAGAGCATGCATAGATAACGAACGAGTGTATACGTAGCTAGTAAGGAAAACGGGAGAGAAAAAAGAAAAAAAAACTCACGAGAAAACAGACTAAAGCAGTGAAACGAAGGAAACCACAAGCGCGTCTTGACTTGTGGACAAGGAGAATGAGTAGTTTAGTTTTTGTTCTCTGTTCCCAAGGATTACAACGGATTCCACCGATACCTTTTTTTCTCCTTTGGCCACCCCTTGCTCTTTCTTCTTTTTTGTTTAGGTCCTCGGTGTTGCATGTGGTATTGCCCTATGACGCCAGGCGGACCCGGAGAGGAACCGGCAAGTGGTTTGGATTAACAGACAGGCGATTCCGGTGGTGGACCGACTTGTCCCGATATGCGCGTGAGCTAAGACATGTTACAATTTTAGTGGGTTAGTGTGAGCCTTGTTTTCTTGGTCAAGGTTGTTATATAGACTGTTTGTGGGTTGATATGGGTATGATATGTTGTACGTATTCATAAGAATGGAGAAGTCAAGATGATGATGTACACAAGAAGCTAAGAAGTAGATATGACGATGATAGTTGCTAGGAAGTTTACAGGGTGGTTGAAAAGTGCCTGTAGACTTGTGACGTAATGACCTTTCTTGTTTATAACAGGCTGTTGTTGGTGTTTGATCAGGGCTAATAACAAGGATGAGGATTAAAGGGTTACTCTTTCACTAACAAACTCGTAAAGAAAGTGACTTGATAGACAGGGTTTCAGGGTTTACATGAAGGGATAAATCGGGGTGGCTGGTCCCGATGGGTAAGGGGAGTTTGTTTTTCTTGTTTTCTCAATATAGGCATGGAAGTTAACGTTGGTTTTGGTTGTTAACGAGTTTGGACCTGTGAAGTTGTTTTGTTATTTGGATTGTATAGAAGGTATTGTGTGAGTTATTTAACTTTTGACTAGCCAAGATTTCAAAGTTATACACAAGTAAAACTGTTTAGTTTGTGGATGTTCTTGGCCGGTGCCTTATCGGCAACCACCAAGTTATAGTATGTATTCAGCTATAATTCACTGAGTGACTGTCGGTCCTTCTATGATATGAGACGCACACAAGGTGAACTAACAAGATTCACAAGTACAGTCTGGCCAAGAGAGACCTACCTACAACTAAACCAGACCACAGGGATTCAATATCTAAAGAATATCGAATGTGGACAAAGGGTGTGTCGATAACATGGCGGTCCCGTCAGCAACCCAGTGCGAGTTTGTCGTTACCGTGATCCCTGTTTATAATGCTTGCTTGTTTTCTCCATCCAGTTCCTTTTTGGATGTGTCGCGGGGGCCTTGTCCTAGCTTGGGTTGAGTTGATGTGGAGTTGAGATATCAAAGTTCGTGGTATCCAGGGAACGCAATAGAAGGTAAAGAAAAACACAGAGAGGGAAATAACTAGTCAGAGGAACAGGAATTCCTTGTGTTGGGTAGAATTCTAGTGTTTTTGGGTTGGACTGAATGTGGGGAGTCTTGGTAGGTTAGGCTGGAGGAGACTTGATATAGTATGGGAAGTAGTAAAGGAATTTGACGGGGACAGGTACATACAAGGGACCGTTCTAGTAGGAATACTGTTGGTTTAGAGGGATGGAGGGGGGGAAAACAGAAGACGACTCTTGGTTCCACCGCCTTTGTTGAGGAAACTTTGTATGTACATACTTGCATACATACAGTTTAAACGATGATGATGATGATGATGAAAAATGGCTAATTGAATGGCTACCTACTTGAGAAGCCGGAAAAAATGTACAACACGCTATGGTAATTGGTTCGTCTTGGCATCTTGAGGCTGCATATCACATGGGTGACCATCTGCCGCTTGAATACTACACTGACCGCTCCGAGAAGTCAAGTAAAAGGGAAAGAATGGCCGATATAAAGAGACATCTACATAGGAGGGGTTACCGACGTTCCGGTCCATCAAGGCCAAGTGACTCCCCCGCTTCCTAACGAGCCCCGTCTTTGGATGATATATCATGCATCGGAGCCCAATCTGCACAAAGCGAAGCCAACTACTGCAAGAGACAGGAGATGGATGAATCCATAAGTGGCATGGTATGGGAAAGTGTATGGGGTTTAATAGATGACAGACAGACAGACAGATAAAGTAGACATGACGTTGAGAATGTCTGACGAAACGGACCGGCTTCCGTCAGACGGGTAAGACTTGTCATTACGACGTCCGTCTTATTAGGTTTTATCGTGTAGAGTGGAGAAGCGGGAAGGACCAAGGAGAGTCACATACGAAATATACGTTGGTACTGTACATATGTAGTTTAAACAAGAAACCAATACAAGTTCACCAAGACGGAAGTATTCCATCGGAACCCTTCTTTAAAATAGAGGGGCAACATTTGAGCGGGGTGATGAAGACCGTGGGTTAGGTAAGAAGGACGGACTGGTTGCTGCAAACAATCAAGTCAGGCGAGTCCTTTGTAAAGGCCGACCGGGTGGTTGAGAGAACAAAGCCATGCCCATCAGTTTGGCTTACATGAATCCGGAGCCTTGTCTGCAGATGGCTCTGGGCTGGTTTCGGGGAGTTTTTTTAAAGAAAAAAAGAAGTAGTTATGTATTCAAGGAATGTACATACATATGTAAATGCACTCCACGATTTAGGATTTACAGGCCCGGTTAGAATATGTTTTTTTTTGCCACCCCATGTCGGTTCGAGGGAGACGAGCTGCAGTGTTGGACAAACTACACACGTCAGCGTGGATACCGATCTCGTGTGATTTACGACTGGTGGTGAAGTTTTTTTTGTATGTCTATAGATAGTGAAGAATAGAAGTCTTGATGTCACATTTGACGACTTGGTGGGAATCTGCTTGCGACAGGGGGATTTTTATGGAATATTGTTCCTTCTTGATTTGTGGTCACAATACATAATACACGCCCCCCCCTTGTGATGGGATCTAGAAGCATAGGCAAGATGCATTCCCTCTGCCAGACCGCATATATCGGGCACAAGCTTGCGACGTAGTATAGTGTATGTAAGTAGATTCATCGGCGTATGTGGGAAAGGGCTTTGGTATTGTGTGAACAAAAGAGAGAATACTATCGGGTATAGCGATGTAGGATATAGAAGACTATAACAGCATTGACTAAACTAATGATTATCATGATCTAGAGAATGTGACAAAACAAAATGTATGTAGGTCAAGTTGTTTTTTCTTCTTCTCTCTCGTCAATGTCCATGCAAGTATGCTGCATCATGCAGGATTCTCTACGACGCTGGAGGGAAGAAATGTAAAGTCGAGAACCTGGCTGGGTTGGGTATGTACTGGTTGGGTGGTTTACACCGACACTCCTTCCCATGCAATGGCGGGGTCAAGATAGACTAGGTTTACGGCTTTGATGGGGCACAGTGTCCGTATTTTTGATGTGAAGATGAGGTTAGTTTTGAATGATGATTTTGATAGTAGAGAATTGTAACTATGTGTGTATATAAGTTCGTGTGTTTGAATGTATCTATGTACGTAGAGCCCAAGTGAGGGGTTGGTAGTATATTGTCTATGCGTATATGTACAAGCATACATACATATGTACATATGTATCTGTAATGCATGGTCATGTTTAACGATGATGCTGCACAGACCGGGTTTCTCAACGACGTAAACGAACTGTAGATGTATGTACATACAACAGAAGGTCCTCTGCCTTGAAGTACGTCCAAGTGTTCAAACTCAAGGATACTATCTAGTTCATCAAAGACACGGCACAAGATAAATTGGGTTGCTATATGCAAGAATGAGCCTTTAGTGGAACCAGATCAATCCCGAATGACCTTCATGGTTAAATCGGCGGGGCACAAGAGCCTATGAAGTCATGAATAACCGCATGACAACGGTTGTTTATACAGTGGCCAGTGCTTATGCATGGCAGGAGGGGAGACAGGGTCTTTGTTAAACATGAGCTAAAGTTTTTGTGTGGGTGTAGGATAGACAGGTATTCAAGAACGTTGGATATCAACCATATAGATACATGTGTATATACCCAATCAACCAGCATCTTGCGTAAATATCCGGCTAGTCATGGACAAACCCTCCAATCCAACTGAAGTAACCACAATTCTTCTACAAAAACTTCACCAAAGTCCCATCAATGTTTACGTCTGTTCTCCAAAAAAACACACATTGCGTCAAAACGACATACCGCTCAGATTCCATAATGATCTGATCATCCGTGACTAGCCAATCGCTCTAGAGAGACAACCGATTGTCCAACTTGCTGATCGTGCTAGTGCGGTAGGACCGTCTGGAAAAGAGATCCGGAAATCTTGGACGGCTGTGAAACGCCCTATTGGATCTGCTTTTGTCTGTACGTGGCTTCTAAGTGACGAGTTGTGATGTTCTGGTTGAGATGACAACATTTAAGAATTGAAACATGGTCGTTCAGGCAGGTACATGATAGAATATCTCTAAGAACCACAGCAGACCTCATCTCGTCACCAATGACATCGTCAAACAAGCACACGCACAACACCAGGCTCGAGCGGCAAACTAGCAAGACTAACTGACATCAAGCTGACTCCCTTTCCAGCCTGGCCGGTGCGGTTAACATTCACATGTGATGCGGAAATTGAATCTCCAGGCCGCGTCTCCTGGGCGGAATAGCGCGGCTGGCTCATCTCACCTAAAAGGGTTATCCATAATTAGGGTCATTTACATACATACTAGATTACAGGACTTGAGTGGCGGGTTTCAACATGATGAATCGGTTGTTTTTTTGTTACTTTATTTGGACTGGATGGCGGATTGTCGCCATGGAGAAAACGCCATGTTAGTGATTGCGCGTGTAGTCATTCCTATGTAGTAAAGGCTGGTGGCTGTCATGGACATGAAATATGGGGTACTTTCGGAAGATTCTCGGCCACTTGGTGTATGAAAGTGAGTGATTCTTGGGTACATGTGTACATATATATACCCGTATTCAACATGTCCTCTCATATATCCGATAGACAGCTGAGACCAGATTCCAGACCGAGACAAAAGACACCCGGCCGCCAACCAAAAGAGCCGCACCCAGGGTCTTTGCACTAATGCAGTGTCAAGACACGACATATGCTTATTCCCGGGTGTCCGTTATATCCAAAGTGTATGTACACAAAGCAGTACTTAGAAGTGTCTTCAAGGGTACCACTGTTTGGTGCTGCTGGAAGTGAATGTTCCCGTTTATCCACAGGGCTGTTTGGTTTTAGTTTTATCGGTGGTCGGTATTCGCGAGAGTCGGCGTTATTAGTCTTGTATAATACATATGTTGTACATATTCTACAACATTCATGTCACGCATTTTCTTTCCCGACTTGGAAAATCCCTTTGTGATACTGGCTATTTAGGTTAGATCATCCTGGATATATCCACGGGGATAATCGGGATGACGGCTACAGTCATGTTACATACAAGCCTATGGATACAAAATGAGGCTCATTATAAGATGAGTGAATACCTCGGTGTTAACTGGATCACACTGAAAACTGTGGAACAATTTTCTTTCTTCGTGGTCCGACCGCCTTTTACACCCTTACCTCGTGGCTGCATGTGTAAATCACGCATATCTACAACTTGGTGATGTTTTCCGTAAGACTGACCAGAAAAAATGCATGTTAATCCCTTCCTATAGTGATGACTGAATAATAATGTTCCCCAGCTTACATTTCCCGCCAAGACTCGTCATCTGGTTCGGCGTCAATCAACGCTGTGTTCAAATTGTCAGAAACTTAACGACAGTATTGCCTTTGAAAGCCCGCACATTACGTCATTGGAGATCAAACCCTAGTCACGGAAAGCAGTTCGCCGCCATCAGCGATCCTAATTACCAGCCTTGAAATTGAACCGAAAAAAAGAACCGGCTGGTTGGTGGTGTTTCATGTCGAGCAATATCCGGGTTCTTTGTTTGTTATACCCAGTATGTGCACATCAAGAGCCGATGACCCGTCTATTGTGAGGTCCACGACCGACTCTCGTACGAGAGAATTAGCTGGCTCCGAACCTTGTATAAGGAAACCATGGAGCGATGACGAGCGAGGGTAGACTTTGGACAAGGCCGTAAGTTATCGGGCCTTTGTAGACTTTCCAAGTCCCAATGACTACCACCATTGAGTGTCCACGACAAATAGCGCTATAAGAAAACGGGTAAATGGATTTCCTCGCCGTCTTATTGGCTTCTTTCTACCTGAGTGAATTGAACGAGAAACGCTAGAAACTTTAGAGGCCGACACACGGGATATAGGAACAAGAGGACTTGGTCGTTGGTACCTGAAAAGACTAACGATAGCGTCATATCTAGTGGACCCGCCATCCAGAAAATCAACGTGGAGCTGCGTCTATATCCACCCGCTCGACGGAGCCGGGTATACGCGAAACCTGCCAAAGTCACCAGATAAGACAAGAACATGTCTACTTAGTTTGAAATCCCTCCGGATTTTTCGTGTCTTGAACTCCGGGGTATCCACTGATCCAGTTGACAACAAGAATCCTTTTGTATAGTTCAAGGAACCCGCTACTTGACAACGTCGTTGTTTTGCTATTCAGAAACTTAGATCAGAAACTAGATCCTCGCTGGTGCACATCTTCCTTGGGTGTTTCCCCCGGGGGAGGAAATCTCTCTTTTGTTGAAGGGGTAGTTGTAAGCGCCGTTATTGGATGACCACATGGGAAAAGATGGGGTTACCGTGACTTGTTACATTTGCACTCGGCTGTTATATGCGGGATGTAGAGCGTACCTAGCCATGTACATACTGTAAATAAGTTCTGCCAAGAAAAATGATTGACCGCATATTCTTGGCGATAGAAGGGAAAGAGCCCTTTTTTGTGTCGGGGACTTTGGTAGTCGAGGTGAATTATCGATGTACGTCGTCTGTTTTGACTGGCTTTTTTCTTTCTGTTGCGTTTGGCGCTTGTTAAGCAAACATGGACTTTGGAAGGCCGAGCGTGGAGAGTTGTTTTTTTTGTTAGCTTTTGAGAGAAAAGTGAGGATACAGGGCGAAGAGGAGAATAGGATGAGGTGAGGGGCTCTATGCTTAGTGGAGTTCTACTTTTTTTTTACGCGATTGTTGCCATTGGCGTGGTTGATCTTTGCCTCTGGTTACCCCAAAGCTAGTGATTTCTTGTTGTCATATGTCTATAATGAGTTTGGCTTTGGATATCCAGTGGATGATGATGGCAAATCTTTGATTCCTACTGGTTGTCTCATCTTAAAGTAAGGCAAGTAGACACCCCCTCCTCGCTCATCTGTCTAGCTCTCCGGCGATGTCCCGGAGATCTCTAGAATCATGTGCAACCATGAGGCAAAGTGACCCCGTTCAAGAACCTACAAAGCGGACCTTTGCCAAAACGGCAGGCGGTGTATGTATGTATGTAGATACTCTGGGGAGAACCGTCGGGGCCAGAAGAAAGCAGACACTCACTACAGAGAGCACGGACCTATGATACCCTTTTTTCCATCTTTGTGGAGGGGCAAGCCCTGTTTTTCTTTTCTACTTTTTCGTCATCGTACTGGGTTTGTCGATGTTGACGGTGTTGATAGGCTAGACTTGCGGTTATGTTTTTGGAGTTCAAGAGGCGGTCAGATTTAGGTTGTGGGGATGCTGGGTCTTGTCATGGCGTATACACTGTGAAGTGGAAAGTTTGACATCTTAGATATGGATATACACATGTACAAACAGACTTAGCATACGACATATCAAAGCTTAACTACGTATGTAATGTATATACATACTCACCTGAATATCAACCTGCTCCTGTAGTACCACAGTGGCGCTTCCTTGCCAACCTCTTGACTTTGACGACAAATAGGATAAGACAAATGATATCTCGAAACTCATGTGATCTTCTTTGTCCTCTTCGCCACTCATCATACACACATACACGTTCGGACCCGTAGCCAAGAACCTTATAGCGTTAGACACATCGGAGACTTCATCCCTCATTGACGTAAACCCAGCCATTCAGCTACCCCATGAATCCACCTAACACCAAGCACCATCTCCGCAGTTGTTATCCATCACCAACAAGCAACATTCTCTCTCCACAAAAAAGAGAACCTCCCTACCTGGTCTCCTCAATCTCCCCACAATCCTCAAGTCAGTGGCAACTGGGGCCCCGCACTTCTCTCCGCCTCTCCAACGTCCTAGCGGCTCTTCCGGAGTAACGAACGAGTTAGTTTGGCAACCCCCCCTCGTCCTTGACTTGCTTTGGTCTATGACCCAATTCGAACTCGATATATTCCTTGGTCGGTTACTAGTTCCATGCAACTCCGAGCATTATCACCATTTTCTGTCTTCTCCTTCTTTTCCCCTGCTGGCGCTTGTTAACAGGCTGGTTTTACTAGTTGTTTTTGGGAGTCTTGGTCGTGTTGGTCGTTTGAATGCCGTCCGCGTGACCATTTCAAGTCCCGAAAGGAGGCTCCGTTACCCGGAGAGCCGCTGTTTTCTCTTCCTTTTCGGCCCTTTCCTTGAAAAGTAACACCGTATTCAAACAGTTACAGACTACAGGAAAGGTCTAAATAAGATTTGTTTCGTCATACACCTATTGGTTGCCATGATTTGTAGTCATACATATATACCTGAACTAGATTCAAAGTGACCCTATCCCTACAATAATAACCATGATGACTTTGTTAGTTCCGGAGACTCTTCATTTACCCCAGCTTCTATTGCCCCGCAAGTTGGAAATGAAAGGCCGGTGATTTGCACATATCAACACCAAAGTCAAACAAGTTTACTACACAGTATGAAGTCACATTGCTATATACTGGCCATGACGTTAATAGTTACAGTATCCGTAAAGACTTCCTGATTCTTGGTCGCTTCCAGAACAACAAGACTCCTTAACTACTGTAACATCACTAACCAGTAAAACCCAACAGTAGCCAACGCCAGTCCCGGTCCTTTTCCAGAACACCACCATCCTCTCTGGCCCTAAAACGTCGGACATTTCGCTTCTTCAAATCACCACCGACAATATTCACAAAACTAACTAACGGCTCCCCTCCATAAAGCGAGTGGCCGACCCTCTCTCAATCTGGTCTACCTGCTTCTTCAGGGCCCCCACTTCTATAACGTCGCAGTCCCTCTTTGGGATTATCAAGGCCTGCCATGTTTCCAAATTGGGCACCTGGGACCTTTTCCCCAGCCTCCCGAGTTCTGGTTGGTCGCATGCTCCTCCGGCCCGCCCCCCAAAGACTTTTTTTTTGCCTTTGCTTCCTTCTGTTCTGTGTGCCTTGGTGGGCTTTTTGCTGTAGTGGTGGTGGACCCTGAAGAGCCTGAGCCTGGGTAATGTGTTTTTTTTTGTCGCCGCTATGATGATACTGGACTGGACTGGATTGGACTGGACTGGGCTATTGGCCCACTAAAAAGAGGGAATTATAGAGGCTAGAGATGGAGGGCTTTTAGTGGACAGAGCGCCTGTATTTCGGAAATAGAACCAAGTGGGGAGAGCAAACTATCTCTTCATGCAATTTTGGAGCTTTAGTGGGGAGAATAAGTTCAAATCCCGAAGATACTCCTCTTTGTCTGTATGTGTATGTAAAGGGCCGACTTGTTGGTGGGACCTGGAAGCCTCGTTTAAGTGGCTATCAGTAACCAGTTAGAGACCTATGGACCAAGTAAATTTCTGACTTGCCGTTATCTGAGGATTAAGCTGGTCCTTCTTCTTCTTGACAAGTATAGGGCTTAACCTGTTGAGTTGTTCGGGAGTTGAACACGGCTTTATTGTAGTATTCGATTACATCATTCATGGCATTAGTTATCATGCTCTTTGGATGGTTGCCATGAGTTACCTACCAACTTAGTTAGGAAGGAAGATGACATCCAAGGGAGACGCCGCAACGACCAAGGGAATAACCAGTTTCCAGGATTATAATTACCGCGGCTTGACAATTATGTATGGAGACAACACTATACCAGCAATATATGGTTGATATCCATAGTATTGCCTCTGTTTTTATTATCTCCTAGAGTTAACTTGTCTCTTGCCGTTAATAGACACTTGGTGTGTAGAGTTTCCGCAGTTCCAGTGTAGTTCCCTGACAGTGCACCAACGAACGCCCAAGTGACGGGTATGTCAAAGTCGGAGTTGGGAACTCGTCTGTGAGACGGACTCCATAGATGCCGATGATGACTGCTCTACCCGACGGGGTTCATCTAGTACATACTTGACTTGTAAACTAGGAGAGACATGATCCACCATGCTTGTATCTTTTGGTTGTTGCCTTTGCTACATCTTACCTGTAATGGACTTATACATATATAGGGGTTGGCGGCTCCGGGTAGAGTCGGAGTTCACTGGTGTTTCTTACCCGATATATTTTAATAGGCTTGTAAGTTATACTTCCGCCAGACTCACCAGAATAACTCCATCCATATAAATATTCATGATATCAATTGCCATATCACATCTGAACTTTACCTTCTCGCCTCCTGACACTTACACTTATATACCGTCTCATTGCCACCAAACCACATCCTCTTCTCCCTACAAGTCTTCCTCCACAACCCAGTAGAACCAAGCACACCCCTCACAAAGTCAGATCCAATCACCCCCCACCCATACGTGATTCTTTCTGCAAACCTAACCGCATCCCACCGCTCTTCCACTCACAATCTTTCTCATCCTGCCCCTGATCTAGCACAACAACCCCTCGTCCTCAAGGGGCACCCTCTATGTAACAACCTTCTGGTAATACGTTACGTTCACGCCCGTCCATTGAGGGATCTTACTGCATTGTCCACGGGCGTGCCCGACAGCTTGGACGCTTTCCTAGTGCATAGGCGGTGGGATCCTGTGATGTAGTGAATAGGGACTTGCGGAGATGGGATCGTGATATTAACTGTGTACATGAGTGCGTACATATGTACGCGATCAAGGCAAGACCCGAGTGGCGTCCATGCTATCTTGAGAACCTGTTTACATCTTTGACTGAACATCCAAAGATCTCGAAACAACAATCTTCCAAACTTCCATCAACATAATCTCGACATACAAAGTTACGCATACACGACCACATATCACGACACCCCCACTCCACACAATCACCAAAACCCATAAACACCCGCAATCCTCCAATCCCATTGGGCTGCCATCAAACTCACATTCTCACCGCACCGCCTAAATCACAAGCCACCTCGTTCATCATGTATGTCAATATCTGACTTCGGTACGATTGACACTCTCTGCGTAATACAACCTCAAAGTACCACCTGAACAGACAACTTCTAACCCCCTTATACCCGCATTCGGGAATACACTTCTTGAGTTCTGACTGGGTCGGATGGGGTTCCGTGTAACTGTAGATACCCTCGTTACCTGAATCAGGGTGGTCTGGAGATCTTTGCTTTTGTTGATGGAACCTGTCATTGGGGGCTGTGAGATTGTGTGGTTTATTTCAGTATTCTGGGGCTAGATGAGTAAATGGCTATTGTGAGAGATCTTAAATATCTTGAAATGATGTTCATTACACCCAAACCTTAGATGGCATTTGACGGGAGGTGGTGGAATATCGATTACATTTCGTAAAACGTTTAACTTAAGCTCTATGACAGTAACAAAGAGAACACCGCAACTCTCAAGTTTCAACACCAATAACACTATAGAGACCTGAAATGATACATAGTCGTCCTAGTCGTAATGCAAATCTTCACACACGATTACGAGTGTCAGTACCAAAACACCAGCACTTATATTCCATCAACAAACCCTACAAAACAGGAACATAGGCAACTTCAAAACCCATTATCTGACAGAAGGGCAACCGACAGTTCTCCACCATATTATCACGGTTTACTGCTATGTACCACTCGAATTGGAGTTTCTCAACTTCAGATAACGATGTTACACAATAGTCAACCCGATGAGAAAATAAACCCTAAGATCACTCATGACGTTACAACACTCGGCTTGACACGTTGAAATGCGAGCAGTGGTGTATTTATACGAGACTATCCCGATTTGTAACACATGGGTTGAGAAATAGCGATGATGTTGTAACGTTAACAATGGATATATGGTGGGTATGATATGAGTACAATGTATAGTTAACTATATTGATATCGTGAAGAGTAAGAAGCGATATTGATACTATAGATAAGCACACTCATATAATTCAAATGTGATGTTATTGTATTGTGTGATAGTGCAAACTCAACATAGGCCGTTCACATGTCCTCTGAAGTGGAGAAAAGAACATACCAGAAGAAACAGCCTGTGTACTCCCTCCGATCATCACGAGATCTCGAGTCCACAAAGTTTCAAACGAGCCAACCTGGACGCTTGGCTACCACGATGGATGTGATGGAAGATGAAACCACATAAACATTCTTTCCTTGCAGTATCTGAATACCGCAAGCAGGAGCCATATGAGTATATCAAGGCGTAAGGAAATAGATACAATACGGAGAAACAAGTTGTCGATCATGAGACAGATACTAGCCGACGATAGTCTAGAATTGTATCTTAAGGTCTGGTATGAACCTTATTAGCGTACGGACTTAGCATGATATCCCAACTTATCGAAACAACACTATATCACAGCAAGTACCGATGCCCAGAAACACAGCGAGTTACAACCCAACAATACCTCCCAGGAGAAGATTGAATAAGAAAGAAACTTGTACAGTCTTACACCCTATAACCCACTGCCTCCAAATACACATCCACAAATATCTAACCAGAAAACCGGATATCCACCAGGAAGTTAACCACGAGCTCATCTCCAACAAACCCGGGTAACACAAAAGTAAACTCAAGTACTCCAAATCCCAAAGGAAACAACCTACGCCGAAAGATGATCCACTTTAGTGTGAGACCCAAACACATTAGGAGGATTACATGATACCGTGACTCGATGTATATGTGCGTTTTCTTCCATATGCCACGACCCGTTTGTATGAGAATGACACTGTTATACAGAAGAAGATATACACCAGGTGTATTTAGAATCCAGTTTTCGGATACGACGATGGCGCATAACTGTCGTTTGTTCGTGTTATAAGATTCAATATCACTTTTGATTGCTTGAGAGATATCATACAAAGTCAGCTCGTGTTGGATGAAACCTATAACATAAAAGTATTCGGAGTGATACATACGCTGATAGGTCGGCATATAGCCTCTCGATACCATAATGAGAGGCCAACAACGTCGACACAAATCTAAATGGCTTCCAGGTGTAACCACCAGACTCACTACTTTTCAGCCAAAAGCCACAACCCCCCAAATCATAGGCCAAGAGTTGCCGACACCCGAGTTAACATTCATACGTCGCCATTGAATCGAACTTTAAAGCAACACACCAGTCTTGACATAATTTCCAAGGCCGAATCTATGATGCCATAAACCAAGCAATCAGAGTATATGACCCCATTCAACCAAACGTCCCGACAACACACAATTACAAGAGCGGGTACCACATAAACCTAATACCTACTCATCCATCCGTATCTGTCACCGTGCCATGCATAATCGTCGTTAAAAATGTGAATATAAAAAATAACTACAAAGAATAATCCAACCCATGACGTCAATTAGGCGTACATGGAAAACATATAAATAAAACCCGCAAAAACCAGAAAACCAATATAAAACAAAAAACGACAGAGCCAAGTAAACCGCAAAGGTTTGTGACGTTTGTGGGCTGCCAAAAGGGAGGGACACTCAATATAGAACAATCTCAATAAGATAGAACAGCCCAAACCATCACAAACCAAGCGAGGCGTAGAAACGCCATACCAGCTTGGCTCATGCCGTATCCCAAACCGAAAACGCCAACCGTCTAATGTTTAGCGGTGACAGAGTCTCCAGTCAGCTTCTCCACGTAAGTCTTGGCCATATCGCCAACGGCAACCATGCAAATGGTTTGCCAGATACCAAGACCAATACGAGGAGTAACACCCCGGTAAAGACCCTTAACACCGCTCGTCTTGTAAATATACTTGAACGTGTTGCTAACCGTCATCTTCTTGGGACGGTTGGGGTCGTCCTTCTTGCTCTGCATCTCAACGCGGATGACCTCGATGGGCTGGTTCCATGTCGAGAGGCCACCACCTACAGCAGCAGCGAGAATCTTTTCGGCGGCACCAAGTTTCTCGTGCTCGCCCTTACCCGTCACACTGCGGATGCTCTGTTCAGCCAGACGACTGAACCCAAAGCGAGAACCCCAGTTGGTCATTTGGCGGATCGCAACAGCGTTCACGCCCTTGTTAATGCCCTTAATACCTTCTTTACGGTAGATGTCCATAAAGGTCTGGAAGGTACTAGCAGGCTTCACACCCGTCGAAGCCATCTTGTGCTTCGTGATCTCGACCGTCTTCATGCAGGTGCAGAAACCCATGGTGGCGTATGCCTGCACAACACCACCAGCGATACCTCCAGTGATACCAGCACCGAAGTTGTTGGCACCAGCAACCCGAGCATAATACTCGGCTTCCGAGGCAACAAAAAGCAAGACAGCGCCCTTGGTGGACGCTTCAATCCAGGCCCAGGGGATAAGGCCCTGGTAGACTATAGAACATATAGTGTTAGCTCTATTCTAATATTTCGATACTATAGAGGTGCATAGAGTAGATAATCCGTTACAACGAAACTAGTCCTGACATCATCGTTGCACGTGATTGAGAGCTAAATGCCCCACTTCAAGCACGGAGGCCCGTTCAGGGTAAATTTAAGCGCCTTTATGCATGGGGTAAGCAGAATATCCCCAACCAGTTCGGACAACACTTGTCACCAGGTACTACAAAATTGGAGAAATGCTGAGTGGATAAATAATGCGCATGTGACAATGCGAGAGTCCAGGGATTGTTTGGATTCAAGAGCCATTCATTTGACGATTTTCCCGCCCAGCTTTAACCAGTCGGGTAAAATCGGCCTAGTGGCCCATTCATTAAACGGGAAGATTCGGAACATATCCAAATTGTTGAGGTGGTGATAGGGTGCAAAAGAAAGAGTGAATGTGGAAAGAAACTTACAGCCAAGAAAACCGCCGCGAGACCAGATGCGGTTGAGCGAAGCCGCAAAGCTATCGCCGCGATGGGCAGCCATGGTAGTCTTGACAACTTCCAGAGGTTGACCAAGGGTGGTCACCTCGAACAGGTTGAGACCGGCACCCAGGAGCAAGTTGGAAAACTTGACCGGCTTCTTCTCCAACGTGGGAGCAGAGACTTTGGCAGAAGCCGGCGGAGCAGTAGCGGCAAAGGCAACCATGGTATGCGAGGTGTTATGTAGGAAGGGGCCCTGACCAAGGGAAGAGGGAGCTTCGTCGCAAGAGTGAAGGCGGGATTGGCGCAGTTTATGAAGGCAAACAGACAGGAATCTGTTTAACCGAACGTGGCAGAGTTGGAGTTAAACCACGAAAAAGTCGAGGGAGGTCGGTAGTCGAGAGAAGCAGGGCCTCGGTTCAACTTTATAAAATGGCACGATGGTTGAAGTGACGCTGCTTGTGTGTCACTGCAGATGTGGGCTGAGAGATGCGTATTAGCACTAGGGACGTGTTAAAGGACACCACTGTCAAGCTTGGCGCGACGATTGTGGGGTAAAAGCGAGTAGCGGTATGGAAAGCGGATATCAATGGAAACTGTAGAAAATGCCATTTGCACATACCCAAGCGGGTTCGCCGAACATATGCACATAATTTTTTTGTCATTCTGTCCTTCCATTCCCCCACTGTTCGTGCAGCCAAACACCCCGCATACTTTGATATTCAATCCACAACTCGTGGTTGGTAAGATGCGGCTGCACTGCGGTCGCAATTGGTTCCCAAGGAATTTAATGCACCAGTGCGGATTTTCTTGTGCGCCAATGTGGTCCGAATAGGCCAACGGTTGTACATGTACAAGACAATACCAGCTAGCCAGCCGATGCAGCCGACGGTGAGCAGATGGGAACCCCGAAAGTGAATCGAAACATGTGGGATGTATAGAACCACAGTCAAATGTCCGTAACACACCGCAAACCCGCCACCTGGCAGTCTTGATGGTGTTATTAAGACCAACATGAACACCCTGAGGGCGCGAATGGCGGGCCCTGTCTTGAGGGAACGGCAGTTTGGGATAATACGGCACTTGCACGCGCACATGGTACAGCAAACCATGACATGGTGTGATGAAGGATACTTGAATTGAGGGGATATTCTTACCTTGAGCGATGAGCTTGTAGTGTTGTTATTTGGATAACAGAATCCAAGAAAAGAACAATTGAAAGAGTTACGTTGATGAACAGTTGTTATCCAATTCAACCAGCGCTTGTGACAAGGTCTGGGTAGAAGCGGGCTGAGGTACAAGCAACTTAGGCGCAAAACGTAAAAAACGGGTCTAAAACAACGACAGCTGCCAAATCTCAAATGAGCACGGTGAAATTGTCAATTGAATCTTAGCAGATGGTGATGGTGTTGATGTGAGAAGGAAAAAAGGTTTCAACAGAAGAGGAGAGTTAGGGAATTAAAATATGCCACCACTCGTACTGATCTGAACAGGCAGTGGTAAGCGTAATGAGGCTTTGCGGGAAGGCACACAATCTACAGGCTATATCTACTTGCGTATGTCATATGTATATGCACACACACGTTCTTTCCCAAGACTGCCAAGAAGAATGAAGCCCAGCTTCTCAGGCTGGCCTGGATATAGTGGACACCTACTACGATTCCCCTATGGGTAAAAGCGGAACACGGTACATGGCTATATATGAACCTGTCCAATTACCAGGATAAGCTATAGCATGTGCGTGAAGTCCGGGGAAGCTTCGTCGAGATGCAGGAGTTACTAACGGCGGCATTGCAGATTTGGGGATTTACAAAAGCGGTGTATACGCAAAGCGTACAGACTACCGTTCGTTATAGAGTTTTTACTACTAAGTTCATTGGCTGTGTAAGACATGGCTGTTGTTTCGGGCGCTTTACACGAATATGAGAACTGATCGTCAGACCGCCGGTACACCCATATTCTTGAAGTCCATGTTGAATCTCCTGAGCTGAGCATGTTCAAATGTCCTACATGTTTCTCCAAGTCTTCAAAATCGAATCTCCAAATATTCTGTCCCGCAGCCTCCGTGCACAACTTCGTGATACTACCTGGCTTTGCATGTGAAAATGTACATACTTTTTCCATTTCCTAGCTTAACGCTCGGTACGAGGCAACTCTAGCCGCAGCCCCTCTTGTTCGAGGTAAACGACATCATGACCGTACATTCAGTGTCAAGGGACATGCACTGCATGTGTCATTAAAAAGAGCCTCAAAACACCTCACCGCCCATCATTACAACGTCACCATATCATGTATCATTGCTCCTCATCAGTGACCGTCCAGCCAAGAAATGATACCGCCATCGCGAATCAATTAAACCCACCTTGTTAACCCGTGCGACACCACCTTCCTCGTTCGTTCTAAAGCTATGTATGTACCCACCATTCTTCAACACCTATGACGAAGCAGAATAGTTCCCCTGTAATTTATTGTTGAAAGCCCAACAATCAGCATCCTTTGCATCCTGCACGGCACGAGAGCGGGAGAAGCTATAGATTCATCATTGACTCTTGTAACACAGTGGTTCAAGAAAAAGTGTAAAAAGCATTTAGGAATGCACGTGCGGTCTATAGAAGTTGAGGCTCTACCTCGGTCCCACTCGTTTGTGCTCTGTACATCTATCTACATGTCTGTACCTATGAGTACAATTGAGTACCCATATGAGTGAATAAGTGAGCAAAGTTCTCTGTATGCATTCATCTTCGCATGGACAACTTTTCATGGAAGCCCGATATAGTGCTCTGTAAATGTGTTGTGAGGACAAATAGATATATACATACATACATATATACGTACAATGCCGGACATTCGGATCGGACCCGGGCTTTCAATAATCGTATGTAATCCCAGGTCTTCCGATATAAAAGACCCTAGTTGGCAACCCTCTATCCGCCACGTCACGTGCTCAATACAATTTCCTCTTAGGGTCCGGAACGTCTTGTATCATCCAAACCCTAATAACCCAACAACTTAGGGTCATCTAGATCTATCTATCCGACGTCGGCGCACAACGGTCCACCCCACCTCCCCACCCACGGGAATCCCCCAAACTTTCCTCCCCACTACCCGGCCAACCACAATAACAAAAGGTCCAAGCTCCCAATTAGGCTTACACCTTCGGATTTCCCCTCCGACAAGAATCTCACCATAGCTACCCAAAAAGTCAGAAAGGGGTGGGAGGGTGACTATATCGAGTAATGGTCGTTATTCTTCACTGCTAACATCCTAAATGAGCCGTGCACCAACTAGACTGGACGGACCGGCAACAGGGCAGAAACGAAGGTTGGAAAATTGTGAGCATGGTCGCTGGCGTCGCTCTGACGTTGCGGCTTATGCAGGCTATTTGCGCCTATCATCGCAGATTACAGGTATTGACATGGTAATCCAAGTCAACTCGCCAGTGACGTTGATGAAGATATCGAAACCTCTCAGGAAGGTCCCTATACGTAAAATTGTTGGAGGTGTGCAAGTTTAGTTTTATATTCAGCTAGATGTCGTTGTTTATACTGTTTAGTTATCAACCTCCGACTCGAATAATGGCTGTAGGTAAATACATACATACGTACCGTAACACTTTACAAATGCAGCCAAGACCTACCCGACACTATCACGTAACATAAACAATCCAAACGACCCATCATCAAACCCGGATGCATGATACAGCAGACAACGGAAGTCCGTGTCCGGAGATAGTGAAGTAGCTCCCACTGAAAATTACCCAATAAAGCATGTATCGTCATATGTATGTACGTGCATACACATGACAACTGTACAACAGATAACTGTCGGATCACAAGCCACACAAAAGAGATACAACATATGAAAGAGAATATGGATTTTAATATCCCAATGAACAATGGCTAAAACAAGAAAATACAAAAGACCAAACAGGAAACAGCAATACCAGACAAGGTAAACAACAAACGCTCAAACAGGACTGGGAACCTCGTTCTCTACCGTTGGCGACGTCGAAACGTGAGTCTCGACTCGAGTCATGGATAAGAGTAGGATTATAGGCAGCCAGACGAGGTCTAGAGTCATAAAATGACTAAACCAATCGGCATAGGCAAATAGCCCATCTTCTAGTCCATCAAACCGCAATAGACATTGCTATCTGTAACCGCCGTGGTGTTGATCGGTGGGTAGAGGGTCTTTTAGAAGGTGATTATTTTTATGGAACGTCGTCAACATGACGCCCGTCGTCGCTCCGATGTTCCAAAATCATACACAACGGGCCCCGAGGATGGCGGTCGGGTTGGAAAGGGTATTAATCGCACGTCTGACCGCAGGTCAAATCGCACGATGGGCGTGTAAAAGAGGAAGGGAGCTGCCGGCGCCCAGCACGAGATAGGAACCGGTTATGCGTCATGGCGAGATTTACAGCTTCTTGACGATTTGGGCCCACTTCTCGGTCGAGAAAGACTTGGGACTATAGAGAAATGATAAGTTAGTATGCGATGTCGGCGAATAACAATGTGTAAATGACCGTTTAGGTAATCGACAAGGATCCCCATTTCCAGACCATGACATATCAGGCCGGTTATGCGCAATCTAGTTAGAGTTTAAAACTTACCGCTCAATGGGGGCGCCGATGGCACGATCAGTGATCAACTGGGGAAGAACACCAATAGCACGCGACACACCGAAGAGGACAGTGTAGAAGCTGGCCTCAGTCAGGCCGTAGTGCTGCAGAAGGACACCGGAGTGGGCGTCAACGTTGGGGAAGGGGTTCTTGGTCTTGCCGTGCTCCGTCAAGACACCAGGGGCGAGCTTGTAGACCTGGCTGACAAGCTTGAACATGGGGTCCTCGGGAAGGTGCTCCTGGGCAAAGGTGCGCTGAGCACTATAGCGAGGATCGGTCTTGCGGAGAACAGCGTGACCGTAGCCGGGAACGACACGGCCAGCGTTCAGGGTATCCCAAAGGTACTTGGTGATGTTGGCATCAGAGAGATCGTCACCGACAACCTTCTTCATCTCAGTGAGCCAAAGGAGAACCTCCTGGTTGGCCAGACCGTGAAGGGGACCGGCCAGACCGTTCAGACCAGCAGAGAGAGACAAGAAAGGCGAAGAAAGGGCCGAACCAACCAGGTGAGTGGTGTGAGCAGAGACGTTACCACCCTCGTGATCAGTGTGAATAGTGAGGTAGAGACGGAGGAGCTCAACGAAGCTTTGGTTGCTGGCGAAACCAAGCTGGTTGGAAAAGTTCCAGGCGTAATCCTTGTCGGCCTCAACAGCAGCGACCTTGCCGCCCTTGAAGACATTCTGGTAAATGCGCGAAGCAATGGTAGGGAGCTTGGCAATGAGGTCCATGGAGTCCTCGTAGGTGTACTTCCAGTACTCCTTCTTGTGAACACCACTCGCGTAGGCCTTGGCAAAGGCAGAGTTGTGCTCAAGAGCGGCAACAGCAATGGTAAGCTGGGCCATTGGGTGCAAGTCGTTGGGGCAGTGGTCGATCAGGTCCTCAACGAACTTGGGAATAGCAGCACGCGAGGCCCAGTCGGCCGAAAGGTCACGAACCTGTTGCTCAGTAGGAACCTCGCCAGTAAGCAGAAGCCAGAAGATACCCTCGGGGAGGGGCTCCTTGCCACCAGGAGCCTTGGGGAGGAGAGCCTGGCACTCGGGAATGGTCTTTCCACGGAAGCGGATACCCTCATCAGCGTCCAATACGGAACCTTCCCAGACAAGGCACTTTACGCCACGGGCACCGCCGTAAACCTGATCAAGAGTGACCTCGCCGACGACCTTGTGACCGTGGTCCCTATAAATCGATCCTCGTTAGAATGGTTGTCGAGATATGGAAGTATATCTTGCGGTATTCACTCACTTGCGGAGAGCCTTGACCTGCTCGAGCTTCTCGGGCAGGAGCTCAGCAAAGCGGTCCTTGAGGGTCTGTGGATGATATCATTATGGTTAGCAAGACTTTCACCTCAAGATGCTCATATAAGGGCATTCAACATACCTGAGTCTTGGCCGAGTAAAAACGGGCGGCAGAGAAAGAGGTGGTTCTGAAAGCAGAACCGCGAACCGAAGTCCGCAAAGCAGAGGAGCTCAACCGCGCAACGGAGGCCATTGTTTGTGTGTGTGTGTGTGTGTGAAGGAGATATGTCTAGACGGAAGAAAGAAAGTGGGTCGTATGAGAAGATGTTCACAAGACAAATGGAAAAGAGTGGTGACAGATGGATGAAGTAGGCAAAAGAAAAGGAAAAAAGAGAAGGACAGAGGAGAAATGGAGTCGTTTTGAATAGCAGTTTAAAACTAGAAGACGGGAGCACCTATACAAGGGGAGAACCCCGCCAGATTCCAAAGTAGGCAAGTACACGGTTTGGGACAGTAGGGTAAGAAGCCGAAAGCAGAGTCAGGCGCGGTTTGTCCGTCATTATTTTATTACTACGAAGGCGAGTTCTTCGGGGGTGGAGTGCTAGCGAGCAGGCAATGGCGGGATGTTGCCCATTGGAATGGATTCCGGGGGGTAGCTTCTTGCTGTCTGTTTTCTTTTTTGCGGGCGCGGGTCAGCTTGTGTCCCACACCCCTACATGTTATTCTTACTACACCCCTCCATGGGTCAATTGGTTCTGACGGGTTCCTTGGCCGGGGGAAGCTGTTGGAGTTCATCGATTAAGAAAAAAGCTTTTGAATTGATCGACGGCTTGGCTTTCGTCAACATGACGTGCTGTGTGAACAAAAAAGTTCAAACTAGGTATAATGCATTCAGTTGTCTCATGTCGAGATAGTCCTCTCCTTTGTGCTAGAATACCAGTCATGTGCACTTCACGAGGCAACTTGATACAGAAGCTGTACCTACTGAATTGGACAGTGATCCGCCAAAGCTCTGTTGCTCCCTTTATGGGCATGAGCGCGCGTAACTTGAAAACTCAACTTCGGGTCGCAACAACCATATGGCGTACAATTTCAATGAGATGGAATAAATAGCAGTTGCTAGTTGTCTAAGTTGCGGTAGACCTCGTGTGTTCACTCCTCTTTGATATGTTGATATTGAGACACACCCCACCTTTGACCCGCAACCAAACGTCAACTTGTCGTTACCCCTCAAATCATAGCAATCCCATCGCGAACCAATCCAGGAACCATTTCCCGATATTTACAAATAGAAACAGACGCCATGACTTATTTCATATGCACATTTTGGCATGGCTTTTAGCTTTGCCTGTTTCGACAAGTTTGAAAATGTGCTTCCGTGGCTCAATATGGACATGTATCCAAAGACGTTGGAAGAAGGTGTTGGGGTAAAGGTCAGGCTGACGTCAAAATTCACTGATTTATGCATACTAACACGTATAGGTGGAAATCATTGTCAGACAAACTTCTAATGGACACGTTGAGCGCGTCTCGTCTCATCATGAATCTCACAGACTTCTCATACCACATCAAGTCGTCTTTGGTATATTTGCCTATTATTTGGCTTGGTTGCTGTCTCAAGGTAGCAAAACGACACATGAGCGCGCTGTTGGTGGGTTCCATTGAGTGCATCCTTCCATTGGACGGACAGTAATGTAGTATGCGACGTCACTGACGAAGGACCGAGCCCATTGATTGGCTAGCCCAGAACCTCAAGCCGTGAAAAATCCATGGCAAGAATCCACTAGGTTCCACTTATAGGTCCCTTGTTGAATCGGTCCACAGCCGCACATTGTTAAGCACCCCTGTGAGTCCTCCAGCCCACGCCTCTTCTGTTCACTACTCCGTCGTGAGGGCCGATGGTCGAAGTAGAGCTTGATGAGGATGACGACTTGCCTCTGACGTTCCAACGACTGACTAGTGGTTTCAACATCAGTACAGACTTTAGTCACTCCTGATGCTACTCAATCAGCCCCCACAGATCCAGGGCAAGTTCCATCGTCAGGACTAAGCCCGCTCAAAGACAGTATCGTGAAAGCCACAGGTCACGCCCCCTCCCCTGCCAATGCAACACCGCATTTGGCCTCCCTCTGCAGGGTCTGGTCATCTCCAACATTTTTGGTGGTTCCCCAGTTCGTCTACGCCCCCCGAGACGACTCCGTCCACTGAATCGACGCCCGAGGCTCTCCAAGATCAACTCGCCGAAATCCGTCGTCAGTCCGTACATGCTACTGTATGTAGGTCCATTTGTAAACTGAGGCTCAGTGTTGCATTTTCTCTCTCATGAGGGATTGTGACATTTTTTCCACGGGTTTTCTAAAGGACTGTCAGACACACATGTTTTCACTGACATCATCGGCCATACTAAGTTCACTGCCTTAGATGCGCTGACCAGTAAAAACCCACCATTACAAGAACAGACGTCGGCTATTCCAGTGCTATATCCACAGTGGCCAACGCCGAGTAAAGCGACGACCATCAGAAATTGTGGCCCGCTGGTTGGCTCAGGTCTTCCAACGCTCGCTCCCAGCGCCGAAAGGAATGTGCTGGTTGGCGGGGGCGGGGTGCTTGCTGCGGTACACTGGGCCTGACCTGGCCAGCGCTCCCCCAGTAAAAAACTCTGTGATGACAACCCCGGAGAATGTCCGGCAATCCGTAAAAAAGCAAGGGGTATGTTGACCTCCTGACCTATCCTAGAGCAGTAATTCTCAGCATCCCCAGCTTCTCCTGGCCTCTACGCTCCTAGGGACCGGGACCATCCTGGCGCAGTGCATCCGTTGAAGAGAAAAGCCATAACAACATTTGACTGAAACATGCCTTCATTTTTATATCCCATCTGTTGAATTGAAAGTCAGCTCTAGACGGCATTAACGAACAAGACTCAACTAGCCGTCGCCATTGGTGTCACGTTTAGTCCTGCATGTCGTAAGCTTCTTCAGGAACACCAGCTGCTGTGTAGCTCTATTCGGGGGTGACAAGGCTATCGGTATGTTCGCCGAAGTTGTGGCCGTCTTAGATGTTTTACGTCCATATACAACTTGACTGACTGATGTTCGTGACCCGGAAATTCCATGCCCGCAGCACCTGCATTCATTCTGTTTTGGGTATATGATACAAGTCTGTTTGGTCTGAAAAGGACGGACAGTGCCACCACGATACATAGTCTAGCTGCGCGCGGCCTGTGACCTGCATTCTACATTCTGCATTTGTAACCGTTGCGCTCACATGAACCTGCCAGAATTTCGAAACCCACCCAAAAGCCACACAAATGGTTGTCGTATTCATAACCGAGCTGCCGGATACTACGTCACATGGACGTGAAATTTTCACTCGGTCTTTTTTATGTATTGGAGGACAAAGGAACCGCCGGACAAGTCCAATGACGGACTTATGGCTGGAGAGTTCCCCACTCCTTATCCCCATGAACTACAGTGCCTTCTCCCCGCAAGATCAAGATTTTTACCTTGAATACCACGCTACATCTTCCATCCGAAGGCCAGCCATCCTCGGCCGGAGTTCTTCCCCGGAAACCTCAGTCACTTTTGTAATATGGGGAGTTCCCCGGATCAACGGTCCAATAAGAATCCTAGGGAGTTTATTTAGAACAATCATTGGGGTGTGTCTATTCTAGGCCATCTATACTAGGGTAAGCCAACCAAAAATGGTAAACACTAACCTAGACCACATCGCAACCACGATTCTACATTGTACTATACACAATATTTCACGTCCAGAACCTCTGACAACGGCAACATAGCATGTTACAATTTCAATGCATATCGGGTATATACACTCGTATTCTATCTAAACTCAAATCCTCTACCCCTACTTTTTGCACGTCTACCACACCCGGATCCAGCTGTTCAAGCAAGGTTCTGTCCAGGCCAATCCATACCCGCACCACAGAAGCTCATTCAAGCCGCACCTCCAGGGCTATATCATCGCGTGCCAAAGTCTTGGCTTTGGGGCAAACGTCTGTGCTATTCGTAGGATACATGCAGTGCATTTGTACAGACCTACGTGTATAGACCAGGCGAGAATGGTCACAAGGTCACATCTAGGACAGGAAGTTGGTAGAACATCTAGCTCCATGTATGTACGGAAGACTGCAGAATGGACCGGGGCTGTTTCGCTTTGCGAACGCCGAACTATTCCATGGACTCGTAGGGCTTGAGGTGGATATATCACGGGCGTTCTAGGTGTGACTTGCCATGTGTGGGGATTACCTGCTTCGGGCCGCCAACGGTTTATCCGCCCGATTTGGAGGTGGTCTTACGATAGATATACAGACGACAGTTCAACTATATATATACGACACTGGATATTTCGCCAAGCTGCTATTTCCGTTCGGCTATGCAGTTATATTTCCCCTGATGTCCATCGCGTTTATACGTTGGAATGGGACTCAGAGCCTCTATATCCGAATGAGCGAAGAGGAAACTCCGAGGCCATCTCCAATATTGAGGCTCACAGTTTGACAGTATGTTTGTGTGTGTATTACTTTCCTTGTGTGAGGCTTAACAATTGGAGAATCACGATGCTGGACTGATGGATAAATTGTTATCTGATCAACCTGACTACGGTCGACAGGTGATCGGCCGAAGAACAGTCTAATGTTGGAGAAGGTCCATAAATGCCAAGTACAGTATCCAATGATTCAGGACCTGTGACCGTGGAATTACGTGTGGTAATTATATTTCTATTTTCTATCAAACCCAATCATAAAATTGGCAATATATCAACTCCAATACGACCTCGAGGCATGCGGTTTCGTTGTGCTATTGGCATGTTAAGGATTGCATATTTATCTAGTTGCCTTATATGGGCAAAATACACTACACGCCCCTCAGTAGACCCTTACTGCAAGATTCATGTTTGACCGAGGTTAACATACTTAAACATCCTTGTAATTTGTGGAGGTGGAGAGCGATGACGGCGTTGGACTTGGCTGCCAAGACTACTACGGTTTGACTTTACGCTGTTGTTCAGATGAAATGGCCAGCATATGGAAGGGTTAGGGTATATATCGAGTTAGCATGTATGCATGTAACCATATAGTTATGTGCAGAGACAATTAACAAATTTTTTATGAAAGTTCACCTGGGACAATGTCATTTGAAATTGTATATTGGTCTTCGGGACCGAGGTCATTTGACCCTCATCACAAGGACACCAGTATCTTCTTTGACAAACACTGCGTCATCACGGTCGCGCATTGCTTACAATCCCAAATTGTTTCACCGACGCCACAAACGCCACACGGTTAAATCACGGGTTGTAGGAAAATCACGTCAGACCAGGTCTCGAGCCCACTGTAGAGTGCTGAAATAGGACCCACAAAAACCTAGGTGGCGAACATTGCCTACAAAACGCTTGAGCTAGACCCGCCAGGTTCTGTCCGAATTCTTCTTTCCTTTATTACAACTTGCTTGAAGCAATAGAAATAATCAATCGATTATTCACATCAACGACAATCAACCGACATCTATTGATTTTTCGCCAGAATATTAATGATATTAAACCTTCGAATCAAAACCTATAGTTATTACAGTTGACATCGCCATTCACAGTTGACTTTTTCGCCATAACTATCGCAATTTTCGTGTATATTGCGCGCCTCATCATCAACCATCAGTTGTCGACTTTAGTTGATTTTCTATCCCGGAGTTTGTCGTTTTGCCGTGACTGAGAGATTTCTTTCGTTGTCGCGTGTCGTAACCCTTTTTCTGTTTTCTCGTATCTCGTGCCTCCTTTTGAGGATTCATCTGTGATTTTTCCCGCGAGTCTCGTCAAGCTTAGTTGGTGTATCCTTTAGTACCTAGCCTTGCGTGATATTGCTCAGTTGTCGGTTTTCTACTGCCATTGTACGCAGTTGCTTTCCTATCTTTCCCTTTTCGCATTTTCAGAATCTTCTGTTCATCGAATCGCTTTCAGGCGATTAACTTGTTGACCAAGAACTTGTGGTTTTGTTGGATATACGGCATTTCACTTGTTTTTCTTGGGTATATTGTTGGCTGTATATTCTGAACGTGAAGTTTGTTTCACTTCAGCGGTTATCGACACGGAATCTTGATTTCCCGTAGCACCGGTGTATTTGATCAGCGACAGCGATCGTTGTTTTAAGAGTCCGTTGTATTCGTTACGTATTTCCGCCGGATCTTCTATACTCAATTCGACGTTTGTTTGTGTTCTTTAAAATTGATTAGTAGTCGATTGAAGCACACAGTGTTGATCAGCCACCGGATTTTGTTGGCTATAAACCAGTAAGGAGTTCTCGTATTGTTGCTGTCAAGTGTATCCGATTAGCGGGTGGCATCGTGAACTCAGTTTTCCGTGGGTTTGCCTGTAAAAGTAAATCACCGGGGGTTTGGGAAGATTTCACCTGCGAGTCCGGAGGTACTCGACTGGCGGCACTGCATTTTATCATTCTGTAGTTGTGTTTCTAACCACACCGGTACCCTCAGTTTTGTGTCCAAGTAGCATTGTGCTATACCCACTTCTCTCAGATCCTTCCATTTAACCCCATATCCACATTACGACAATGACGTCAGTAGCAACGGAACTTGAGAAGCATTTTGCTATTCTCGTCAACAGCAAGCCCCCTGGTTCGCAACGTGGACAGGTTGAAGCCATTACCAACATTGCCGAAGCACAAGTCGAAGTAAGTTTTACCTAAAAGTTTACAGTCTATTGTAGCACGAATCGGTCCTAACATCGGATGTTTTCCTTTATTATAGTCCGAATCAGTAGTCGTCTCTGCTCTTGTGAGGTATCTTAAGCGTGCCCCCATCACTCATAAACTTGGAGCTATCTACATCTTTGATTCTGTCCTTCGGAGATGGATCGAAAAGGCCAAGGTCAGCGGCCAGGTCGACGTAAGCGATGCGGATGAACATGGCACGTTTGCTGCTGGTGTAGTCCGTGTTAGGGATGTTATTGAGCCTTTGGTGCTCGAGGTCATCCGTGTATGCCCCGATGATCAACGCGAGAAAATCAAGAGGCTCGTTATGATTTGGGAACGCTCTGGCGCTATCCCTAGCGACAAGTTGTCTTCATTCAAGAAGGCTCTTGACCCACCTGTGGTCGAAATTGGTAAGTTGATTTCACATCGTAGAGAGCGATATAAACGATACTCTGTAGGCTGTAGAAGACCCGTATTATTGGGTTTCCACGCACCAGCTTTGCAGCTTATATTTCCATGCACGTAGTCCTGCAGGTCATGACCCCAGGAGTGGGTCCGTTTGTGTGGCCCTATCGTATGCAACCGGGTTTGGCACGGCTGCATTGTAATGCTGACCTGCAGGTCGGTTGCATAGAAAAGTGCTTTTGGTGGTGGGATTCACAACCTGGAAACACGCTCTCGCAAATCATTTTGTAGTATAAACTTGCTAACCCTTTTCTTGTATCAAGCTCCCGAACGTTCTACTACACCGTTGGGTTCTCCACCTCCCAGTGTGGCCCATAGCCATCCGAGCCACCCTCCTAGCAACCAGTCGGCTAACACGCCGCCTATTGTTCCTGCTCAACCCGTCAACGGTTTACAATATGCGCCCCAGCATCAGGCGGCCCCGGCACAGACTGCCAATACTGCTACTTCCATTTTGAGCCGCCTTGCCGCCATTGCTCAGACTTCCAGCTCGACACCCCCGATGTCAAATCCTCCTTCAGTTGGAGCGCAGTCTGCTTTCAACCCGCCTCCGCAACAACCACTGGTACAAGCTCAGCCCTACCAGAATGGCTACTACGGAGGATCTACCGCACAGCCTGTTGCCAACGGATATGCTGCCCCCCCTCCTGTAGCATCTGCTCCGCCCATGCAGCAGACGCAGTCACAGCCAGCTCTTCCAATCAATGTTCCCGGCTTTGGTCAGATTCCTCAGCCTCAAGCTGCTCCTCCTGCGGCTAACCCACTTGCCGGCATGCAGCCCGCCCAGGCTGCTGCTTTGGCTACGTTGATGAGCATTCCCGGATTCCAAAACACCTTGCAGGCCCCTAACGCCGGTGCAGCTCAGATTCCTAACGCTTTTGCTGCTTGGTTGCAGACTCTTGCTCTTGGTGGTCAGCAGCCCGGCGCCGTTCCCGCCCAGCAACCGGTTGCTGTACCAGACGCCAGCGCTGCTTTTGCCGCTTTCAACAACATGCAGCCCCCGACTGCCCCCCAGGCCGAGCGCGAGTTTGGTCGTTCGCCTCGTCGTGGCCGTGAAAGATCGCGTTCCCCCAACAGCTGGGACCGCCACGCTGCCCAGAATGATCAGAATGGCAACGGGCGTGATGAGTACCGCGAACGGAGCCCTGCCCCCAATGGAATTTCTCCCAATGTAGAGATTAGACCGAAGTGGATTGAGTTTGATAAGTCCATGGCACCGAATCACATTCGTGTCCTCTCACGTACTCTTTTCATCGGAGGTGTCAACTATACTGAACAGGAGCTTCACGACATCTTTGCGCAGTTTGGCGAGGTGCAGTCTTGCATTGTCAACAAAGAGAAGAGACACGCCTTTGTCAAGATGCTTTACAGAGATATGGCTGCTCGCGCCATGGCTGAGATGAAGTCTTCCCAGTTCCAGCACCATGGTCTGCGTACCAGATGGGGAGTTGGATTTGGTCCCCGCGATTGCAGTGATTACAACACTGGTGTTTCCATTATTCCCATTTCTTCGCTGACTGACGCCGATGTCAAGTGGATGCACACTGCGCAGTTTGGTGGATGCGGAGACATGGAAATCACCAGTGGAATGTGTGTCGAAGAGCCTGATATTGAGATTGGTGCGGGAGTGTCTTCTAAGGCTATTTCCCGTCGTATTGCCACTGACCGTGGAGGTGCTTCTGGCCCTCGTAGCACGCGCGGAGATCTCTCTAGTGGCGGCACCCAGCGTGCGGCTAGTGGTAGCGGAGGCCCGGCTCCTTCTGCCGCTCCTAGTGGACCTCAGAACACTCCCCAGTCACAAGCTCCTCCCTCTGCTCCCACGGGACCTACACGTGGAGGACAAAAGAACGGTACCCCTCCTACGGCGCCTACCGGGCCCCAAGGATTCTCTGGCAGAGGTGGTCGTGGACACGAAGGATCTGCACGTGGAAGCAGTGGCCGTGGCCGCGGTGGCTTCCGTGAACGTGGCCGTGCTCGTCGTGACTTTGATACACCTCAGCAGTTTGGTCAGGGATTCGACTATGGTGCTAATTACTAGGCGGCATATATTACGGAGTCTGGTTTTAACCAGTTGAGTTTTAGTAGCTTCAAAAAGGAGAATGGGTTCTTGGGTTCTTTTGCTTGTTTGATTTTGATAGCACGGCGTTGGGGTTATAGCTTGGACATTGTCGGAGAAGAGTTGCGATAGCTTTTTAGCATCAGTTTTGTTACATGCATACATCTGATTTGGTTATTGAAACTATGACTTTGAATGACGTGAATTAATTACTTGTCCAGCCCATCTGTATGTGGTTAAATTGATTATACTGACATGTGAATAGATTCCTCAGAGACCGCTTAGTCATCATGTGTTTTTGTGTATGTAGCTGTGGTGTCTGGAACACCCCTGTCAACATTCTTAACCGAACTTTCTATGAATTATTGTTATTCGCTGTGCATGATGAATTTCCAAGTTAACCAGGATAAACACATCAAACAGCTTCTTTAATTCCTGCACTGGACGGAGTACCTCTGAACTTGCACACCTAATTCCAATGCCTTTTTTCCACAACCCTAGGCAATGACCACCAGTATGGTATCACACCATTACTCCAAGCCTTTGTCCCAACCGGCTTCCTCCTTGAAAACAGACGAACAACGACGCCCTCATCACGACTTGAACGGAATCTCTTACGATACCACCATTTGGACATTGCCACTTAGACACGAGCAGTTATATCTTGAACGGCATTCACAACATCGACAACGCTCGACGGGAACTTCGGGACAAGGCAGTCCCGCGACTCCACAAAGTCGCCGCCAGAGTTCACGGTCGTCACGACATCAAAGTGGCTCAAATGACGCTTCTTCGCCACAAATAGAGGATACTCGCGACGTAGATCTACCGAATATAAGTTCGACACATCGTTTATCATATCAATCACCAGTACCCACAGCAAATTTATCAGGCGTCTCCACGGTGCAAGGACGCCCTCTCGAACCCGCAAACATCAACATCCCATCAAAACAGAGCACGCCAGTGAGGAGGAGACTCTTGTCAAAGAGGTCCTCGTCACATTACGGGCCACGAGCCTGCGACGACAGCGCATCAAAAGATTTATCGGGACGGTCGCAATCAGAACGACTAAATGCGACCCCACGCGAAAATGACTATGGTGGTCGATTGTCAGTATCAGAGGATTTTGCGCGTTTCACTGGTCCTACGCCACAACGACCTGCTAAACGGTTAAAAACTACTGTTGACTGGGTACGTCATATTTGTGCACTTGGCGGGAAGATGCGGCTCTTTTTCTAACCGGATCTACAATTATAGGTGAATATGCCCCACCATGACTCTGCGCCGAGATATTACATTGATCTTACCGACGACATTTCGCCCCCCTCATCGGATAGCCCCGCGCGACCATCGGTTTCGAGCTCATTGAGACTTCTAGACTCGACGCAAAAATGTGACTACTCGATTACAATCCCTTCCTCTCCAAATACCCCGAAAAATAACAGCTCACGCGACATTAGAAATGGGCGCACACCACAGAATACGCCGGCTGCTTTACCATTCGCCGCAATCACTTTACGCGCTCCCCCGTTATCCGTCGCGACACACCACCATGGTGACCCACATATTCGGGCGCACAACGCACAAGTTTCCCTGGTGCGATCTGGTGGCGCGCATGCGTCATACCCGAACCCTAAAACTGTGGTTATTGATTTGACCGAGAGTGCTTCGGGGTCGAGAGCACAGTCGCCAACACATGCGCAGACGAGGTTTATGGGGTGGCCGGATGATGATTTGAAGTGGGGCCCATGTACATTGGAACCACCAGATCCAGACCTTAGCCGAGTGAAGGTTGCGACGGGGGATTTGTGGTTAGATGAGACGCCGAGACCTTATTTGCCTAGGGCTGAACGGAATAGGCTACGAGAACAACTGCCGTTAGTCACAAGGGCGGGAGGGTCAACGGGACTACCGAGTTATGAGCGGTTTCATATGGATTTCACAGAGGCGGAGATTGACTTCTTGGTTAGGTTTGCGCGGTCTCAAGAGTATGTTTTATTCAAGAAACAACCGGCAACCCAGATCAAGGAATTGTGTCGCACAATTCACCGATGTCCAGATGCTACATTGGCTATGGCAGAACTTACGGGGCAAGGCCCGTTGAAGAACCGGTCATATATGGATATTTATAACTTCCTGGTGGACGTCAATACGCAAGAGACAAACCACGAGAGACCTAGCGTTTTGGGAGTTTCCACCTATGAGCCGAATAGTGAGGTGGAGAGGTCCAATAAGATTTCGGCATTACGATTATATATGGAGATTAATGGATGCAACTCTGTGAGTAAAGGACATCAATATCTTAATCCTATGACGGCAATTATGAATTTATTGGAGGATTCATTGGGGATACGGCAAGAATGGACGGATTGTCCTGGGGATATCGTCACGGTTTCGTGGGCGTCGTCGGAGGCTTTCATTTGTGGGACGACAACACATTCAGATAAACACAACCAGCAGTACAACAAGCCGGGAAACCTATTACTAGGGTCTTTTGGTCAGAGGACACTGAAGGCATTTCCTGATCACCGGATTCGACGGCCTGTTGTGGAGCAGGGAGAGAACTCAACGGATGCAATGCGACATAGTCAGGATCCATGGCTTTATTCCTCAGTGGTTGCATCAGCACATGATGAGGAAACAGGACTATCATATACGTCTAGTTTTGATAAGACTGTCAAGGTATGGGATGTGGATCCGGCTGGGTCGGGTATGAGATGTCTGGCTACATGGGAACATACAGGACATGTCAACTTTGTATTGCCGAAGGGAAAGTTGGTAGCAACAGGTGTTGATGCGCCGGATCAGGCAGTCAGAGTGTATAACATGGATCCGGAGAATCCCTCAGCGGCGAGGTATCAGTCTTTCGGTGATCACTTTTATGCACTCAAGATGCATGTACCACCTGGTGAAGAGGCATCTACACAGTCAGACTGGGGATATTACCCATCTACCATGCAGTGGGGGAAACACGCAGCCTGTGCAAATCAGCTGTTAGTTGGATATTCACCACGAGCATATTGGGGGTCTGACGTGGACATCCCAGAAACGAAGCGAAAGTCGGGACTTTTGAAGATTTGGGATGTTCTTACGGGCTTGGAGATTCCATTGAATTTGCAGGTGACGCAAAATGTGTTCGAGGTAGCTTGGCATCCAGAGCAAATGACGTTTATTGTGGCGGTTTCTCGTTGGGAATCAAAAGTTCCCATTCATGTCCGGATTTATACGTACCAGGTAGATGAAGGACAGATGATGGGAGACTACAGAATGGTACAGTCACTGGATTGCTTCTCGCAGGATATCAACGAGTTGTCAATCATGCCGAATAGCCCCGCGTATACGTACGTAACGGCCTCATGTACCGACGGGAAAGTCTACGTATGGGATAGTAGCCAAGGTGACAACCCGATCCACATTCTCCGCCACGACAGCTCTATTGAACCGCTAGTGCACATGGATGATGACACGGGTGTGCGGTTTGCACTATGGGGGTCCACGCCTGACCGGTTATACACGGGTGGTTCCGATGGGGTGATTCGTGTATGGAACATCCGGAGTCCCAAGCCGTTCATCCGGAATCTTCTCGAGGGACCAGCCCCGTTAATGTCAGCGGCGTTTTCCCCAGATCATACGCGGTTGGTGGTAGGAGATGCCTCGGGTCGAGTCTTCTTATTAACTACCAACCCATACGACTCCCGTCCTACCGACCTCTTAACACTCAAACTCCCCAGCGGCAAAATGAAGACCCTTCGCCGTCCAAAACCATTCATTCCCCATACCGAAGAAGATGATTCCCGGCCTACGAATGAAGGCATAACACGAGCCCACGAAATGGTCCAGGCAGGACAAATCGAGATATCCGGATGTCCCTTCGTCGGGGCAGTCCAAGGTCCACGATACTCTGAACTTAACCTATACAACCCCGCGGCCCACGAGGACGGCGACATTACGGGACCATTAGTCGTGGGGTTCTCGAGACTTCCGCGGGCGTTGATTCGTGAGTATGTTGCAAGACGGGCGGCAGAGGAGATGGCGATGGCGGGACGCACGGAGTTTGACGATTTGAGAGAGGATACGGATGTGGATGTTTTGGGACTGGATGAGGAAACTAGAGAGGGGTTATTACGGGATGGGGCGGTTTTGGATTTGGGGTATTTGGAATATGAGTTTGAGACAGAGGATGAAGTTGATGATGAAGATGAGAATGAAGATATGGAAATGGTCATGTATTGACAAGGACAGAAAAACATACATACAGGCCACTATACAAACAAGATAGATGAGCACAACCCGCTCCAAAAGCTCATGACCCACGATAATTTACAATACATACAGACATACAGAAACCATCTACAACTTCGCCTTAACCATGCCCTCGTTAATCTCGGCATACATTCTCTCAATTTGGCTCTTGAAAGCCTTTGCAGCCTGCTGTCTCTTCAACTTGAGTGTGGGAGTCAACAACTCATTCTCCATGGTAAAAGGTTCCAAATCAAGATACACAGCGCGAACCATTTCAAACCTGTTGAACCGGCTCTTAGTTCCGATTTTAGTCAGGATCTTAAGGAACTCTCTGCGCACAACGGGGTCTTGACAGGCAGCTTTAAGACCAGCAGAGTCCGAAGGGGGGATTGTCCTCTTTAACAAGGAGGAAGCAAACGGAGCAAAAGTGACAGGGTCGATGCCGAAGATGCCAACGAGGGTGGATTCAATGGGGTCGCCGTGGACGAAGGCCGTGGTTACCAGGGGGGTTGATGCCGTGTAGACGTTTTCTAAACGCTCGGGAGATATGTATTCTCCTTGGGACAGTTTAAGAACGTTCTTCTTACGATCAACGATGCTGAAACGACCATGTTCGTCAACCCGGGCGATGTCGCCGGTGTGGAACCACCCGTTGGAGTCGATTGCCTTGGCTGTTTCTTCGGGGTCTTTATGGTACCGTTGGAACATGGCGGGACCACGAAGGAGAAGTTCTCCACGGGGATGGGGTTTGTCGGTTACGAGGTATTCCATGTCAGGAACACTTTCTAGACAGACTTCAACACAGGAGGTTGGACAACCAATGTTGCCGACGGAGAAGTCCCCGGGAAGTTGGACGATACCGACTGAGTAGGACTCGGTCAGTCCGTATCCTTGGACGAAAGTCTGGCCGAGAGCTGCACGGAGGAATTGCTGGACTTTGGGATCCAGTTGGGCGGAACCAGATACGAGGTATCCGCAGCGGGAAAAGCCGAGAGCGGCAGTCACCTTTGGTGTCCAGATACGGTCGAAGAGGAAGTGTTTGTTATGGGCTGAGCCAATGGGTAACTTCATAGCTGCCCGTTTCGTATCGATTGCCTTTCGTGATAGAGCACCCTTGAGCCCGGGGGCTTCTACGGTTGCAGGACGCAAAGCCGAGTTGAAGCGGTTGTATAAACGGGGAACACCGAAGAAGGACGACGGACGAATAAGCTTGATATCATCAACTAAAGTGGTGATATCTCCACAGAAGTAACCTACACGGGCTCCCTCGAATAGACTCACTTGGTCGGCCATACGGCCGTAAATATGGGCAAGTGGGAGGTATGAAATATGACAGTCACCTGTCTTCACGACACCAGGACCACGAGCAGCGGCAAGAGCGGCAACGGCATTGGTGTGTGTTAATACCACACCCTTAGGGTTACCGGTAGTTCCGGAGGTGTAGTTAATAGTGAGCATATCGTCAGCAGTCGGGGGACGCATAGGTCTAGCGGACTGGGCACCGATAGCTTCGACGTCGGTAATTGAGTAGATTTTGATTCCGTGGTTTTTGGCAATGGTGTTGAGGACGGAAAGCATGGTGAAATCCTGGGGTTCGCCGGCATCAAGAGGGTCCATTGAGATGATTACCTTGAGTTGAGGAATTCGAGATGCAATGCTTAGTAGGGCGGGAATGCGTGGGAGCGAACACATGATTACGGGAATTTCGGCATGGTTGATGATGTATTCTGAGGTTTCTGGCCCCAGAGTTTCGTACAGAGAGACAGAGAAGAGTGCTTGAGAGACAATTGCCAGTTCTGTGCGGATTTTGACTGTTAGTACTTTGTTCTTTAGAGGGATGTCTCGTCAGACATTAATCCATGTGATAGGTGATGGAACCAACACAAGTGTTCACTTACCCGCAATTTGCCATTCAGGGCGATTCTGCGACCACAAACCAACACCATACTTGGAACTCGGGTCGACGCCAACCCCTTGCATAACCTCGACCAAACCAACACCCAGATTCCGTCTCCGGTCGGCAACCTCCTTATACGTCAACCAAGCATACGAATTTTCCCAACGGCGCGCATCGCGATTCCACGGGCGCATACCCAGGGCGGGAAGACCCGGGACGCGCTTGGAAACATCTTCAAAAAGGTCGTGGGTAGTCGTGTGGGCGGGATTCAAAGTTTTAAGAGGGCCATGAGAAGCGAGACGCCAGTGTCGGTATACGGGTGTACGGTTTGGTAAGGCGGAGTCTGGGACGGTAACTCCTTGGGGAGTTCCCGGGGGCGGAAGTTTGCCGAGATCCGGGAGAATGGCTTTTATTTCTTGGAGGGTCGTCATGATGATGGGGCCGGGTTATGACGGATGGGGCGTAGAACAAGGTTTGGGCCTGTCTGAGAAGGAGAGAAACGGAAAAGATTGGGAGGTGGACTTTGGCTGATGGGGTTTAATATGTATGTATGTGGAATGGGAAAAAACGCAAGAACGTCAAGGCGCGATAGGCAGGTGAGAGACAATTCTATTGTTGGGGTTTCATGGATAGACAGTAGGATGTCGGCACGGGTAATAACCGCCGTGGATTCAGAGTATAGACCACGTAGGAGGTAACTTGGATGTTATATACGTTGACGGTGTGACAATAGTGATTAAAGGTGGCTGGATACGAAGGATATGACGATTTGTATGTATGGATGAATACATACGTATGTGTGTACATAGAAGTACACTAGTTAAGGAGCCTTCTATTTTCTTCCTTTCCGTGAATGTCAGGGGATATACCCGAGCGTGTGGGGCTGGTCAAATATATGGAATGAGATAGGACGTACGTATGTACATATCTAAGTAGAATACAAAAGAAGAAACGATCTGGGAGCAGTTATTAAATACACATCACGAGATACAAGAGATGTGAGGATTGCAGCCCTCCAACTTTAGTTCATTAAAGATTAGTCTTTAGTTAATCGTTCAGCCGAACCGAGGCTTGTTTTTCTTGCTATCTCCAATCTAGATGCTTGGACCCTACCATTTACCCGCATGTCAATGGCGGGTGTTTATGTGGGTATATATCTGAGAGGTGCGGGATATGCACGGCCGAGGTTTGAGTTTGATATGGGGTTTTTTGGTATAGAAGGTGGACATGGTTTATGTTGGCAACCGAGGTTTCTTGTTGACGTGCCTTTTTGTTTTTGAAATGGGTAGTTTCTAAAGATTTAAACGAGTGGTATGTACATATATATATTCTGATTCTAATAAACAGAGAAACATTCATGTGTTTGTTCATAGTCGTGTCTATCAATTTCTATATACACTCAAAGTATCTACACCACACATATAAAATACCCCTTACACTACCTACCCAACAAACCTCCAAATCTATCAAGCACATGACAAAAAACAATCCCCAAAATCTCCAATAAAGTGCTTACGCAGAAAACCTCCTAATCTGATTGGCCCCAAATCCCAAACCTGTTTCTCACATAACCCTTTATAACCCTATATCTACCAAAACGTGAAATTCCTAAACAGTGCATTGTCTCAACAGGGACGTCACAGACGTAGAAAGCCATGATTGTGCCGTAGTTTTACGTTAACTTTTGATCGTCTGTGTTTGTTGTCTGTACCTAGCGTTGAGATGAGATGGGATGAGATAGACTTACTGATGTCTAGGTTTCATATCCAGCGATTCATCGTGGAAAACCCACAATCCGATGTCCCCCATCCACGGTACGTGCCATAATCGAAAACATAGTCATTCTTCTCGTCTAGTCTCATCTCATCAGTTAATCCCCCCACTATGTTGGTCCGTCCACAGTCAATAGGCACACAGCCGCCACATTGTTCATGCATTTTCAGTTCAGCATGATGGTTTGTCCTATACACATCCCTGTTTTCCATACAAAAGCGTATACGGAGGATAAGGAAATCGCCGGATGAGACTCCATGTTACGAGTATTCCGCCCCTGATATTTCCAATGGTTTGTTCCGTGAATTGACAATATGTATATGAGGCTCCGTATCCCCCGCTTCTGTTGGTTAATCACTTCCCTTTAAGAATGTCATCCGTCCGTTCTTGATACCACCATCTGATTTCATTTCAGACTCAAGCAGGTTCTTGCTCTCTTCAATACTACTTCAACCAACTACACTTCACTCTTTATATATACACACACACAATCTCCACCAAAATGCTCGATAAAGCAAGTTTATATGTCCTTCGGGCCCTTCAAATCGCCTTTGCCTTGGCAACTTTAATCCTCGCTATAACGGGTATGTACCACCAAATTCAACAACCAGGTCACACCAGAATCCCACGATACTAACATCAATTCTTCGGAAAGTTCACCAACACTACACAACCGATACCGCCTTCAACCCACCCGCCCAAATAACCTTTTTAATTTTCGTCCCCTGTTTCTCTTTCTGCTCAATAATTTACCTTGAAGTCTTCCGTCTCCTCCCATCAAGTAAGTGCATCATCGACACGAGTCAAACCCTCGCTAAACCCTTGTCCCTTGTCAAATCTCTAACAAGCCGTCCGTCCGCACAGTCTTCGTCCCAGCAATTGGTGTATTTTTCGAGGTTCTTACTACCATGTTGTATTTTGCTGGTTTCACTGCTTGGGCTGTATTTGTTGCCAGATTAAGTTTCTGTTCTGGTGCCGTATGTACCGCCGCTCAAATGACCGCTGCGGCTGGAGGAGTGGAGTTTGCCTTGTGGGCTGTCACTTCCATTGTCATGGTGCGGGATGTGTTTGGGAAGAGTCGTACCCAGATTGATTACAAGGTTTAATTTGGTGTGCTTGGATTGGCTCACAAAACAGGACAGACATAGACTAATGAATAACGAATAATATGACCTCACTTATACAAACAAAACCGCTATTCCTTCGCCTCATTCCCCGCAAATCTCATCGTGTTCACGCCATGAGAGCCCCGCTATATGAACCAGGGCGATGAGCTCATTTCAACCGTCTTTGAACAATATCAATGTTAGACTAGTAGATCTGTAGTCTGAATTTTTTTCTTACGCGCGTGGTGATATTACATGTGGAGAGGATCGTACGAGGACCAAGTTGCTCCGGAATTGGCCACCCAAGTACTCACCTCGTCCATAAAAGAAACAAAAAAGAAAATTCCATAGACTCCTCTTACGATTCACCCCCATTTAGACGTAAAAAAATCCCATCAAAATTCGCAAGTTCCCTCGTTATTGACACCATTAACTCCGTCACAATACCTACCCATCTATGGCGTGCTTTCCTTTTGCCCCACATATCTGACGACTTACATGATACCCAAAGAAGTAGGCCGCCAGGAACCCCAAGGAGTTTTTATCCCTTAACTAATTACTATATGTGAAGGTGAAAGAGAGAAAAAAAGAAGACAAACAATGTATCCACCTCATGGGATATAAAACCCCGCGACTCCCCGCTAGTTAGTTATACTCTATAGTGATATTAACCAACTCATAAAATGTCTTCTCAACGCTTCGAAACACTTCAGTTACATGCCGGTCAGGAACCGGACCCGACTACCGGGTCGCGTGCCGTGCCTATCTATGCTACCTCTTCTTATGTCTTCAACGACTCTGCCCATGGTGCGCGGTTATTCGCCCTCGAGGAATTCGGCAACATCTACAGCCGTCTTATGAACGTACGTCCAGATATCCCAAGATACTAAAAAACCCCTACTAACCCCGTTGAAAAGCCCACCCTCGACGTCTTCGAAAAGAGAGTTGCCGCCCTTGAAGGCGGTATTGCCGCCCTCTCTACTAGTTCCGGACAAGCCGCGCAATTCATCGCCATTGCTACGCTGGCTAATGCCGGTGACAATATTGTCTCGACGTCCAACTTATACGGTGGAACCTATAACCAGTTGAAAGTTCTTTTCCCCCGGTTCGGAATCGAGACCAAGTTTGTAAAGGGGGATGACCCGGAAGCTCTCTCTGCGGCTATCGATGAGAAGACTAAGGCCGTGTATATTGAGACTATCGGGAACCCGGCTTATAACGTTCCTGATTTCAAGGCCATTTGTGACGCTGCCCATGCCAAGGGTGTTCCCGTCATTGTAAGTTACTGTCTACCCTCTATTTAACCACATATACTAACGCCTTTCGTTCCAGGCTGATAACACCTTCGGAGCCGGCGGCTTCTTCTGCCAACCCATCTCCCACGGTGTCGACATCGTTGTCCACAGTGCTACCAAATGGATCGGTGGCCACGGCACTACCATCGGCGGTGTCATCATTGACGCTGGAACATTCAACTGGGGAGACTACGCCGACCGTTTCCCCGACATGGTGAACCCCTCGGAGGGTTACCACGGGTTAAAGTTCTGGGAAACCTTTGGAAAGCTCGCCTTCATCTTGCGCGCGCGTACCGAGATCCTTAGAGACCTTGGAGCTTGCCAGAACCCATTTGCCGCGCAGCAGTTAATCCTCGGATTAGAAACCCTCTCACTCAGATGTGAAAGACACGCTCAGAACGCTCTTGCCCTTGCCAAGTGGCTTGAAAAGAACGAGAACGTCGCCTGGGTTTCCTACCCCGGTTTAGAATCCCATCCATCTCACGAGCTTGCTAAGAAGTATCTCCCCCGTGGCTTCGGTGGCGTCCTTTCTTTCGGCGTCAAGGGGAACGCTGATAAGGGATCTGCGGTGGTTGATAACTTTAAGTTGATTTCTAACCTTGCGAATGTGGGTGACTCTAAGACTTTGGCTATTCACCCGTGGAGTACCACGCATGCACAGCTTCGTGCCGAGGAGAAGATTGCTACGGGTGTTACAGAGGATTTGATTCGTATTTCGGTGGGGACGGAACATGTTGATGATATTATTGCGGACTTTGAACAGGCTTTTGCCAAGGGATTGTAAAATATTGGAGCGTTTTAATGGATTATGATTTTATTGATGAAAATGTGCATTGACGGAGTTGTATGTTCCGGGTGATCATGTCGAGCGGTTTATGCTGTTTACGGTGTACACGGACTGGTTCTTCAAATGGTTTACGGGGAATTACGTGAGTGTATTCGTGTATTGGTGGGGCTATACTTTACGTGTAAATATCGTATGTGATGGTTGTAGATGTTATATCTTTAGATCAACTTACATCCGCCCGCCAAGCCCACCAAATAGGGTTAGAAAGGGTCTCTTAGCTTTGGTCCCACAAATAAGTTACCCTATAATCTAACAACCTAGTTAACCTAGCACAACGTATCAACATCATCATCACCACAAGCATCACGAAGCCAGCACCACAACTCATCAAAACCCACCCACCTCAAAATGAAGCTTCTCCCCCTCCTAACCGGGCTCCTAGCCACACTAACCCAAGCAACCCCTCTAACCCTCGTGGTCCCATCAACCCCCCAAATAACGCCATCTCTTCTCCCGCCAAGCACCCACGCGGTCCTCCGGTCCATCGATACTCGCCAGTCCACCCCTCTGACGACTAACGACACGTTTGTCTTCCGGGATGTTGCGCCGGGGAGTTACCTGGTAGATGTATTCTGCGCGACGCATGGATTCCGGGCGATGCGAGTGGATGTTTCTGAGGCGGGAGATGTTGCGGCCTGGGATACTTTTCGGGGGAATGAGTGGGATAATAAGGGAGAGATGGTTGAGAAGGAGAATGGGGCGTTGGTTGTTAAGTTGCTTGGAGCCCGTGACTGGTTCGTTGAACGGCCAAGTTGTAAGTCTCCGATATTCACATCCTAAAAAAACTCAAAACTAACACACAAACAGTCTCCATAACATCCCTCTTCAAAAACCCTATGATCCTAATGGCCTGTGTCTCCCTCGTCCTGGTCGTCGGAATGCCCATGTTAATGGACAGCAGTACGTCCCATCCTCCATCTTCTTTACTTCTAGAAACTAACGTAAACAGTGGACCCCGAGCTCCGCGCAGAATTCGAAGAACAACAACGCAACGGTGGTCTTCTTGGAGCGCTCACAAAGGATATGGATGCGAAATCTTCCGCTGTGAACTTTGATGCTGCGGCTTACCTTTCTGGCGCTGATAAGAAGAAGGAGAAGGCTGCCCCGAAAGATAGTGGGAATGGTGGCGTGCGGAGATAGATTTATATATACATCAGATACAATTATTTAACTATCCTTTCTAAAAGTCTCCTCCAAAGTCACCGCCTCCGAAGTCGCCACCACCTCCAAAGTCATCTCCTCCGTATCCACCAGGCCCATCATCGAATCCACCCGGTCCGCCACCGTACCCCCCTCCAAATCCGTCATGATGATCAAATGCATTCTCCAAAAGCGCACCACCAACCAAGCCCGCACCTAGACCTAACGCTGCACCACCCATTATACCACCCATGTTACTGCTCTTCTTTGGTGCTGCTTGTTGCTGGTATCCACCACCATAGTACTGTTGTTGTGGGTATCCGCCCTGTCCATATCCGCCGTGTGCACCAGTCTTCTTCCCCATAAGTTTCCCTAAAAGACCACCCCCACTACTCCCATGTTTCTTCCCCGCCAACGACGCCAACGCCGCGCCACCCGCCGCACCACCAAGCATCGATCCATACCCTTTATTATTCGACGAAGAAGCATTCCCATTCGTCGCATTATTAACCAACGGCGGCGCCGCATTATAACTTGAAGCACCATAGTCTGGGTTCCCCGCATAATTCGGGTTAGCCCCGTAGCTTGGGTTACCTCCATACTGCGGGGGTGCGCCGCGCTGAACATGTCGGGCGTTCTCTTCATCTTGGAGACGACGGGCCATGGCCTCGTCGGATTCTTGTTGTGTTAGGTAGGGGTTCTTCTGGTCGGTGTGGACGGCTCCGTTGGAGGCGTAGCCTGGGGGAGCACCGGGTGGGGGAGCGTCACCCGGGGGGAAGACGGGGTGTGTTGGCTTTTCCCATTGCGATTGCTTAGTGTAGATGTTTACGTAGAACCTGATTCGTTAGTATTGAGAGTGTAAATTGATGAGGGAGAATGTCAACTCACCAGGCTTTGTATTGGTCGTTCCAGCGGGCGGCCCAGCCGGGAGGAACTTCCGGGGCTTGTGGAGGGGGAGGCCCAGATGGAGGCATGTAATCGTACATTGTGGAGATAGAAAGTGCCAAGAAGTGTAAGATGCAGGTACCTGCGGGGAAAGTGGATTATATCAAATCAGATAAAAATTGTCGTATAAAAAGGTAACAACCAACAACGTTAATTGTATCCAAACACTGAAACTCAAAATAAAGTAAAGATGATGATGATGCTAACAACAACAAAGACGAAACAACCTCGAATCATCCATCCCAATATATACTCCCCCCAATCCTTCCCATAATCGATACAACCCCCGCTCAAACACCCAAACTCAACGCAGCTCCGCCGTACAAAGATACACAGCCACCTACCTCCTCCCTCTTTAACCCTTATTCTGTCACTCTTATTGGGGCTTAGTGGAGTTGCGTCTCGTCCGCCAGGTGGCATGGTCTAGTGCTTCACACAGGCAACAGAGCAAGACACCTGATGGTCCGGGTTTTGGTGTACCCGAGAAGGTGAAAATGGAAGGTGTACGTCAGCTTTGAGGCAGGACAGGGTGATTTTTAGGTAGTAAAGGCTGATTCTTTCAGGACGTTTCCGGGTTTTGAGGAGGCATACCCACGATAGGATTACGTCATTTCTACAAGTGAAAGATGATTCACGATTTGCTGTAAAAAGTTGAACACATATATCTTCATTACAACCTCTAAACCTAACAAAGAAAACTGATACTTAAAATGACAAGACTCCAACAGGAATACCCCTAAATCAATATAAAAACATAGAAAAAGCTTCAAACCCCTAAGCATAGTCATCCTCACCACCCCGTCTTCTACCTCCAAAGAGATACGCCGCCTCCATACAATAAGCTCCGACTCCATTCTGCATACGTCTCTCACTTCCATAACAAACCACCACAGCATCTACAATATTCCCCAAGATACTCTCCATCGCTCCCATAACAGAGTATCCGATAAAACTAGCTACCAACCCAACAATATACGCATATAGAGATCCCCGGAGCATCCCGGACTTGTCAGGCTTTTCAATTGCTAGTTGGTTGGCAGTCATTACCCACGCTCCGAAACCCATAGCAATGGCCATCACGAATCGTGTGGCATGAAGAAGAAGCTTTGCGAGTCGGTATGGCATCAGACCCGAGGCACGTTCATCGCCACGGCCTTTGGTGAATGCCCGCGGTGTTAGTGTCATTGTAGGCGTCTGCGGGCCAAGAAACTCCATTGAGCCAAGGCCTCGTGCAGAAATCACCAGTGGCTGAGAGTGGATACCAGCATATGTGATAGTCAAAGGGTTAGTCAATGCAATAATTGAAGTAGGCGCCAACATGTTAATCGCACGCTGGAGGACATATGACATCCGCGATGGAAGTAACAGAATTGGCAGCCGAATCAACCGAGACAACAACGTCGATTCACAGATCGTTCCAAAGTTGACAGTCAAAGCATGGTAAACTGCCGCCTTGACAACCTCAACTGAAGGTGTCACAGGCATGGCATTCCGGTGGAAATACCATTGTGAAACCGTCGCAGCAGAAGCAGCCCGATGGGCCTCGTTGATGACTGATACTGTCCACATGTACATGAACACAAACCATGCCCCTAACCACCACGTAGAAGCCTTAATGATCCATTGTGCCTTAGACACAGACATGTACCCATCAAGGAATACCCGCGTAAACATGCTAATCCAAAGCCAAGTCCACAAAACGATCGCACCTAAACTCGCAGCTCCGACGACAACCAAGGCAGAGTTGGCTTGAAGGATACGCGCAGAGAACTCTAGAATCTCCACAGCCTGACGAATCGAGTGACGTCCCTTGTATACACAATACACCCAAACTCCAGACGCTATTAATGGCACTGAAGAAGCCCACCGCATGGCCTTCTCCTGTGCTCCGCCACGTCCATGGAAACTCGACACAAAGGGATACAAAAAGAATGACACGCAAATCAGAGGCATCCCGACCACGATGAGCATAACCATTGGTCGAACAAACGACTGTAGCGCAGCTAGCCAGATCAACGCCACCATAATAGCAATGATTGTGTCCCCGGCCAACATGTACATTGAACTTTCCAATGTCGTGTAGATAGTATCGCCAATCGGATGTGAACTATCTGGCGGAGAAGTATGCAGCCATACCAAAAATGATGTTGAAAATAGTCCAACTATCAAAATCAAAAACAACCAAGCAAAAAACGGATCATGCTTGAATAGCTCAATCTCCATCGTCTCTGTAACAACAATAGTCTCTTGCTGTGTCGACTCCTCCATCTCCGAGTCGTCCGCCCGTCGTGATGGTCGGAATGACATCACCTCCTCCCTAGAATCCCGTCTTGATCTCTGAAATGGCGCAGTCTTACTGTTACCTACTTCTCCCCACATGAGAGACTCTGGTGGATCATCATCAACCGTATGCGACTGTAACCCAACATCAACCATACGTCCCCTAGACGATGGACTGGCCATGGAGTCATCCATTTCACTTTCCTCGTCAATGGCTCGACCCTTTCCTTTGTGGAACCCACTATGTGGTTGTGATTGATACCGCCCAGACGGCCGAAGACTGCTCTTAAGTGGCTTCCCAAATGAACTGGTAAACTTTGGTGGTGGCTGGTGACTTGACCGGTCACTATCCTCATCATCGTCATCGTCATAGTCGGCCGAAAAAGATGACAAGTCACGGCTCAGATCAAGAGATTGATTGCTAGCATCTCCTTCCGATCCCATGCTCTCTGCCAACTTAGTAGCCGCGGCCACTCTTCTAGACCGCTGGAGAGCATACATCTCCGCAGCCTCGCGACTATCATCGTCGTTATCATCGTCTGGAAAGTCCTCGTAATGACTATGAAACAGTGGCGCCTCTTGTTGGATAAAGCTAGATTTGAACGCTAATGACCCAAATCGCGACCCCGCTTGTGTGCCGCCAGTTTGCTGTTGGTACGGATTTGTTGGTGTGCCTCTAGCGGGTGGGTTATACTTGGAAACACGTGAAGGGTCGACGCCGGGACGGGATGGTGGACGGGTATTCTCGTTACCTTGGCCCACGAAAGTCGAGACATTTGGCGGAGTTCCAGAAAGGAACTTGGACGCATCTAGGAAAAAAAGTATCTGTTAGTAAATCTCAAATAATAGCGGCCCATTTGACCAAAGCGCGCCGCAACAAATCGTGAGCTTATCCAACGTGGTTGTCGCCCTGCGGGTCGGCCAAGGTTCGATGACGTACATTCTGAAAACATTGTGGAGAATCTCTAACGGCTGTGACCTCACCCTCTGCAATGGGGTTTCGTGCCCAAGTGGTTCCAAATTCACAGCCAACTCAAAAAAGACCAAAGATGGCGTCGTATGTATCCGACAAACGAGCCTCGTCAATAAAAAAAGATGCGACTCTCAGAGAGACTTCACGAAGTAACAAAATATAAAAGAGAAAACACCCAGTCGATTCAGTTCTCCTGTGTCTTGGTACAGTCAATCGTCGATTTGAGGCGGAGACAAGGTTAAACCAGGTCCTAAGAACAACGCCTGGACACAATGATTTAGCAGCTGACAGGCTGCAAACCGCTTTCGGATTGTTGATAAGACGGCTTTCTGCCACTAAGTAACACCACCAAGCCAGGTAAAGAGGTACAATGTAGTTGAGAGTAAAAAGTAAAGCCTATCTTAACTGTGATGAAGAGCTGTCACGATCACGGGTATATTTTGGCACAAGAATATAGTCTATGTCTCGTGGCCTACTACCAAAGTGATGTGGTATAGTAGCTGATAATGCCCGTTGAGGATGATAAAAAAGACGCTGAGATCACAGGCTTGCAGGAGTCACAGACAAAAGGCTAATAACCGTCTTTTCTAGCGACCGAAAGGAACACGAAAGAAGTCCAGGAATGTCTTGGCTTATATGAAAAATAAAAAGAAAAAGAACTTGTCCGTCTCAACTCAAGGGGTCTTTATGCAAGAGCCCAGCTAATCACCGATGATGCGCAGGGAAAGAAAGACCAGGCGACAAACGTCAAGGCCGGTGGATAAAAAGGCCCAGAAGCTGTGAAAGTGGTTGCAGTCTAGGGTCGTTATGCACCGTCAATCTGGTACTCTCTGTCTCGATCAGCAAGGCAAAGGCTGGTATATGGAAGTTTGAAGTATTTGCTTGTCGAAGGCTACGAGTATAGAACAACGATCTGCCTATCTCAATATCAAGTGTTTGTTCAAGCTAAAAGACTCTCGGCACTAGGTATAAACGTATAGACAACAAGAGCGGTTCAATAATTGTTGTGCAGATATGCAATATTGTAGGTACTACAACAGAAGCTTGATATGGCGGTGTGCAAGCAGGCGTCAAATCTCATATGTCAGCGTCTTCAGCCAACAAATGCAGAAAAGCAAGCAAAAAAATACAAGACGCAAAAGAGACTGGCGTGAAACAAATGATTATAAAAGCTCGAGTCACATGTAAGGAACCAGCAGCGTCTCTTGCTTAATGACGAAATAGACAGGCGCAATTGTTCAAAGTACAAGACAAGGGATAGCCTGTGCCCGCTGTTTCTAAGCCAGGGAACCAATACGCTTTGGGAAATGCGACGATGACCGACAAGTGTGATCTTTGACAAGCCGGGGAATAGAGTTGAGGCTAATATGTGACGTTATCTGCGGAGGTTTAGAAGACGTCTATTTCGGGAGTGCCGCTGATGACTGATAGCACCTCGTGGGCTTTGAAGCGGAGGAGGGGATGCTGACTAGGTCGCGTGATTAGGCTATTGAGCCACCCGTTTACCGATGCAATTAAAATCAAGATAGGATGAAAGACGGCTTTATGAAAAAGGAAGCTAGACGAGGGTGGTCTCTGTTCTTTTGGTGATTTTGAGTTTTGAAGATTTGTGAGAGTCAAAGAGGAGTTTGAAGAGTTGAATATTGGGCGAGGCTGTCGATAAAGAGCTTAACCTTGTTCTTGGGAATGTGGCTGGAAGGTTCGCAATGTGCAGATATTCAGGCAGGCACGCATCTGTGTCAGACAGACTGTGTGAACGCCATAATACACAACATCACTTTTCTTCTACATAGAGTACACCCTAGGTCTACTCAAACTAAACTAATGTAGGTACACCACATCTCGCCAAGTTCATGACACATCTAGCATCAAAAGACACCGGGACGATCAAAGACGGCAGCTATTTCCGGCCCGTCCGTCCGTCTCCCGTCTACCTGCCATCTGCAAAGGCTCACGACATACACCTACATAACCAGCCAACCTACCAAAAGGGGGTTCCTCAATCCCTAGTTATCCACAACTGACAGGAACCTCACCGGATCAAGATGCCCAAAAAGAACCTACTTCCCCGACCTCCTGCATCAACTTGCGACCAGCGGGGCCAGTCCAGCCTAGCCCAGCGGGCCCATGATGTCTTTTTGATTCCCGCATATCAATACTAAACACGTTGCGATGCAGCATACTTTTTTTTCGCTCACCGGGTTATATATAATGCGCTATATGCTGTACCATATCGAGTCCAATATCCCGCCCGTCGTCCAACATATGCCGTGTCTTTCTAATCCAACCATGCCCACGTTAACCGCCTGTGCCGGGGCCCTTGAACTGCCGAATGAACCCTATTTAAGGGTTATTTGTTATTGCCTATGGCTAGATAGAGGTAGTCTTACGTCATGGGGTAGGCAGGTGAACAACCTATCATAACTGTAGTACGGAAGCGGCCTGGCCTCACGTGTGTTGTTGGTCTGGTCAACGTTAACCGCTTTTCGTGTAAGTTGAGACTTAGGAGTTTGCTAGATATATCAAAGGCCTTATTATTGGGAGATACATATCCACGTATTAGCGCCCAACAGCGATTTACTGAGTGAGCTGTGACGTGATAAGATGTCTTGAGTCTTTTGGTACTTCTCCATAAACTGTATGTAACATGTAGTCTCGTTGATAAACCCAGTTGATTCCCCGTCTCCACTCTGTACTTCCAAATGTCCACGCCATGGCACAATCAGTCCCTTTTACTACTATACCTGCCTAATCGCCAGAACCAGAACCCTATCTATCTACCTCACTCAATGTCCAACACGATAATCAAGAACCCGGCCGACCAAGATCCCTCCTAGCCGCCACCGCGCCACCAAGCCAACGCAACTTCATCCCGTGATAAAAACGCCATTTCCCTTCGCAAACCCCATCCAAGCCAGCCAGGTCCTCGAAAAAAAACCCCGCTCCATCATCAAGATAGCAAGCGCCCAGACCGCCATGCGCAGGTAAATGCCTGTCACCAAAGTCGTCATAAATCACTAGGTCCTTCCACAGATACCACCCCAACGTCGCTTACCCATCAGTATTGCGACCCAGAAGGAACAGGCACCGCGCCGAACCGAGCATTTTCTGCATTCACTTTCCTTCCTAGAACGAACGCAAAGAGAAAAAACAACAACAGACATTCTTGCATCTTGTCGACTGTCTTTATTGCTGGGTTCACTTCTTTGTTGACTTGTTCACAACTTCACTTCACATTGGTTATAAGCTACAAGATAACCCTGTTTGATACAATACGATACGATACCACACGACAGTCATTTGGCCATTCTTTCCTGTCCATCGTCAGCAACAACTTCTATTCACAAGTTTTCAAACAAACTATCAACACTCTTTCGTCATATACATCTACCGGCCCGTCTGCCTACCCACGCGGATAAACAAACATACCTCGCAAACTCCACGACATCTACCTTTTTAACAATCTAAACCACCACCACAACCATGGACCCCGCATCGCCCTCATGGGACTACATTGCTAAACTTGTCTGCATCGGTGACTCCGGCTGCGGCAAGTCCAGCTTAACAATCCGCCTTTGCGAAGGCCGCTTCAGCGCCCACCACGATGTAACTATCGGGGTAGAATTTGGCTCCCGGATCGTCCCCGTTGGTCCTCCACACACCGCCTCCTCCACGGAAGACATTGTCGAAGCTCCTCCTACAAAATCCAAGACCCCGCCTACCCCGCCACCCCAAAAACACATGAAGCTCTCCCTCTGGGACACGGCCGGTCAAGAGACCTATAAATCCGTGACCCGCTCATACTTCCGTGGTGCCAGCGGTGCGCTCCTCGTCTTCGATCTTACCCGCGCCACGACCTTCGCCCATGTCACCGACTGGCTCAGTGACCTCCGTCAGATCGCCGAACCAGACATCGTCGTTGTTTTAGTCGGTAATAAGGCGGATCTTACCAAGGAGGAGGGTGGACCTGCCGATGGTTCGGGCACCGGAAAGAGGGAGGTTACTCGGGAGGAAGCTGAGGCGTGGGCCAAGAAGAATGATATCTTGGAGTACGTGGAGACCTCAGCTAAGAGTGGAGAGAATGTGGAAAATGCGTTCATGAGAGTATCCGAACGCATTTACGAGAACATTCAGGTCGGGAAGTATGACTTGAATGATAGACGGTCCGGTGTAAAGGGGCATGCTAGCGCTACTGGGCAACGGCTTGCTGTGGATGCCAGCAATAGTTCAAAAGGGGGTTGTTGTTAAGCATCTATGTTGGGGTATAAGATGTTTTGGTGGTTTACTTGGTTCGCCTTATTCTCTTTTGACTCTAATAATTTACATAATTACTCTGCTGCTGGTCGGCCTTTGTTTTCGTCATTCGACATTGAGTAATGCCAAGTTGCCTGGGACTGCCTTCATTCATCGACATATATAAACATAATAAAACCCACAATAATTCAAAACAACTTGACAAAAGAACCAAATAAATAACCAAACTAGATGCAGGAAGCCATGTATCCATCTAACTATGTACATCTCATACCCACTGTTTAATCAAGAAACCCCGTTCTATATGTAAACATCAATACAAACCAGTTACTAATGTTCCATTTCTACACCAACAATACATAAACTTCCTACTTAATGCTTGAATACACCACTTCTTACTCTGTGATTCTCCAGTTATCAAACCACTTGAGGTGGGCGTAGTCCTTGTGAGAACCAACCATACCCCAGCAGATGGGAATGAAGAAAATGTACAGACCGATAGTGGCAGTGTACATAGCACCAAAGAAAACAGCCTGCACAATGGACTTCTGGTTACGGAACAGCCAGTCAACAACAAAGCCGAACGCCAGAATGGCAAAGTACAAAGCAGGGTAGTAGTGGTGCACATACGTAACACGAGCCATGACGAAGAAGGGGAGGTAATGAAGAACCCAGCCAATGATGGGGTAAACACCAGAGAAGTGAATACGATCGATCTCCTCTTGCTCCAGCTCCTTGTAACCACGCTGCCAGCGGATGAGGTACCAAACAACAATAAGACCAACAACGCCAAGAGTGGCAGTAGAGCCCCAGTAGACAAGAGGGTTACCAAGCAGGAAATACTTGACAGTCTTGTCATCCCAGCTGCACATACGAAGACCGACGTTAAGGATGGGCCACTGCCACCACTGAGAAGCAAGATCATCCTGCTTATCCGGATCGGGAACCAGAGCGTTGTTGGACGTCATCATAGCAACGTTCAGGTGGATAAAGTCATGGAAGAAGGGCGACTTGTAAACAGCGGGGTCACTAGGAGGAAGCTTGGGGTTCTCGTGAGCCTCAACGTTCCAGTGAGTGTAAGTATCCTTGGGGTTGTTCTGCTTGGTGCAGGTAACCTCAATTTGCTTGAAACCCCACTGGGGAAGGTTGACGTTGCCAGCACGGAGGTAACAGCCCATGACGGGGTTGCGCAGGCGGAAGGCAGTGGTGAGGGTACGAACACGGCTACGGTCACGGGAAGCAACGTCGCTGACAACCTCTACGATCCAGTGATCCTTGGCATCACCAACAGTAATGTTACCATACGAAGAAACCTCACGGTCAGCCTTGGTGACAGGAGCAGCAATGTCATGAGAGTGAAGGTTGCGACCAGTCTGGTAGTGAAGGAAGCGAATAACAGATTTGTCGGCGATAAAGCGGGGGTCGGCCTCCTCATCGTAAGGCTCTGCGTCGCGAGCGGGGTGGATAACCCAGTCGTTGTTGGCATCCTTGTGGTGGTAGCAGGTAACCTGCTGCTGCTTAGAACCCTCAGGGTAAGTCTGAACGTGGGAGTGGAGAAGACCACCACCGTAACCCATGTTCTTGACGGTAACCTTGGATCCAAAGGCAAGCTCAAGCGGGCTGCCCTTACCAACGGCGGTCCCCTTAAGATTGGCCTGGAATAGGGAACTCATCTGAGCATCACCAGGACCGGAGTGGCTCAGAATGGCAAAGTGCATAGCAAACGACAGAAGGTAGATCAGGAAGGGCACAATAATGAGACCAACAATACGGGCCGAAAGATGGGCACCAAGAACGTGCGCAGGCATCTTGCGGTTACCAAACTTGTGCCACAAATCCTCGGCAGTGTAGAGACCAACCATCGAGGTGACGAAGAGACCGACAAGCTTAACACTGCAGACACAACCAATGCTGATACCAGTAAGCATCAACCAAAGAAACCACTCGGGCTCAAAGGCACGGTGACGCTGGTTGTGGAACTTGGCCCAGCAGAGAACAGTAGCCACGGTGCCGCACAGCAGCATAGAGTCGAGAAGGATGAAGCGGGAGATGGTGGTGTACGAGTTTTCGCAAAGAATCATCAGGGAAACAAGCCAAACGGTAGGGCGCTTGAAGTGCAACTCGCGGGCAGTCCAGTAGGCCATGGGAACGCAGACAATGCCGAAGGCGGCGTTGAAGGCGCGCATAAAAGTGTAGTTGACCTCTTCGGGGTACTTTTCACCAGACTTGAACTCAAAGGTGCCATTGTAACCAGCCAAGACACCAGAGAGACCGACAAGCATCTTACCAAGGGGAGGGTGAACATCACTGTTCAGAGTCGTGTTAGCTGGTGCATCGTGTGGTGGGACAAACCCACGTGTATTTTGATAGTGGGGGTCGAGGGGTATACATACAAGTAGTACTCATGCTTGATGTAGTATGAGCCGAACTTTCCGAAGCTATACACAGACACGGTTAATACAAAGTTCCACGACTGATAGGTCAAGACACATACTGAGCTTCATCCCAAGTGACGACGTTACTGAGACCAATCTTGTACAGGCGAGTGAAGCAGGCGAGAGCAAACAGCAGGATAGGGGCCCAAACCCATTCCCATTCGAAAACGGCAGCAAGAGGTGACGTCTATTTTGGTGTTAACAATGTGTTGGCGTACAACGTAGCTTGGATCTCCAAGACATCGGTTGCTCGAGCTATACCTTTTTGGGTTGCAGCTTCTTGTCATCGACGATGGGAGCAGCAGGAACAGCAGCCTTGTCACCCGTGTTGACGGGTCTCCGTCTGAGGCCTTCGGCCACGTCGGCGCCGGTGGCCACGGCAGCCTTTTCGCTCATGGCTGACTAAACTGTATGTGTATGAAGAGTATGTTCGGGATGTGGCGCGTCTGGAATCGTGACAAGACGGAAGTCGAGATCAAAGGACTCGAGATAGCCACCTATGACGTTTGGCAGCAGGTTATCGCGAGCCTTGAAAGCTATGAAGCTTCAAGTTGAGTCCAAAAAGGTGATGAAAAAAGAGAAAAAGAAAAGGAAACAAAGAATAGTGATTGGACGAGTCAACGAAGGGACTCAAGATAATGACGAAACCCCAGTTGGAAAAATCAATCAAGAAGAATAAAAAACTATCAACGTGTGGTGTGGTGGTGCGAGGCCAGCATTTGGGGACTACGGAAAGGAGCAATACGGGCTGGAGCTCAACTGGATCAGGTAGTGCACAGCTTACGAGACACTAAAGGCCGCCAAAAATACCAAAGAACAGGTGTCTACAAAATAGGCGACACAAACGCAATAAGCACCGATCGTGAGAGGGAGAGAATAGCCAAGGGTATATATTGGTTTACAGGGCGAAGTTCAAAGTTTTACGAGAGTTTCGGAGACCATGAGCCTTGTCATTATGCTCCATTACGTGAATCCGGGAAGGGAGCTTGTGTGAATACGGCGTAATTGAAATCGCGGCTCCTCGCGACCAAAATGGAAATCGCGGGCCACCGCAAGGAACCACGTTTTTATCGTGATATGGATGGCTTGCCCTGTTTCTTAGTGTTTCTTGAAGCGGGAAGCTATAAAATGAGACCCACGTTCCTGGCTCCTACAGAGCCTTTTTGCCGTGGCGTCGCAAGTAGTTACTAAATCACTAGCAAGCGCCTTGCCGACACTTTCCAAGTGCCTTCTAAACGCCTTCCAAATGTTTAGAAAGTTGCCATCAAACAGAAACATTTGTATGTATACTGGTCCGTTCACTTTTACATGGTCGAGAAAGTCGTATTCCCCTGTGGCCAGAGCGTAGAACGCCAATCCGCTGCCAAACATGGTTCCGTCCAGATGTGGATAGCTTGACCGCTTTGGATGCTAAACTCGAGGTATTGATCGGTCGAGGTTTGTGGCGCCCTGCTCATCAAGGTTTCATTGACAAAACCCTGATTCCAGAGTTTGGCTTTGTAACCCTAATACTATACAACGCTGGTAATCAACCCCGCCATGAAATGACAAACTTGAGATGGATATTCAGTCGTCAAACTACAGATTCTTTGCATATTTATCTACATACGATGTCCATAGCATACACACAAAATCTACTCACCATCTCCACTTGCACAAAGGAATGAAATTCTCCAAACACAATGCAGGCTTCAAGCTTTATACCGTGGTCCCGGACCTCAAGCGCGCGAGGAAGCGCAACCCACTACGCAGCCAAGTCGTCTCCGTAACCTTGCTATTATCACATGTTAATCCTGCTTTCAACGCCCCCTGCGACTAACTCCGGTGTGTTAGCACAAGTTCTTCGCAGTGACCGTCCCATCATCTAAACACAAATTCATGTCGGTTTTGTTCTTGTCTTTTGGAGAACGGACGGGCTGACGTCCTATATATGTAGAAAGACCCCGCCATCATTACTAGAATAAAGATTCATCCTTAAAACTTCTAATAGACCCATTTCCGGATCTGGCAATTTCTGTTTCCACATCTCAAGCTCATTACACACAACAAAGAACTTGCATTTTTATTGCCACTTTTTGCCAACTGCGTATAAACATACATGCAATACGCTCACGTCATTGGCACCAAGATCAAACCCCGAAGATACTGTGGTAATTGCCCGACCTAACGACACAGCTGGCAGCTGAACCTGCAAGGCTCGACGGCTTGATAACATTGTTTCTTTCGATCATACTCGTCGCCTATAGTTGTGTTTTTTTTTGGCTTTCTGGATACATCATATCAAATCTTTATTATCAATTCCCTACGAAGAGCCTTTTGAACAACCTCGATACCGTTCCTATCTTTCTACTTTCTCGCGACTCAAAATCGACCTCAACTGCCAACATACCTTATTCCCTATAGCGCCCTGTTTGCCAGCGTCAATTTGGATATACATAAACTCTACACGCCTGAAGCCTATACTTAACCAACTTCTGGTCGACTTTTATTTTCGTCAATTGTATCTTTTGGTCGTTCTTGTCTTATACTACTGTTGTGACTGTTCATTGAACCCAACTACATCCCACTCCAGATCTCCTCGTTTGGGACTAGGGTTTGATTTGCAGTCCGAGATAAAGCCTAGGGTTTATATGTATGGAATTGCATTAGCTCACCATGGCGTCACTAGTGTCGGATTTCCTGATCAATCCTGTATTGCGACAAGCCCGGCGTATATCTGAAATCTCGAGACCAATTACTGGCCAAGTCGCCTCGGATGTTGAGCAACCACATAAGACAGTGGCTCATGCTCCCGACGAGTCGTCTATATTGCTCAACCAGATCGGCCTCTTTAACACTACAGATAGCTTAATTCGTCCCCTTGCACCAGGGACTGCGCCCCCAAGCAACTCTGCGATTTTGAGCGCCGCATCACCTCAATCGGATTCTTTCACCCTTGAGGAAACAACAATCTCGGGCCAACCTGATATTACCGTTGTTCAGCGCTACCCTCGGACACGCTACGAGGAAGACTCTGATTCTGATTCGGACGAATCATTAGAATGCCCTTCGCCGATAATGTTGGAGCCACATAATACACCCGGCTCCGGAGCTGAGGATCGGGAACAGGAGTTACCAGAAGATGATGGAATGGCAGAAATGCGTTCCCAAATCCGACTAATTCACAAGATGAAGGCGCCCCAAGCAGACAAAGGAAGATTGCTTCATGGAGTTCTTATGAAGGGACATTTGGCCGTCAAGGGGGTGCGCAAAACAGCTCGGGAGGTTAATGGACCCTCCGAACCGGAAGGACCAATGGTGCAGAAACGACTTGCGGTCGGTTCAAGTTCTGCAATGCTCAATAACCCACTGTCTGGTCTTAAATTCTGGAATAGCGAAGAGAATGCCACACCCGAGTCCGAAGAAATCTTCAACTTGAGTGAGCGCGATCTTCAGCCCAGCTTTCATCCAACCGATCATCAGCTTGGTTGCAGGCACTACCATCGCAACGTCAAGTTGCAATGTGCAACCTGTGACAAGTGGTACCCGTGCCGGCTCTGCCACGATCATGCCGAGGATCATGAACTTCCACGGCGAGAAACAAAGAACATGCTTTGCATGTTGTGCTTTTGTCCCCAGCGCGTGTCTGACAGTTGTGTGAACTGTGAGGTCTCGGCGGCTCTCTACTACTGCAATGTCTGTAAGTTGTGGGAAAACCGACCCAATCGACCAATCTACCATTGCCATGACTGTGGAATATGTCGCAAAGGTCATGGTCTTGGTGAAGATTTTTTCCACTGCAAAGTAAGCCATACCCTCCTCTGATGTACGTAACTTTAGGTTCATGTTTTACTAACCTATCCAATAGACATGTAACGCCTGCATTAGCACCACGATCAAATCCTCGCACAAGTGCATCGAACGTTCAACGGATTGCAACTGTCCGATTTGTGAAGACTACCTATTCACGTCACGCAAGTCTGTCGTTTTCATGGGTTGTGGACATAGCATTCACCGGAGTTGTCACGAAAAGTATCTGGCCAATGGTTGTTACAAGTGCCCTCTGTGCAATAAGGCTATTCTCAACACTGAAACGCTCTTTCGTACGATAGATATGGCGATTGAGCAACAGCCCATGCCTGAGGAGTTTTCTAACACCAAAGCTGTCACACTCTGTCATGAGTGCTTAACGCGTACAACTGTCCCATATCACTGGCTGGGGCTCAAGTGTGGACTCTGTGACTCCTACAATACGGCACTCATAGAAACCATTGATCATCCTTCGGCGCATAACACGGAATCGACGGATGGCTCTGAGGCGGACATGGGTCAAGGGAGCTCAACAGTGACTCCGGCAAATGTGGCTCTTAGACATGATCAAATCATGTTTCCTCATGCTGGAGGTGGTGCTCTGCAACACCTAGGCGCACAAGAAGCTACACGCCAAGCCCAGATGTATGGAGAGATTAACTCTGGCGTCAATGACGATGTCATTGTTGGTTCGTTAGATTCTGTTCGTGATTCTAATCTGTCTGATGCCCGTCCACCAAACCAGCGAACAATTTCACGGCCGCCTATACAGGAACTTGATGCTGAGAGTGTTGAACGCTTTTTGCAGCAGTTTGATCACGAGGCCACGCAAGACATCATGAACATTTGGAATGGAAGTATTGATGGTGAAGGTGTTGGTGCTCTTGCCCGGAATGCTCTGTCCTCACTCCAGCAAGCTCTCCATAGTGATATCCTGGAAGGCGAGGACCCCACTGGAGTGGCTGCTCTCACGCGCAACGTCTTCAACACTTTACAACAAGCTCTACATGGAAACAGTGAGACTGATGGCGAGAACAACATAAATCTTTCTTGGAACGCTTTAGCGTACCTCCACCAAGCTATCCATGGGAATGTCGTTGATAGTGGAGACGAGGGCGATGACGCCGATGATGAGGATGCCGATTATGGTGATGAAGGGGAATTCTCTGATGATCAGAGTAGCATTGCTGGCGATTTTGACGAAGTCGAAGACGACATTGTTCTTTTTGGTCATCGGTAAACATTGGTTCTGAATGGCGTGATTAAGCATATGTTGGAGCTATGATGTACATTGGCGTCTGCAACGGGAGTGAAAACAGGAACTCCTATATTGTTATGATTTGGCTGTGGTTAGTCACTTTAGAAGGCCACTTTATATTGTTATCTTTCTTTTTTGCTGTCCTGTTAGTGAGAGTTGGTCATAGTTTGTTCGCCACATTACTTTCCAGGGCAGCTTTTTTCATAGACTCCGAATATCACGATATTTACTTGGAATTTTTTGGTCACTGTTTATGTGTGTGGTGTGTATGTATGGCGATTATTATATCTGGGGGTATCTAGTAAAGAACAAAACATGAGCTGTAGGTGTAGATTTATCTCCGCCTCGCTGCCATCTGTTGTTCGACTGCCAATTTCTCTTCTCTCAGTTCTTTGATGACATTCTGTGTCTCACAGTTAGTAAATTATCACTTTCATAGACGTTCATATGAGAAACCTACAGCTAGAGCCTCTGGATTCACGCCATTTTCAATCATTGAGATACAAATCGAGAGTCCTCTACGATCTAATTGACAATTCTACGTAGTCTTGTTAGCTTTTGAAGGCTTTTTCATTCGCAAGATTAACATGCCAGAATAGTTGAAATCTCATGAAGGATATCAACTGCTTGTTGAGCAGCGGCTTGCTTGTCCATACGATCATCTGGTGGTGCCATGGTTTTGATAAATTAATTGTTGTTGATATAATATTGATGAAATTGACTGTTACGCGTTGAGGGTTTTGTTGACATCATCACATGTGTAGTGTGCACATCATAGGGTTGATTAGGGTATAACCAGGGATTGTTTGCTACAGAGGTCTATAATTAGTAGACAGGAAGTGGCTTGAAGATGGCGTGTAGCTTGACTTAGGTACGCACGTGACTAGTGAACTGCCAAGTCTTAGACTTCAGGTGGGGTTATGAATGGAAGGGGAACATGGCCACGTCTAGAAGCATTTTAGCGGTGTGATTGAGGCTCGTGGTGGCTATAATGTCTGAGATGAGGCAACAAATTGTGGATGTCTCAAGAATTATATTCTAAATAGGACACCATGGCTGTTTGGTGTTCCTTACTAGTAAAGGGGTAAGTTTTGTTAACTGCCATCCATGAATCGATCGGCATTGGTGAGGATGAAGTGGTGGAAAGTTTGTGTACAGGACGGAGTTGGAAATCTTTAGTTTAACAGTATCATGAACTGTTATGTTTGAGTTCAATTTGTACATGTTAGTTGTTACATTTATCGCCGTGACAAGAAAATCGTTGTGCCTGGCTAGATCTTGAAAGGCGGATTATCAAGGTTTGTGGTTCTGGCGGGATTCAAGCACCGTCTGTGGTGACCTTCTGGAAGCCGAGGATTCAGATGGATGCAGAGACACATACAATATAACTTGTGTGTCCTAGATCGAGTCCAAAAGAGAACAATGTGCAGGGGCGTCACTTCAAATAATAGATTAAGGTGGCATTGTGAATTTGTATCGACGGGGCGGGATATCTGTTAGAGTACATATGGACTTGACCGGCCCGCATGTGGCGGTGCCCTTCCTGGTAACATTGGAGGGTTTCGGTCTGTCCATTTGTATACCGGGGCAATAACCCCACTTCTCCGTGGTGAAGTTTACCTATTCAATTGACGGCCGCGTGTGTCAATATACATGTAGATACAAACATTGTTCTACTACTTCCCTGGCCCCGGGCTGTGTTTAGCCGGTCATGGAAGCTAGAACTGGTCATGCGCATTTGTCCCTAATATCGGAAAGTACCCTGAATAGTGACAGGAACGGTGACAGGAACGGAATGTGTTACCTTGAGTGTATGGAGTATAATTTCACGGGCGTCAAGTATCGACTCAGGAAAGAACCGCACAGATTGTTATACAGCCGGTACTGAAGCGGCGCCAGGCAGGGTCTAGCATATCATCCTGTCTAGTTTGGTGGCTGCTTATTCTGTCATGCGGGGCCATGTATACATGTTGTATAATTCACGCTTTTCCGCATGGACTTCTCAACATGGTTCTTACATACAATCATCTAATTGCCTCCTCCTTATTTATTGCGTCAGTCCATCCCAAGTTTCTATTCAGTACATACATTCCGGTCCGTCAAGGTTTTCAATTTCACTGCATTACGCCGATGCATTAGAGCTTCCTTGTTTTCTCTTGTTTCCTCTATCAGATCCTGCAAAGACCCCCAAAAGGTTAGGCCTATTGCTCCACATCTTATCGCCCGGCCTAGGCTTTTACCGACCCTGTAGTCCGTCTGCCACTACCCGCCATTTTCCTCGACGAAACCCACACTCTCCGCCATTAGACGGTGAAAGACGTGTGCTGTCGTTCATTATCGGCCGAACAGTTTACGCTCCACTCGACAAGCCTTCGATTTGGTCACAATCCCACTGTTACGTTTTAGTCCGTTCGTTTACATTCTCTTGACTGGAATTATCACGCTATTGCTGAGATCCTCAAAAGTCCGGCTCTTCCTGTTGTCTCGCGATCCCCATCGGCGTCCCCTATACTTCGATTAACCCACGAGATACAATATACCCTACTTGCTCTTAAGTATCCACAACGGCTGTTTTGTTACAGCAACTGGACTTTGTCTGTTCACGCATTCACTACCGCATCGATACTCTAAAGACTCTTCCGCTCGCTTTTGCATCTTATAAACAGCGCATTGGGAGTTTATCCCAGAGAAGCACTTTCGACGACCTGTATTACCTACATATTTCAACGCCTAGACGCATTATTTCATCACACTTTGAATTTCGTACAGGCCCTGGTACAGTGAGTGGACTGACAATTAGACGCCCAACTTTGTTCCGCGCTCACAATTCCTTGGTGCAGTCGCCAGTGCCTTGTCGTGTCCAAATAGAGACGTATTCCCCGGATTCTCGGTCTCCTGCTTCTTTCATTTGCCGGACCGAAGTTTAGCTGAATTGGCCTCCTCCCATTTGCCGCGTGGATAGCGTTATTGCGTTTTCTTTTTGCATCCTCACCGTCAAACTTTCTTCACTCGTTTACACCCACTCCCGAAAAACGATCTTTTTCTATCTTTTCTCTAGTTTGACAGGGAACGCAAGAACTTGAACCTTATTGCGCTTGGCGACGTATCCCGGAGATTGTGTATAATCCGTTCGTTTTCCACTACTGGTCTTTCGCTATACTGGGCTTCTGCATTCCAGGCCACTTTGAACCTAACGAGAACCCACCCACACCTCAAGGTCATAACCCTCAGACCTCGTCGGTTACATCACAACCTTGAGATTATCAATTCACTTTCGCTCTCGAATCTTTCTCCACCTACGTCGACACATATCACAACCTCAGCATATCATGTTACTTCCGAAAGACAGTATCAACTGGAAGGCGGCGCAGAACAAGGTGCCTCATGGCAGAGTTATTCTTGCCCACCTTGCGCGGCCCCGCTCTTTACTTCTTCTCGGCATCGGTTGCTTCTTGATTGTGGCATGGCAGGGTGTGCGATCGTCAGCTGCTGAGATGCAGCGGTATGTTTTAACCTTTGCCGTTTTTTGACAGTTGAGTGGTTCATATAGCGGCCACTCCCGCTGTCAAGGAACGGCTTTTCGTATTTATCATGAAGTTCCTGCATACTAATAAGTACGGCTGAACAGCTTCTACTGCTGGGGGCCCGCCACCCCGCCAACACAGATGTCAATCAACGATCAAGTTTCATGGTCGTCCCACCAACAAACGCCTGTTACCTTTAACCCCCATGCGGCGATCGAGATCAACGACACGACCATTTTCAACATCAACCTCAACGAAATCAAGTCGACTAAGCAAGCCATTGACAATGAGGAGCGTGTTCTATTGTTAACTCCTCTCAAGGACGCCGCGCCGTACCTTGGGAAGTACTTTGAGCTTCTGTCTTCACTGACTTATCCCCACCACTTGATCGATCTGGGCTTCCTTATCTCGGATTCAACTGATGAGACTCTTGCTATATTGGCCACCGAGTTGGAGCGTATCCAATCCTCCACTGACAAGGAGATACCATTCCGCAGTGCGAGTGTCGTACAGAAGGACTTCGGATTCCAGCTTAGCCAAAGTGTCGAGGAGCGTCACTCGTTTGAAGCCCAAGGGCCTCGTCGCATGGCTATGGGCAAGGCTCGCAACTACCTTTTGGCCTCGACTCTGAAGAACGATCACTCGTGGGTCTACTGGCGTGATGCTGACATTGTCGAGTCGCCAAAGAGTATCATTGAGGACTTCATTGCCCATGACCGTGACATTCTCGTTCCTAGTAAGTTTATGCAGTTTTCACATGTACGATCCTCGAGCGATACTGGTGCATGATCCCTATGTCGTGTGTTGGATGCTGTGTGGTGGTTCGTGGTGAAACATTGATGAGTGAATTACTAACTGTGGTCGTACAGACATTTGGTTCCACCGTTATCGGGACGGAAAGGACATTGAGGGTCGCTGTAAGTACCTTTTCGAGAATCAGACTACATATGAAATATTCTTTATGCTAACGATGACTCGATATAGTTGACTACAACTCTTGGGTTGAGTCTGATACTGGTCGCAAGTTGTCTTTGAGCCTGGACCGTAACGTTGTTCTCGCCGAAGGTAAGTTTCACTTGATGTAGTTAACAATGTACCAGTGTACTAACCTTTTTGCTCCTTTAGGTTACAAGCAGTACAAGACTGGCCGTACCTACATGGCTCGTATGGGTGACTGGCGCAAGGACAAGGACGAGGAACTCGAGCTTGACGGCATTGGCGGTGTCAACATTTTGGTCAAGGCCGATGTTCACCGTGCTGGTATCAACTTCCCTGCCTACCCCTTTGAAAACCAAGCCGAAACTGAAGGTTTCGCCAAGATGGCCAAGAGAGCAGGATACGGAGTATACGGTCTGCCAAATTACGTCGTTTGGCACATTGATACGGAGGAGAAGGCTGGAAATGCCTAAATGTTGGATTTGGATTCACTTAATAATGTGTATATACGACATGAGAAATTGGGGGAAGATTGGTTGGTTTGGTGATAGGGCGTCATTGTGGGATCATGTTTTGTGGCTTTTTGGCTCTTTGTTTTCTGGTTCCGTTATTGTCTGTCGGTTTTATATTTTTGGTTCGAACTGTAAACATATATCTTTTTTTTCCTTTAATGAATGATGGACTTTGACAATGTACATACATACATATGTGATCCTAGACGAGAACAACTTCCAAGAAAGTAGAAAAGAAAAAAACAATCTATCCAATTTGATGTACAATCAATACAAGCTACACTATCGTCACAAAAGATTCGAGTCTCCCGGCGAACCAAGAAGGGAAGGAGGGAAAGAGGGAAACATCAGAACAAGCAAAAAAGGGAACGCGAGTCCCGAAACAAAAAAAGATGTGGCGGAAATAAAACAAAGACGAGAAAGGAGAACCCCAAATCAATGCCGTCGTAGAGTGAGAGAGAAAAGGAAAAAGAACCCCGAGGTTTATTGGCCCGGTGAGATGGAGGAAAGCGACGGATGAAAACAGGAAACAAATGATTTATTGGACCAATTAGGTGCTCTTGACGACCTCCATGGTGTCCAGAGACTCGCGCTCAGCAGCCTCAGCACGGATTTCGTTGATGATGGGCTCGAGGTAGGGCATGTCCTGTTGAAGATGGAGTTAGTTTGATTGAATCGGATTGGGTGGATTTGGTAAGTAGAGAGTAAGCTCACATCTTCGGGCTTGGTCCACTCGGCCTGGGGAAGAAGCTTGTGCTGGTATGAGCACTGGACGGCGCGGCGGATACGGTAGACGCGGTCGTAGTACTCCTTCTCGGAGAGACGCTTGAGGGCGAGCTGGACGGTATCGTTCTCCTCCTCCCAGAGGTCATCGGCTCTGTTTAGACGGTTAGTATTTTGGTGTTTGATGTTGTAGGCTTTTTTTGGTGGTGGTGACGGTGGATCGCATGGTGGGATGAGAAAGAGACGATTGGACGAGACGGTAGGTAAGATACTCGGCAATACGGCAGTTCAGATGACATATGGTGGGTTCCGGGGTCGCGGCGTGTTACCCTCGGGTGTCGGGATGTTACAGTTTTGGGCGGGATACCATTAATGGTGATATATACGACTGATCGAGTTTCGTTATGACGCTGAATGGTCTTTCCGAAGATATATGCCGTCAATTGAGTCTTCAATGCCTCTTAATCAGGATTGTAGTCGTATCCATAGTCGTCGGTCCGTCGCAGTGTCCGCGGTGATTCATACGATACATAGTCTCGTCCAAAGTCGCCCATGATCCCGTCACATCCTCCACAATCCACCACAACACTAAACCACGAACCGGCGAAAAGCCGGGTGTCCGGAATACACTCACTTCAGGCCGAGCTGACGGTAGCCCTGAGCCTGACCATACCACTTCGCAATGGGAGTCAAGGCACGCAGCAACCAGGGGCGCTGAACAACAAACTTGGCGGCACTGACGGTCATTTTGTAAGAAGAAAAGAAGGGGAATGAAGAAGATGGACAATTATCTCGAGATCTTTCTTGCAAGAAAACAAGCAATTCAAAAAAAAAAAGAAATAAAAAATAGACAGGTCAAAGACAAACAACGGTCAGGCGGAAAGTCAGAGAGAGTGGGAAAAGTGAAGGGTGAGATTTGATTCGCTAGTTGCGTAGGTGGGTTCTGCGTCTGGGTCTGGGGGTTGCCGGAATAAGGAAAGGACAAACGGGAAGTCTTGACGGAAAACTATCTGGTAATTGATAATAAAAAACCCTGGGGACGCGAGCAAAAGAACAAAAACGGCAAGGACACGATGGTTGGCCTTTATCCTGAACGGTGAAACTTGGAACTACGATGATGGCTATGGGTTGTTTACGTGGTGACTGACTCGTCGAGAGGGATTTCTACATTGGTTTGCATTGAGTACGCAGTCGGTTGTACAGGGCCTTAACGGGTGCGGCTGGGTTTGAGTTGGTTTGATGGACCATACAGGCGGCCTGTATTTTTTCTCGTCGTGTCGAGTGGGGTGGGGACGGACAGAAATCGCGAGGTTTTAATTGGTCAATTGATAAACAGGGTTAATATGATTAGATAAGCGGGCGACGGGAATGGGAGGGGAGTGAAATTTTTCGGCCTGGAATTTTAGGGCGGATGGGGAGGATGAAGTTAGGGTATGGGTGTTGTTGGCGGGGATGGGATAGGACGTGATTACCGTGGTGGTGGATTAGGTTTGAGGGTGTTGGTATTAGTTGCCTGTTATGACGAAATAGTCAGATGAGAAATAGGTTGATGCGAGATGCAGTTTGGGAACTGTGGGGTAGATGTTGGGGGATATTGTGGATTGGGCAACAGGCATATGGGAAGGCATAAGTTACTATTGTTGGTAAGTGGATGTTGATTTGAATAAAGTCCTGAAGTGACACAAGATCTCATCATGTCATTGTATCGTTTCCAAGTTGGTTATATATATTATGTACGTAAGAGCTTGTAAGTTGTTCTGGGACCTATACCTTAACGGCTAAATGTATGTATGAATTAGGAAATGCCTTATGTGCGGTGATGGCTGGCTAGCTTTGGCTGGTCAAATATAGTGTTCTATAGCTATCAACGTTGATCGCATGATGGCGTTAGTATATGATGAAGTGGGTTGTTTAGACAGGTATCACAGAGTACAAAGATGTTCAACGTGGGGGTCTTCAATGTCCATATATTCTCGACAATAGCATGGGCTCTAGTAGGATCAAGGGCACATGCAGACACGGCCTTGTTGTATGTCCTCCCGATGCAGCCATGTGCTTTGTCTGCCGGCAGAAGTAACATGATGGAAGCTTAACTAGGGTGTGTCGTCACCTCCAACATGGACCTTTTCTAAGCAAGGCTAGTGAGAGACATGAAAATCGCCTGATATCTTGCTATCTCTGCCCGTGAGTACAGGTTATCAGACCATATAGAATTGATAGTTGAATGAATCTTAGTTAATATCTTGGATGACCCCATCTAGTTAATTGTATTGAAATTGTGCATATGGTCCTTACTCTTATACACATCTTTCTTTCCTATATCCCTTTTGAAATCTTGAAGGTGGACGTCATCCTTCCTTCCATAATCCTTGAAGAATAATCACCAATATCAGTCAGTGCCGTGCCGTGCATTTTTTTGTTTGGTAAGCAACGCAAGCTAGGTTTCCATTCCGTACCCAGGGAGAGTTCAACTTTGATCACTTTTTATCTATCTGTTGACGCAATTTTCAATGTTACAGTGCTTATTTTTCTGCAAGAAAATTCATCGCATTTTGTCACCGTTGCCATCCATCACTAACCGAGACCGCTAAGCTAAGCTGTTTCTCATACAGATAAATAGGCTTTGGTCGGTTTTTTTACCAGGCTTGTCTGGGTTGGCCCCTCCAATTACCGTCTGCGAACATCATCGTCGCAAGAAAAAAAGAATTGGGGATTTGGATGTCACATTTAGCCGATTTCCTCATCACACAATCAACTCCAAGCTACCTATATATACATGAGCTCCCGCGACACTTCATATACACAACCTAGAATCGCGACCATCTCCGATAGATTACACCATCATAGTCACCTGCCGTCCAATCTTTATCAAGCTTTCTTGCGATAACATATAACCACCTCGGACTTGAACCCCGATATCCATTTCACCCGGCGCACTCATTCTATCACCTCCGAAGTCCGCGCCCGGATGGCCCACGACTCGGCCCGCCACCTGGTGCCCCCGGCCTCCGATCACAGCGCCAGCGCCATGTCTCCTTCCTCTTCCGACCCCTCCTTCCACAGCTTACAAGCCAAGGCGCAATCTCTTTCCTATCTCGAGCGGTTCGCTCTTGGCGCTTCAGAGTCCCAGTTCAATGCCTTGTCGGGCGCAATAAGCGGGTTCACTGCTGGTGTTATTACGTGCCCTTTGGATGTTATCAAGACAAAGTTACAAGCTCAGGGTGGCTTTGTGAGTTCGGAGGCGGCGAAGAATGGGAGGGCGGCAAGACTTTCACCGAGGATGTACAACGGGTTGATCGGCACAGGTAGTACGATTTTAAGAGATGAGGGTATTCGTGGGTTGTATAGAGGTTTGGGCCCGATTGTGTTTGGGTATTTGCCTACATGGGCTGTGTGGTTCACCATTTACAATAAGAGCAAGCTTTCTCTGAGGGAATACACGGGTAGGTTGTTTGGTCTCAAGATGGCTATAAGTTACTAACAATTTCATTACAGACAACGGACTTTTCATCAACTTCTGGTCTTCTATATTCGCTGGTGGTTGCAGCACAATTGCAACCAACCCAATCTGGGTAATTAAGACCCGCCTCATGTCCCAAAGCGCCGCCTACAATGCGCCATCAACAGCCAACAGTACCTCATCAACAGCAGCCCGAATCACACCTCGACCATCATGGCACTACAAGTCCAGTTTTGATGCTGCCTACAAGATGTACACCACTGAAGGAATTCTCTCCTTCTACTCTGGTCTCACGCCTGCTCTTCTCGGCCTTACTCACGTAGCTGTGCAATTCCCAGCATACGAATATCTCCGTACCAAGTTAACCGGCCAGGGTATGGGTGCCGTTAGTCTCGACGAGAATGGCCTCCCGGTAAACGCTCTTCCACAAAAGAACCAATGGTTGAGTGTCTTGCTGGCTTCGGTAGTATCCAAGATCATAGCCAGCACAGCAACCTACCCTCATGAGGTCCTCCGCACACGACTACAGACGCAAAGAAGACCAACCGTGAACTTGGCGAATGCTGCTGGAGGTTCTGGTGAACAAGCTGTGGCTAAGTACCACGGCGTTATCAAAACCTTTCGCGTGATTCTTCATGAGGAGGGCTGGAGGGCGTTTTATGCGGGGTTGGGAACCAACATGATGAGGGCAGTACCGGCGGCTACAGTTACCATGTTGACATACGAGTATTGTATGGGGGAACTCCATGCGGCGAGGTTACAGGCTAGAGAACATGTTGAAAGGGCAGTATAGGTTGGTATGGCTGGGTCTTTCTCTGGGTACATCTTTCTACTCGGTTTGGTGGCGTTTGGTCTTTTCTTTTTATGGGGGTTGTTTTTGTTTTTTGTTTCTTTTGTTTGCGTTGAATTTGCACTAGACAATGGTTTTACCTGGTGGCGTATTGGGGTACATAAAGTCAATTGTACGAATTTCATGATATTATATGTGGTCTTAGACTATTCACCACTGTTGTAAAGATTCTAGTGCATTTTAAGAGTACAAGTATTACCACATGTGTGATTTTTGGGTTACATTCAAGGCTCGTAAGCATGCTCTCCATATCGCCGAACTTTCATTTACCGGCGATACAGCCTACACAGTGTCCATCCATCTCGACAGAAACTGCACTTCCACATGCGCTATGACGCAACGTTATATATATTTATATTCCGGCCACCAAAAATGTTTGCTCCTAACCCAATTCCGGAAATCCGCACTTCCCTCATCGTCAATATCCAAGCCGACCTCACATCTTGATTTGTAAGAATATTGTCCGATTCTCACTTCCGAGGTTTCAAATCACATCGGCTTAACCCTTATATACTACACTTGCCCCCGTTCAGGGTTTCCTCAAGCTTAACCCGAGCCATAATTACGTCAGTTAAGAGGAAAGGAAAAGCCTAAGCCACAATTTGGTTGACGGCGAATACGGGGACCGACATCTTGTTGATTTATGCTTGTTGATGCAGAGATCAGGAGACTTTGTTTCTCTCTCTATATATATCCACGACCTCGCCCGTTTGGAAGCGAGTTGGTTTGTGAGGTAGTTAGTATAGACCCTCGTTAACCCCGCTGATCACCACGAATCCCACACGATCCAAGACATCTACCATACTTGATCATTTACAAATGACGTCCCCGTTAGATCCCGGCACGCGTGCCTTGGGACTTCCCTCTCGACACTCTCCTTCTCTTTCTACCTCGTCGGCTTCCTCGGGTAGACATGCCCGCGAACGTACATCGCCTACGTTACCTACGAATGAACGCCTTGCGCAACCACCCGCCCGGTTTAACAACTATGCGCGGAATAGCGCTGTTGGGGAGGACCAGAGTTTATGGAAACAGGCACAGGAGTATGGAATGAACTTGTACGTCAAGGTTATGCGCCGGTTGTTAGCGTTACCGCCGGGAAAGAGACTTGCGGTTGTAGTGGGAGGTGGAATATTAGGTCTCTTTGGGCTGTTTATGATGGCGAAGTGGCATGCGGTTGTTAAGTCGTTGATCCCGGTTGTCAAGAAATGGCGCGATTGGAAATATGGCGGGGTTTTGGTCTGGTTTATGGTCTTTATTACCTCGTTTCCTCCCATTATTGGATATTCCTCGGCGGGTATGATTGCAGGCTTTGTCTATGGGTTCCCTGGGGCGTGGCCATTGGTGGCGAGTGCTTGTGTTATTGGGTCGTCGATAAGTTTTATGACTAGTCGGACTATCTTTAGTGGTTATGTTCAGAGATTGGTGGGTGATGATCCACGCTTCGTTGCGTTGGGTCAGGTACTGAGGAGAGACGGGCTTTTGATGTTGACGGCCGTACGGTTTTGTCCTACGCCGTTTAGTCTGTCAAACGGTTTCTTGGCTACCATTCCTACTATCACACCACAAGCTTTTGCCTTGTCGACGGCACTTTCTACGTAAGTCTTGGTAGATCCTCTACAACATGCAAATCTAACACATCACAGTCCTAAACTCTTCATGCACATCTGGCTCGCCAGCCGGATCGCCTTACTTGCGGAAAATGGCGATACAATGTCTTTTGGGGACAAGCTTGTAAACTACTTTAGCATGGCATTTGCAGGTATTGTCGGCACTGCAGTAACCATCATCATTTACCGACGTACCATGGCTCGCGCGGCCGAGATCCAGCGGGAAGATGACGGGCTTGGCGGGAACGACGACTTGGAGCGTGGCTTGATTAGCAGGGCTTCGGCGGATGTTAATGACGATGATGATGCAATTTCCATGTGGGGACAAGAGGGGGACGATGATGATGACCATGATGATGCGTATAGAGACAGAGCTTATGAGGATATTATGGGGAAGCCGGGGGGTCTGTTACATTAAGAGGATATATGATTCTCGTGTTGGAAAGTGTCATGACATTTATAGATTGAAAACATAAGCATTGAATTGGGTATTGTAGATTACCCTTCTAATCTAAAGTTGAAAACTTCAACCTCAATAACGCCTCAATAACCACATCCGGTTTAGCCCGGAGCGCATTATGATACAACGCGTTAGTCTCATACACACTGCAATTCCCAACCTTGAAAGCCGTGTTCCGTGCCAACCGGTTATCAACATATAAATCATCCACATAACTAGCAGCATAAATCGGGACTTTGTTCTTGGCAAGTTTAGCCAAATCATAGATGTGCTCCCACTTGTCATATTTAGCAAGCTGGTCAGCGACATTCTTAAGCGGGATAAGTCCCGGGTTCGTATCAAAATGGGAAGGAAAAATCATCTCGCCCGAGAAGAAAGGCGGGTTATCGCCTGAGAATCCCGAGAATTCCTCGGCCGTAACCCATTCGAAACCACGCTGGGTCGCAGACATGCGTGAGGCGGCCCAGTTGGAAATTGACCCGGGTCCGTCACAGTAGATAGCCTCGTGGAGAATAGCATAGATGATGTTATGATCAAACTGGGTTTCTGACTCCATGGTGTTGAGGGTAGGTCCGGTGAATTTTCCCCATGTTTGAAGATCGTGGTGGGCGCGGGTGATGAGCCGGTGGATACGGTTGACGCCGCTGTGTTGGCCGAAGGCGATTCCCATGGTGAGGAACCGCTTGACCGTCATGGTGCCGCTGGAGGGGAGTTTGCATTGGTCGGGGTTATTCTGGATGAAGTTGCAAATGTCGATGATCTTGGAGGCGTCACCGGGGAATTTCTTATAGAAAGCTTGGTTGCGTTGGACAGCCCGCGTGTATGTGGCCGTGTATACAGTATCAGCAGATTCCCCAATAGGTGCAAGACCACCGGTTAAAAACGCTTCACGGACACTTTCCGGGTACATGGAAAGGTAGGTGAGTGTTACGAAGCCGCCAAAGGATTGGCCAAAGAGGGACCATTGTTTATTGGCGGTAACCGGGGAATCTTTCAATAGAGTCTTCCGAACAGCTTCCAGATCTCGGACAATGTTGTCCTGGCGGAATAATCTCAGATACGCGGCTTTTTCCTCATCGGTTTCACCACGGAGGGTCTCTGCTGTTACGGTGTGACTGACGCCGGTTCCACGGTAGTCAATGAATAGGTAACGGTAATCCTTCATCCGGCCAACAATGGGGTGTGTAGAAGGATCGGCGATACCAAAGCCAGGACCGCCTTCTAGGTAGACGAGCCAGGGCTTTTGTGGTCGGTTAAGAGCCCCGTCTCTCTCGGCTACGGGCCGGTCAGATTGTACCACGGCACGGGCAAATAATGTGATTGTGTCGGAATGGTCTCCTGAGTAATCCAGAGGAACTTTAAAGGTCATCTCTGAAATCACAAGCTGATCTATTGTTTTGTTTGTTAGGAAATCACCTGGCCAATGCTTCCCGATACAGTAACTTACCAGACCTATAGGTCAAGATTTCACCTGGGATAGCCGCCGGAATCTCTACATCCATCTTCATTGTTGCAGATTCACACGGAGCTATCAGCGGTACACACATTTTCGTCAGTAGTGTGACACGTCATGATAGAAGGACAAGATTTCATGTCAGGTAGTTACTTCACTCACGGGTGGTAGTGTGTAGTGGGGCACGAGTCCCAAGATGGAAGCTCGATAAGGTTTGAGTAGGAATATGTTGTCTTGCACAAGGGCCTCTGGCTGTTGTGTGAATTCCACGATAAAGAAGGATCCCGAGGGGATAAACTACTTTGGGAGATATACGATTGAACATTGGGGTTGTGACGAACTCTCACGTGGGTTTTTTCTTTTTAGTTACCCCTTGAGTTCTTTCCTGTCTTGGGTACATTAGGCTGTCGGATGGTACCATGTCATCTTTTGACATTTAAAGGTGACATCGTTCCATCTTTAAGTGTATAAGCACCCCGCTTTCACTATTAGCGAGTATAAGGGTTTGACGTTCATAGGACAGTGTTTTGTGTAGCTCGGTTTATACTGTGTTCTTTTAAGCTAGTAACCAACTAAATCATTCTAGATCCCCTAATACCGAGCACTATATAACGCTACACCATCGTACAAACACAGTGCTAACCCTTTCAGGAACCCCACGGCAATGAAACCCACTTATTAGCTTAGTAATCGTCCCCGTTAATATCAAACGGCCCACTAAAAAGCTCAAGATCAAAACTTCGTCGCCTACACCGGACCATCTTGTTTTTCTTCTTGTTTTCTTTTCACATCGAGTGCTTCATATTCGGCCCTGCCACATACAAATGCCATCGTACTATCGTTGGCGCCATTATAGGCGATGAATGTTGTCACTAATACACAAATATTGATTGAAGCCTTTAGTGCTCTTGCTGATCAGGTTCAAGGCCTGACTGACCGCAAAACTATCTTGGAGCATAAACTTCGCTTTGCCCATGAACAGGTAAGATTCTTTGGAGTTATAGGGTGTTGTGAGACGGCGAGAGATGTCCTCCTTTCGAATGATGAATATCAAATTTAGCTCTAGATCAAGAGTTGCTCCTGCAACGAGGATCGACAACAATTTTTTCTGATCGAACTGGAAGACTCTCTGAGTTTCTTTTTCCTCTTTTTTCCTGGACAATAGACTAACCAATCTCGTGTCTCAGTTCCAGTACCTCGCCGACAAGTATGCCCCAGAAGCATCCGAGATCTCGGAAGCCATTGCGAATCTCCAATTGCCAGCTACATACTCTGAAGTTCCGTCAGTAAACGACGCATCAGTGCCCCTCCCTCGTCGCAACAGTGCGACGGTAAACGCTTCTCACCAAACTGCTCTTCTTATCCGCGACGGAAGACGTGCTGCCTCACAGCTGGCTGCCTCGTCTCCCGCTTCGCTGGCCGATACCCCGTCTATTGCCCCTCTATCGCGATCTCTCTCCCGGTCTAGTTCCGGCTCCAGACCTGCATCTCTTCTTGTCCCTAGTAACAGCTCGTATCGTCGCTATCAGCGCTCATCTCTTGCCTCTCCGTCTTTGCGTACGGGTTTAAACTCTCCCGGCCTGGTGTCACCCCGAAGTCACGCATACACTCTGCCAAACGTACATTCTCATCCTTTATCTCCGCTTCATCGGTCCCTTTCGTCTTCACGTCCATTGGGCTCTGAATCTTCTGTAACTTCCATGTCTACGATCCTGGAAAAGGACTTTACTGTCGAAGGAAAAAAGGGCGAACTCAAGTGCCCTTTTAGTGCTGCAGCTACAGTTGCTACTTCTACTGCTGGGCCGTCAGTGCGTGCCACCCTGGACATGTCTGTTTCTGGCGTTGATATCGTGACTAAGCCTTCTACTGCTACTTTAAAGCAGACTCAAACGCAGGTCCCAGCCTCCCCTATTGACACTACTGAAAAGTCTTTTCAGTTGAAAACCAATCCTACCCCACCAGCCGGCCGTCGCTATTCATTTGCCCCCACAGACGGTTCCTGGACCCGCCATCATCCCGACGCCGACCCTATTTGTGCGGCCATGGCCGGATCTGACGCCGGCACCGGCTCGCAAAACGATCCCTCTTCGAAATGCCCAATTCGTTATCTGGATAAACATTCACCGGAAGAAATCGCGCAGTATGTAGAAAAGTACAAGCATCAAATTCCCCGCAGTCACGAGATTTGTGTACGGAGGTACCAGTCGAGTGATGAGCAGGTGCGCAAGTTGGATGCCAAGTATGGTGATATGGCGAGCATGATTGCGGGGTTGACGACTGTGCATCAGCCGTTACTTAGCGCAGAGGAACAAGCTGCGCAGGCGAGGCTGGATCTTGAAGCTCATGATGCTAAGGAGCGGGCAGAACGCGGTGAAGATGTGGCTGTGGGAGATGACATTGCCGTTGAAGACGATGAGAAGGAGTCAGGGGAAGAAGATAAGACGGACGCGCCAAAGTCGAATCGGGTGGAGAATTGGGCCAAGATGGTTAGTGAAGCTGGGCCTGCCCCTGACTCGGAAGAGGTGGATGAGACGGACGAAACGGAAGAAAGAGAGGGCCGCTTTGATAGACCTATGAAGGAGGTTCGTGTTGGTGAGTCTCCAAGTCGGCCGTGGGGGATTCCGGTACCTGTGGCCGGGTTCAGGAATATCCATTTACAAGAGGCGGCAACGGCGGCACCGAGTGAAATTGGTGGGCGGGCAGATTCGGAGGAGAAAGAGGATAAGAGGAAGGGACGCGCCGGAGGGGGGAAGTGTCCTTTTGATCATGCTAAGTTGGTTGCTATGGGACTTGGTAGGCCGGAGGTGAGGAAGACGGAGGTTAAAGAGGTTAAGACTGGGAAGTGTCCTGTCCCTCATGAGGCGGCGGAGAAGCCTAAGTCTCAACCTACGGGATGTCCTGTTTCGGGCCATATGCCGACGACTCCAAAGGCCAGTGGATGTCCCATGTCCCGTATGCAACAACCCCAACCAATCGAGGAAGTCCCCATACCCTCCGGCTGTCCCATGTCCAATATTCGAAAGCGGGAGGCCCCGGAACATACTTCAACGAACGCCACACCGAAGCCCCAATCCCCGGCTCCTCCTCAACCTACGGCCCAACCTACTTCTCAACCATCACCGACCTTTATCACTATGCCTACAATTCCGGGACAACAACCTACTATCATAGGAGGCCCAGCGCAAACTACTAACGGAGTCTCTGCCGGTCAGGTCTTCCCGCAGATGGTTTTCACGGGACCTGTCTTTATTGGGTATCCGATGGAAGATGCGATGAAGTTGATGAGAGAGTTTCAGTTTGGTCAGCAGCAACAGCAACAGCAGCAGTAACAGGCGAGTCAAATGAGACCGGCGGAGGAGAAGTGAGGATGTAATGGTAATTGTAGTCAGCTATGCTGGACAGCGTCTTTTTCGTCTTTGTTTGGGTTTTGTATGGCGTTGGGCGTGGGTTCTATGTAGTTTTAATAATTGAGTGTTTCTTACCTTGTAAATGATGTCCTCCCATGTCTCAATCCCGGCATACAAAAAGGGTCGGTCCGTCGGAGAATTATCACGTTCTGTCTCACGGAGGATCTTGATATGTGAAGAATAAATAGTCTTCAAAGCAGATGCTAAAAAGATATGTGCTCCCCATCTGGGAATCGAACCCAGGTCACCTGCGTGACAAGCAGGTATGATCACCACTACACTAATGAGGATATTGATATAAGAGAGGGTGATAGATGATGTTTTGTTGCTGAGAGGCATCGGCCGAGTTTTTTTTTCGTTCAAGGGCAGGCGATCCGTGGTCTGCACGGTAAACGGCAAATAACCCACGAAAAAGAGGTGAGCTTCATAACTTTACAACTCCTCCGCCGAGGATACGACCAACTGTTCCCTCGGAGCCCGTGGATTTCCCAGGTAAAACGGACGTCGGTCATGATAGTTACGACTGGCCCGTTCGCCATGTCTTGAATCCTAGTAAATTGTAAGCCCTACGAAACAAACAAATTAACCTTGGCAGGTCCAGCACCAACTTCCTGTTCTCGTATGTATGCGACGGCGGAAATCCGTTGTCGGTGAACTTGTTTGGATATGCAGGGCTGCGGTGGTGCTCGTCGAGCGGGACCTTTTGTGATTGGGGATATGCACTGTTAGTTTTTTTTTTTTTTTTTTTT
>JMSH01000001.1:165899-532909 GCA_000712465.1 Huntiella moniliformis | reverse complement strand
TGTGGACGTGTACTGGAATTTAGAGTGTGGTACTTTTTGGGAGATGGATAGAACGGGTGTCTAAGACATGGCCATACCACACAGGATGCATCAGCTCTCCTGGTATGTTTCTCACCGTCTTTCGAGACAACCCACAATCCGGCTACGCCCGTCCCCAAGGACCCCGTACCCCGTAGCTCGGCGACTCCTCTTCCCCCCACACACAGAGGAACTAGAAGCCCCGTGGAATGCTGGATGTTGTTTGCTTGCCATTGTCAAGTGCGGGTTGTGGGTGACAGTTGAAAAACAGGCCTGAGCACAGCCGTGTGGGAATCGGATAAGCACAGGAGAAACGAAACAAAGTAAACTGGATTCGGAGAAGAGTGGTGTGGCGACTTTTTTTTGTTTTGGTTTGGTGGCGGGGTTGGAGGGTGGATGGATGGAGTTTAATATGCTTGGTTGGTGATGACGAGAGGATTGTCGGGACTTTGAGTAGATCACCATTGTGATTTCCTTGTTTAGAAAATCCCGTTACGTTGGTTCTATCATCGACTGATGTACACAGTTTCTTGGAAAGAGTATAACGGAGACTTTGTTCATCTACCACTTGGAATTCATTTAGGCTACAGGCTACGTGCTTAACCGCCCAAAATCTGTATTACTTCCACACCATCGGGAACGAAAAGCTCAGATATCCCTGGCTAGCCAGCCAGTCCCAAGATAACTTGATAAATCAGCTCTTGATTAATCGTCCCTGAGGTGCCCCTGAGTCTTACATCACGTTGAATCGATATAAAAGACTCGCTTATCTCCCCGTCATACTTGTCTCTTGTCTCGTCTTACACATTTCCTTCTTTTCGTTTTTGGTTTAATAACATTAACATCCACGTCAAATGTTGCATTTCTCTAAAACCCTCGCCGTCTCGGCGGCTTTGTTGTCTCCGGTTTCCGCGTTATGGCCCATCCCTCGGAATTCATCGCTAGGAAACTCAACATTACTGATTACCTCGGATCTGAAGGTGACTTATAACGGACAAGATGTACGAGCTTCCCATTTCCTAGATTCTACCCCGTTGATATGTCCTTTTATCAGCCCTGATATCCTGGATTCTTATCATGTTTGTCGTCCCACTTATACCCGTCCTAACCATCACCAGGTCGTCCTTAACTCATACACATACTCCAACGGGACTTTATCAAGTGGTGTTAAACCTATTGTTCAAGGCGCGGTTTCCCGTGCTTTCAAGGGAATCTTTGAAGAGAACTTTGTCCCATGGATGTTGACACCCCGTGGAAAACTCGCCTCTATAGAACCGTCCGCCTCAAGCTACGGGAAACTCTCCGGCCTTACTATCCTCCAAACAGGAAACTCCTCCACCAGTGTCCTTACTGCCCCTGCCGGTGAAGCAGATGAATCGTACACTTTGGATATCACTGCCTCGGGTGAAGCCACTCTGAAAGCTCCCACTCTCCTCGGTGTTCTCCACGGTCTGGAGACTTTCGTCCAGTTATTCTACAAGCATAGTGACGGAAGTACATTCTACACCCGGTCTGCCCCCGTTTCCATCCAGGATGCCCCGGAATATCCCCACCGTGGAATCATGATTGACGGTGCCCGCAACTTCATGCCCGTCGCTGATATCCTCCAAACAATCGATGCCATGTCCTGGAATAAACTGAACCGTCTACACTTTCACATTACAGACTCTCAGTCTTGGCCTTTAGAAGTCCCCTCTATGCCTTCCCTGGCTGAAAAGGGTGCTTATCATTCCTCTCAGATTTATAGCACCGCGGATATCCAAAAGATCCAGGAATACGCCATTGCTCGTGGTATCCAGGTGATTTTGGAAATTGACATGCCTGGCCACTCTGGTTCTGTTGCCTTGTCTCGTCCTGAGTTGATTGTTGCTTATAATGAGCAGCCTTATTACTGGTACTGTGCCGAGCCGCCCTGTGGAGCTTTCAAGTTGAATAACTCGGATGTAACTGAGTTTCTGGATACCCTTTGGGATGATGTTCTCCCGAGAGTTAGTCCATACACGGCGTATTTCCACACCGGCGGCGATGAGGTTAACGCCAATGATTCCATGTTGGACCCGGGTGTCATGTCCAACGACACGGCAGTTTTAAAGCCTTTAATTCAGGACTTCGTTGATGCCTCGCACTCAAGAGTTCGTGAGGCCGGACTCATCCCTATGGTCTGGGAGGAAATGCTCAAAGACTGGGACTTGGATATGGGAACCGACATTGTAATTCAATCCTGGCTAGGCGGGAATGCCACCAAGGAGTACACCTCCCAAGGGTACAAAGTAGTTGACAGCAACTCCGGATTCTGGGTAAGTTCCAACCCCCCACTCTATCGATCCCCACTAACCCCCCCTAGTATCTCGACTGCGGCCGCGGCCAATGGCTCGACTTCGACAACGGCGCCGCCTTTGAAGGATTCTACCCCTTCACCGACTGGTGCACGCCCACCAACAACTGGCGTAAAATCTACTCCTACGACCCACGCGCCGGCCTCACCGACGAGGAAAAGAAGCTTGTTCTGGGCGGTGAAGCTGGCGTGTGGTCTGAAACCATCGACTCTACTAACTTCAACAGTCTCGTCTGGCCACGTGCCTCTGCTGTCGGCGAAGTCCTTTGGTCAGGTCGGACGGATGCCCAGGGGGTCAACCGGAGTCAATATGATGCGTCGCCGCGCCTTTCGGCCTTGAGAGAACGTATGGTTGCGAGAGGTGTTGGGGCTTCGCCGGTGCAGATGACGTTTTGTACGCAGGCGGAGAGTCCCTTGGAGTGTGCTTATTATTTCATGTGAGGGGTAGACAGATTCGTCTGTTATGAGTTATGTCATTGATAGATTAATGAGAGGAGTTAGTTTTAGAGTCTTGGCAGAGTGTCATGAATTTTGATGTCTGTTCTTTGCTTTTGCATATATAGTACATATGTATGTACGCTTGTCTCGTCCTATGCATGCACGCACTTCTCTCTTTTTTTTATATGTCCGATACTAAGTCAAGTATGTATCTGCGCTGCACAGACAAGTCCGAAGTATACCTTCTCGCACATGCTATCACCAAATACAAAAACCCAAAGGTACATATATGTATATATAAACAAAACTGGAACATGATTACCTCCCTATTTTCTAAATCCCAAAAGACTTACGAATAGCCGCCCCCAATCTCTCCGCCGCCTTCGCCATATTCTCCTCACTAGACGCCGCAAAAGTAGCTCTAAAGAACAAATCCTCCAAGGGCTTATCCGCCTCCGCCATGAACCACGATCCTCTAGCACAAAGCACCCCGCCAGCAACACAGTAATTAAAGATATCCTCCTCAATCTCAACAATCTTCTTCGTCTTAATTTCAGGATGCTTCGTATAATCCAGGTGCATCCACAAGAACATGCCCGCGCTGGGAGGCACCCAGGTGACGATGTCCTTGGGCAGGTGTGCTTCACAGGCGTCTAGGAGGGCGTTACGACGTTGAGTGTATTGTAACTGGATGTGACGGAGCCACTGGAGGTATGTCTCGTGACCCCAGGTTTCATCAAGGAGCTTGAACAGAGCGGCTTGCGAGAACCCAGAGGGACCCTGCGAAGCGACTTCGGCGTGACGAACGAACCGCTCAATGATTTGCGCGGACGCGGTAATCCAGCCCATACGGGACCCGGGCGAAAGGACCTTGGAAAAGGAGTCCATCCGGAGAACTCGTCCGTCAACGTCAATAGAGACAAAGGTGGGCACAAGACTACTCAGGAAGGTATCAATGTTCCACGGCTCTTCAGTTGTAGGGTTTGCAGCGCGCTCCGCGGGAGTCTGGTAGGGAGGCATCTGGAGGAAATAGTAGGGCTCATCTTCGATAATGAAGACGTCATGTTTCTGGCAGACGGCGTAGACTTCCTTCCGGCGCTGGGCACTTTGGGTTGAGCCGGTGGGGTTCTGGCCTGAGGGGACGGTGTATAATACGTGTGGCTTACGGGTACCACGGACGGATTCATCCCATGTGGAAAGAAGCTCGTCGAGGGCGGTAGCAACGAGACCTTCCCCGTCCACCTTGGAACCGACGGTAGCGACGCCCAGCGGACCAATAGTTTCAATGGCGGTAGCGAAGGCGTATTCCTCGGTCACCACGGTATCCTTCCGGGCGCCCTCACAGAACATACGAAGAGCCATTTCCAAAGCACCAGTCGATCCCATAGTCTGGGCACAGCCCCAGTCGGCATAAGGCGGGTCATATAACAACTCAGTATGCTCCGTGACCCAACGCATCATCTGGTAACCACCAGTAGCCTGGGTATAGTTGAGAGCAACGGACAAGTCATATTCCTTCCCGGCCTTAGACATATCGTATTTCCCAATGGTGGAGACAGCCGAGGCGCCGTGTTCGGTGAACTTGAAGTCTGGCCCTTCAGGCATGTTCACGCGCATGGAAAGTTCCGAGAAGGGGAAGTATTCGGAGGAGGGAAGACCACCACCGAGGGAGATGATGCCGGGGGTTTTCAGGTGCTTGGCGGCTTGTTTAAGGGTGCATGGCTTACGATGCTTGCTCTCGGTACTAAGATGGTCTATAGGGAAAGTAAAAGAACCCGTTAGTATATATACACCATCAGCCACGAAATTCCAAAAACTCACGATCCCATCTCTTAGCAGCCGGCTTGTCATTCTGAGGGCCCTTGAAAAAGTCACTTTCCGAGTACGCGGCAACTCCGGCCTTAATAGGGCCGTTAGTAGCACGACGGGCAAGGATAGCCTTCAAAGCCGTCGAGTAACGGGTGGAATCGGCAGATGTAGACATTTTGTATGTTAACAGCGAGTAATACAGAAAAAAAAAGGAAACCAGAAAAAGGTAGAAGTGCGGTCACGATAGATACCGCAAATGACTAAGAAATCCTTCGCTGCAAGGACGATTTCGGATGTGGGGAATTTTAAAGAGCGGAATGTAGAAATGGCAGGTGGCTTTGTATGGGGTTATATAGAGACGAGACGAGATGGATACCCCACCTTCTTAACAATTGATAGAAATCCTAGATTCCATGACACATCACGACGGATATCCGTGTGTATGTATGTTCCTTCCGAACCAGATGCATGTATGACTGATCTATTTGAATATACATGTACATATGTTGTATATACATACATAGGTATCAAACTCCCTAGATTGTCCGACGGCAACTTCGCCCGCAACATATGGTTACTCCCTCGGCATAAGCTAGCCTTATAACCGGTTAAAAAAGGCACCGCTTACCCCCGGGAAGGAACGACTTTACTCTGTATGCATGTATGTATATGTCAGTACATAAATCCAACCAAGTAAACCACCAGTTCAACCTCCAAAATTGGAGATTCCCCTCGTCTATTACCTCATTATAAACCACCCTTAAAACCCCAAATATCACCCATTCTCGGCTTCAATATCCTTTCTCATATTCGTACTCATGCCGATTTCAAAAGACTCATAAGCCAATGACCCCCACCTACCAAATTCTTCCCCGCCGTTATCTTATCGCAATGACAACAATGGCAACTGTGCCCAATCCTGTGGAGTCATCTCTTGCCAGAAACTACCCTTTTGGTTAATCAAAGACACATCAATCCCTACCATGGCGACGTTATCAATCACTAAATCCTATGTTGCAACTTTATAATGACCCCCAAATCACATTGAAATGTCATTACGCCCTTCTTTGACATCTCACAACATACAGGGATCACGCTCGTCAACAAAACATCGTCATCGTCACCGTGAATGATAAAAGTCCAGAAAAAAAAAAGAATTGAATGTTACTTCATCTAGCCAGCAGATAAACTTTTCCGTCACGTGAGTCTAAACCACAACTTTTCACATGGCGGAAACCAAAATCTTCATCAAAAACACCAACTCCGTTTTAACCATTACTTTTAAAAAGAGGACACGCCTCAGGAGAAAAACAAAACCCTATAAAAATACTCCAACAACTATGCAAAATCTAACAAATGCAGAACAAAACTCCATGAAAATGCTAACCCAATAACAATAAACGCCCTCCAGAATTAACAAACGAAATAAAAAATCTAGTGTGCTGGAAACAATGTTTCCAGTTTGTCCCAAATGATAACCAAAACTCCGAGCCGGGATGAAAATAAAAAACGATAATCGAAAATAATAAACAAAGAAGAGAATAGGTTGGCGGAAGAGAGGTCACCGAGGACTATAAAAAGGGCAACTCTCAATGAGTTGCACTCGAAGAAACGGATTCGGCCGTATTCAATACACCCGCTGCCGCTGATGTTGCGAGCATAACTGCAGGGATAGATTGAACCTCTGTCAAATCAGTAACAGAAGCAATGTTGGCCTCCTCATCCAAAGGCACCGCGCGCCGGCGTACATCAGGGACATCTGTCGACTCGGAAATCGTTGCAGAACTACCCGAGCTACAGCTGTCGTGACCAGAATCACCCTCTTTCTATTCGGGGCTGGCAACGATAGTATCAACCGACCCAGTAGAAAGGTTGTCATGGTGTAGCATAAGCTTATCCATAGGGGCCTCGCGGTGTTCGCCGCAGATCCAATCCAAGACCCGACGCATGGGAGACTCTTCAACACCAGAGTACAGATCGTGGAGAATGCCACCAGTAAGGCAACCAATGATAGGTGCAATGATAGGTACCTGTGTATGCGACAAAATGTTAGTCTCAGTTCCTGATATCAATCTTCAAACATTGTCTGGCTCCTGGTTGCACTAAGTCTTCTAGAAGTATATAACCCCTGTACAATGTATCGCCGAAGTACCGGTCTTAGACGCAGCCGGAACGCCATCATGAAACATCAAACAAAGTGCACCAGCATATAGCTTATCTGAACGCAGTACAAACTGTACATCCCTGTTTTGAACGTCCCAAATATGGAAATGTGGTTCAAGGTAGCGTATAAGTGACACAGGCCGAGCTCCAGAACAAATGACAGACAAATATACTTACCCAAAAGTAAAACTTGGCACCAGTAAACACTTGGTTGCCGTAGCCCAGCATATAAGTAACCAGACGTGGACCGAAATCACGGGCGGGGTTGAGCGCATAACCCGTCTCCCAACCAGATGAAATCCCAATACCCAAAATAAGGAGGGCAACTCCAAATGACATAGGAATGCGGTGAACATGCTTTTTGTAAGTGTGATCAAGAACGTAAATACCAAACATGAGGATGACGCTGCTGCTGAACTCCGAGAAGAATCGTCCGTTGGCGCTCATGAATGCCTGTGGGTAAGTGGCGAAGATGGTGGCACTCGAGCTGCCAGTATCGATGCTGTGATCAGCATCAGTGGCATCAAAAATGCCAATTGGGGCGACATTGTTACCATAGATAACGAGCGTGGCAAGCATGGCTCCAAGCAATTGACCGGCAATGTAAATTGGAACCTTGACAATAGAGAAATTGCGCAGTGCTGCGTTCGCAATGGTGACAGCGGGGTTTAAGTGAGCCCCGGAACGGTGTCCAACAAGGACGCCAAAGAAAACACCGATACTGATTAGAAATGTTCAATGTTAGAAACATATCAAACACATAAAAGGTGAAACTAGAATAATACTTACGCCCAAGCGATGTTGATACTAAGAAAATCACCAGCAGCTTTGTCGCTGAGAAAAACAGTCGCGTTGGCACCGAGTCCTATCCAAAGCATTATAAAGGTTCCCGCGAACTCAGAGACGAAGTTAAGATAGTGGTCGAGCATGATGCCGACTTTCTGAGCCTTAACTTTGTTCATGTTGTACTTGGAATCTAATGCGGTGACGCCAACAGCTGGACCTTTTTCCAGGTCGATTTCGTACTTCTCCGACATTTTGAGAGTACTGTTGTTTATAGTCGGGAGGGCGAGTGAAAGAGGTAGAAGCAACCGGAGGTAAGTGCGGACGTGACAAGAGTCGACGCAGAGAGAAGGTGTCGAATTAGGAACTGAGTCCAAAGTAGTAGGCTACTTAGGCCTTACAGCAAAAAAGCAAGTGTGGTGTATTAGTGTGTCAAATTATCATGACAATAAGAATAAGATGAAAGAACGATACGGACAGAAACTCCTGAGACTGAAGATCAGAGGAGGCTCTTCGGTATATATCACTTCACGCTTGAACGGGGCCCTTGGGGTGTGAAATTATACGTTAGTGAGTAGGCCTTAAACAAACTATGTACAGGGCATTGACGGCAACGCAACAGGGGATAAACAGAGCGTGCGAAGGAGATGAGACAAGCGATCAAGTGGTGCTTCCCGGCGAAACCCCCCCCGTCTTCTGCCAGTAGCCCGGCACCAAATGCTTCACGTCAGAAAAAAAAGCAGAGCATATTCTCATGTTTTCTCTATCATCCCACGGTAGAGCCCAGGTGAGGAAATTCGAGAAAACAGCAATGTGTGTGGAAAGAGAGGGAATAGAGAACACAAGACCAAACTAGACTGAGAAAACGAAGCCTGGCCAAGTCTATTGCAGGGGTTGCGGGAGCAGCGAAGCTCTGTCCATATCTGCTGTACAGCGGCTATGGCTAACTGTCAAGGCAGTGCAAGTGCATACTGCATTAAATGGACACTGGTTGCATCGACAATGTGATGCAAAGTTGACCGTGACATTGAAAGGTTTATCTCCTCATCAGGTGTGGACTAGAACGAACAAACACTCGATGTTATCCATGAAAAAGCGGATTAGAAGCAGGGCACTAGAACCTCCCAAGTATTGACAAAAAACCATCAAACTGTAAGAACAGAGGGCGGCGGGAAGACTTACTTTTTATCAGTAGACAATTAAAAAGTGTGTAGAATGTTTGTCTTGATGGACGATTGAAAGTGAGTAGGCTGTATGTGATGTAACTCGTGTGTGTGTTGCCTGACGATGGATTGATGAATCTACGTCAGGCTGGACAAGAGTTTGTTGATGCAAACACAGATATCCAATAGGACAATAAATCACCGAGTCAAAGCAAGATTGGCGAAAGAATTCGAGACTGCAGATGATTTAGAGAGAAGACGAGATCTTCTCCATGAAATTTTTGAGTTGAGAGAAGAACAGAACAGTCAAGTTGTGGCGTTTGGGAGCGAGAAGACTTGTTTTGAGTATCAGTAAAGGAAGAACGCCAGGAAGAACACCAAGAAGGCATCTACGTCTTGCATTCCTAGTTCTGGTGGGTTTGGGGATGTCTATAAGGAAAGCACTCTCTTCCATGGTTGCCAAGTTTATGATCGTCCATTCCGAATGTCACGATAGCCAGTAGGGTTCTATCAGTAGTATATAGACAGAAATTATGATCAATGACAGACATTCTTTTGACGGGGCTGTGAACCCAGATACAGTGGTTATCATTATTTTGGGGACAGCGCCAGCTGGTTTCGCTACACAAGGCCCTATATGGGGTAACATGGTTTCTTAGGTATAAGTTTTAAATGAAGAATAATTTATGATCCAACCACCAACCAACCAACAGTACCATACATACGTAGGTAAATACATATAACCAGAGCGGAAGTCTCTACACAGTCATGTTATTGTGACAGCAACAACTATATTCAAAACGAGGACCACGTCAATCATCAAAATCACGCGATGAAAGAATAGGAGAACTCACAGCCTCTGAAGAAATCACATTACTTTGACTAAGTGAGGGGATCTTGTGCCACGTTAAAAATCTCCTTTTCTCTGTAATGTGATTCTCACACCATACCGAAAAAGGGAAAACAGCGGCTCTGTCCAAATTCTCCAAATAGTTTTCTCTTTTAGCATTGAGGCTCAACGAGTCAAATCCCGCGGCCAGAGCACACAGCATCCGGAAATGGAAATAGAAGCCAAAAAGCCAGACTGTTCGGGGATCCTTGTTAACATGAAAATATAGAGGAAGACGAAAAAGAATAGCCGCCATTCAAAAGATCAAGTTGAGTCCGTCTACGGAGAAAGATCCGTGGGAGATCAAGTGACATTACGTTCCATTGAATTGGAGAAAAAGCAAACTATAGGATTGTCCCTGGGGCTAGAATCTGGTCCACAATCCTTCTAACCGTCTTATGCTACTTGTTTAGTTCAGCCCGTCAAAGCAAAACAGGAGATTCTTTCGTTTTTTGAGTTTCCTCTTCTTCCAATCGAAGATACATAGGCGCTTGAAACTCTTGAGAAAAGACAAAAGTCGGATGCTGTTTTCTCATGGTTCACAGTCCACGTTTTGGCTGGCCTCAAATCCAGCTGGTCTAATTGTCTCGTTATCATTAGTGGTTGCGTGGCCGAGAGCGGGTTTTCTCGGTTTCCTTGGAGGCTCTGCTTCTTCTATTTGCTCCGTTTTCTCTTTCAACTCGATGGATTTCGTGGAAATTGTATTACTAGTTTCTAGAAACTAGTGTTCCTGCTTCATTGTTCTCTCTGTTTATCAAGTTGAAAATGTAATCTTCCTATATCTTTAGCTTCCGAGTACGGATTTCAGACGGTTTGTATGGAAAGCTTAGAAATTCTCCTATTGATGATCGTCACGGGAACTATAGCGATATCAAAACCGATTTTTTGGGGGTAGTATTACTGGGGTTGCAATGGGGTTCAAAGATTTTCTCTCCTTGCCGCGCACAATACTTCCCGGGATTCTTTTTTTATACCGACATTTATTGATATTTATTCTCTTTTGTTAGTCTTCGCACAGACTCAAGAGTCTTGAGAAACCCCCCACGTCCTTCTTTTCTCTGGAGAAATCTTTCCACACTTGTGATCTTCTCGCATCATTTGTATCCTCTTGTTTTCGGACCTACTTTGCATTTTTTCTACGCGCTTGGCTTTGTTATCAGGTATCTTTGTATTCACGATGAATGGTATGTGTCAGTAATGGCCTGCGTGTGTGTGTGCGTGACTCTTCTTGCAATGTCCATGAACTTGGCTACATTCCTACTCTCTTATTATCAGGTACAGAATCTAATCAACAACATAGCCGCCTCCCTCATACAATTGTCTGTGTGATACAGTTTGTTCCTGTTCACGGAGTCACCTTCGACTTGGATTGTTTGAGGCTCTTTGTCTTTTCAACTTCTGTGCGTACCTATATCACTGCAGAACAATTTAATCCATGTCGATTCTGCTTCTTTCCACATAGTCCACGTAGTCTACGATTACTCGAGTGTACCGACCTTCAATTTCACAAGAGCCTCAATCTCCTCCCGCAATAGGAAGTTCGGTCCAGCTTTAGACCTGAACCGTCTACGTGTTCCAATAGAGAAAACAAAGGACAAAGAGTTTGAAGGCCTCAAGTTGAACAGAACCATAAAGGTTGCGGCTCAAAGTAGAAGTTGCACAGAACATTATGCTCAGGCACGAGAAAGAGAAAACAAAACTCAGATATAAGCTCTTATACCGGATTTTATCATTGTCTTCCCCTGGAATGGGCTTTTTGGATCCATGGGAGGTCTGCTGACACTGAAAACTTTTTGCACGACAATCAGTATCCATGTCCAATCATTACCGTTGGCTAATGCAATAGTGTTGAAAGAATCTAGAATTTCTTGCTACATCGGGCCTCAAAAAAGAAAGGGAGTATCAGACCAAAGCTAACCGTTTTCAACACAAAAAACCAAGTAGCGTCGACTGTTATCTTAGGGTTTTGATAATGAGAGAAAACCCTGTACTAGGAAGCCAACAATGGGAAAACCGAACAATGCTTTGTTAGTCCAGAAATAGACAAGAAGTTTCTACTTTAGGATACTGGCCATTCATTGTCCTGGTAAAAGGATCGTTTGTTATACAGTTGAATCACCCCGATTCCGGACGAACAGGATTTAGAGTAGTCATGGTTACTTGTGGCGAGTTGAACGAGGTTGACGAATATTTTCCCCGATTGTTGAAGTTGGAGTCAATTGCCTGGTTTGGAGAATAAGAGGCACATACGAACTGATGATTTACAAACTTTGGCATGGCGAAGATTGGAACGACATGTCACGATCGTTACGGCACAGTTGGCTTTGTCACTAAGCATGAACACAATTTTTTCACAAAACACGGAAATATGTCACATTAATGTTTGTCCGTTGTATTTCTTGAGATATCATGATGTCTGTATTTACATGTTAAACATGATGATTCTCCAAATTGTAACAAAAACCAAACAGAGAAAATAAAGCATCTCCAAAACAATCACTACAACAAACAAAAAAGCCACACATTTTTCTCTCAGAATAACTCTCTTATGAAAATATTACCATAGTCTAAAACTCACAGACCCGTGAGTGCGGTTCAATGTTTTACCAAGCCGCCACTGTAACATTGAACATCCCAGCGCATCGGTCTTTGCTAAAGGTTTGATCGCCCAAAGACACAAGCAGAAATCTGTATGGGCTGGCGTACACACAGATTTTTGGAGACGCTTGAAAACGGAAGGATTAACCAGGGACGCGTTGTTGACTACTATCTTTATATATCGCTTAGTTTGAAGATCGGTACCATCACGGAGCCGCATTTTGGGATATCACGGGAATCTGGAGATAGGAAGATTGGTTGTATGGATTTGGGAGATACTCATGTGAGTTTATAGTTTGAAACTCTATGTATATACTGTCACAATTAAACATCCTTGTGACTCTCTAGTTTATCACTACTGAATCTATGCTACTCAAAAAAGCCAGTCTCCTACGCCACTTTGTAGATCAACATCTCAATCTATATACACCACAACTCAAACACTACAAATGTCACCTTCAAAATCCCACACCACAATACCCTCCGATCAAACAAACCAACATGAATTCTTCCCAATACTAAACTCACCATCTCACATTCACCACTAGAACAAGTCAATGCATAGCCCATGTTAAACACACAAATCGGCACTTTCCTACAAACAACAGGGAAGAACCCAGCTTGAGCCTTGCACCGAAGAATCCCTGTATTTCATTACCGGACGGGGGTTTGACATGTCCGATTCTATGTAGCATTTCCGACGTTTCTTTTGGAATCCGGAGAAGTTCGGCGGACGAAGATTTTTTTTTTCTTCCGATGGGAAAGTTTGAGACTTCTCAAATGGAAATAGTAACATGTCATTTTAACATTAAATGGCCCAATAGTCTAGTTGGTTAGGACGTCGGATTCTGATTCCGTAAGCCCAGGTTCGAATCCTGGTTGGGCCTTCAAAATTAACCTTTTGCTTTTTGTTTTTGCTGTGTCTTGGTAATCGTTTGCTTCAAACCGCTGTCAATTTGTTAGCGGGAGTGATTATGTGTTTGACGGAGTAAGTGCCTTTTTAGAGTCAACGGCGGGGACCTAATTTGACATGAGCAATACTGTGTCTTCGCTTGAAGATGTACACTGTTATACGCCAGATATCATTGACCTAAATTATATCTACATGTTTATAGACCAGCCGGAGCACGACACCATATCTCGAAAGAAACTCTAGAGCCGTCAGCTATAATATTACATGTACCAAAACTTAAGGTATGGTTATTGCTATTCCAACTATTGTGTGTTACACGACTACTACTACATTCGCCGTTTTTGTGGACATCATAGCTGTTATTGTTACTGTTTTGGTCGTGAGTCTCTCTAGTGGGCATCGTAGTAACCGAATGGAATGGTAGGATACCGAGGGGACATTGACCGATTCAGTGAATAATACTATTTCTAGTCGGCAAGTTAGTTTTAGGAATTGTAAGTCTCATTGGTCTACTCATAGTTGAGTGATTGATGACAGTAGACACAATACAGTGCATGTTAAAACTGGTAAGGTTAAAATTAGGTGGTGTTTTTGAATCATGGAAATAGCACTGGACGCCACTCTTCACAAACTTTGACATAGAAGATTACATTAACAAGTAAATATATCGTCCATGGTGGATACTTGACCTTTTATTGTAACTCTATAATCACGATATAAAAGCTTGCCGTCGAGAATATTGAACCTTTTGACTACATATACCTCCTTTCTCTATCGATATCTAACTCTATCTCATGAACATTAATTGCTATAGCATCACAGAGACTACTTCGACTTTCAGTTATGTATCACTACTACAAACAAATACATTTTTGGTACCAAGACACAAGTTTTAGTGTACTCAAATTTAGTTAATTACGATGATGTGTTCCAAGTGATTTCACTGCAGGTATGACGGTGGACAAACTTAGATCATTCAGTTACATGGCCATCTGCGGGTTTTGTAATTCCGAAGCGGATACTCTACATAACTACCATTATTCTCTACTACACTCAAAGATATAATCAAGTACCACATCCGGACTCTCCAAGTTGTTGCATTTGTACGTCTACCTGAACTTGAACTCTCTGAACGACGAATCTTCAGTCCCAGTCATTCAAGTAACAAATCGGGCTCAGTAGATCTAGTCACACCGATGTGGAACTGACATATAGTTCATATCAAGAGTAAGAAACTTGCCTTTCAGTCACACTCATCAAGAGAAGTCTTGCTGGATGTCGAATTATTGAAAAAAAAAATGGGCTGAATTCTCGGAGTTCTTAGATTCCCTCAACATATCCTCCTACAACGCACATTGGCAAGATGGCCGAGTTGGTTATGGCGTCAGGTTAAGGTCGTTCCTTAACGCAAGTTTCCTGATGGAGAAATCCGCCTGGGTTCGAGTCCCAGTCTTGTCAGCATTTCCTTTTTGGGTCTATCGATGTACAATAGGGTATAACCCTATCGCTTGGTTTTGGTTGGTTACTATGGTTTCGTTTTCAAATGTTTGATGAACCTGAGGGGGTTTGAATCATGATAACCACCGGTATTTCTATAAGTTAGTTGGTGACGAGTGAGTTTATCTTTCAGCTTATTGATCTATATTGCTCCACTGTGAACAAGTGTAAAAATCACTGCATGAATTCTATATCTCTCTGCTCAATAGCGTTCAAACACCAACCTCATGGATTTTGAGTTGAAGGCTAACCATAACCTTCGTAACCTAATCGGGGTGTTTAAACAAGAATGGACCAATAAAAATCTCGCATTCTAAGTATCCCAGCCATCCTGTTTTTAAGGTGGCAACCTAAATTATCAGAGCATCTCACGATCAGTGACCAGTGCGTTTTAATACAAGGGTCAAATTGTGTACTCAGTCTGTTTGTGTGTGGTTGTTTTGTCGGGCGGCTGGTCTGGATCTGTACAGTGAGGTTTGACGTCATTTAATGAGAATGTATAGTGACGTAGAGATTTCGGTGAGGTACATATTGTGGAGGAACTTGTTCCAGAGTGTACTTTGGTATGATGTCGTATTTGACAATGATAGGGGGAGTTCATCGTACCGATCGTTATGTATGTACAATACGAATGAGCGGGACAACCCATTATGAAGACCTATGTTATACGAAGCACCAAAGTTCATGTTAATCGTGGTTTCCGTAGTCTGATCAGATTCAAATCCTATTGGAATAACTGAGACATAGATACATTGTTACGTAGTGAGCCATGCAGTGTCCGCTTTGTCCCTAGACCACCAGGTTAGAATCCTTTTTGGTCATTGTTCTGGACATTGGGCAAATATCAGGAATTTGACACATGCAAACAGCTCAAGGAGACACACTAAACCTCATAATTGGGCTTATATACACCTCTTCGCTAGTATCGTCTGACAGCCTAATGACTTTGAACTTATGGAGCCCCGTCATAGGCGAAAAAATGGTGGTTGGGTCGAAGTTGACCAGCAGTTTTGGACTCCCTCAGCTCGGACAGTATTTTAGCATACAAAGGGGGGACAGGCAAAAATCATCATAGTATAAATGGCGGGGTTGTCCGGTTCTTGATATAGAAGAACCATAGAATCCTCTTTCGATCTAGTTTTCAAGCAATTTGTTTATAGATTTGAGTTCCCTTGTCCCACGTCACAACGACCGTCGATTTCAACCTCCATTAATCAAAGACACTCTCTACAATTCTTCACCGCTCCATCTAAAAATCTGAGCCGAATATCCGACTTTCTGGCCCTGAACTCAAAAAATACCCACCTTCCCGCATTACTGTGCCTTCCAAGATATCCTTCAGGAGCAATTCCTAAGAAAAGTTATTGCTGCTACAGCTCACTACAGCGTTACAACGGGAACTTCCTTCCTGCACGCTTCTAGCCACCACTCGTACCTGCCGTGCACATCGCCAATCCCACTTCCGGTGTTGTTCCTTTTGTCTCCTTGTTTTTTGACGTGGGTTGCTTCCTATTTGCCACTGACAGCGAGGGTCTGGTTCTTTGAAGAGCTTGAAGGGGTCAGCCATCTCGAGTTTCGTTGTTGCGATTTGTCTTTATTTGGTATCGTCATTCGTACAACTCTATTGTTCCAAGTTTCATTATCACGACTTTTACGGCCTTTTATATCCCCTTTTCGCCATCATCATTCGAATCTTTAGCTGCTCGGTTGTTGTGAGCTATTCGAATTACGACACACCGGCAATTCACCTTAATAGCACGACAACTTGTCCTTCGCCGAACCCCCTGATATAAATAAGCATATCTCCAATCAACATAACACTTTGAATCGCGGACATTCCGAACATACAGCAACCATGCCTTCTTTCGTCCGGAAATTCACTACGCTGGCCGCCGGCTTCGCCTTGGCCTCTGCGCAAACGTGGACTAGTTGCAACCCGTTAACCAGTAAGTCATGGCAACCCCGATCGATGTACGATACTATCTAGAAGCAATACTAACTTTGATACAGCCACATGCGACTCGGACCCTGCGTTGGGAATGACTATTGACATTGACTGGACACAAGGCGCTGTGAATTCATTCATGGCCGGAGGTACTCCGACATATAGCGATCAAGGCGTAGCCTTCACCGTCTCCAAATCCGGAGATGCTCCACAACTGAATGCCGCCTTTTACATCATGTTTGGCCGTGTTGAGGTCACAATGATGGCCGCCCCAGGTACCGGCATTGTCAGTTCTGTCGTTCTTCAGAGCGACACTCTTGATGAAATTGATATGGAATGGTTGGGTGGCCGTCCCGACGAAGTCCAACTGAATTATTTTGGAAAGGGTATGGTTACATCCTATAACCGAGGAACAATCAACCAGGTCTCTGATACCCAGACCACGTGGAGAACATACACAATCGACTGGACTTCGGAGCGTATTATCTGGTCTGTTGACGGCACTGAGCTTCGCGTTTTGAAGTATGCGGATGCTGATACTGACCAGTATCCTCAGACTCCCATGCAGCTCAAGTTTGGTGCTTGGGCTGGAGGTGATTCTAACAATGCCCAAGGTACCATTGACTGGGCAGGCGGTACTACTGACTACAGCCAAGGTCCTTTCAGCATGTACGTCCAGTCGATTGTTGTTGCTGACTACAGCACTGGTACTGAGTACAACTACACAGACCACTCGGGTTCTTGGACTAGCATCGAAGCTATTGGCGGATCGGTTAATGGCCGTCTCGAATCCGAGGGCGATTTAGCATTGACGGCAACCGTTACTGCCGGTGAGACCGTGACTGCTACCGCCCCAGCTGGTATTGCAACTGATAGTGCCACTTCGACGTACACACAGACTGGCTGGCCATGGGTAGCTGGTGCCATGCCTACTCGGGGCACCATCCCCGATGGCTGGGTCATGACGTCTGACGGCAAGATTATCAAGGTTAGTTCCGTTGCTGCCGAGACTAGACCCCATGGGATGAAGATGGCTGCATGTGCAGTAGCCCTATCTATTTTGGGGTTGGCCATGTTTTAATGGGTGACGATATTATAAAATGAGGGACGAATACGGAGAAAACTCACAGTTACCACGTCCTGGGGACTGGATGTAGAGGAAAATGTTTCACGATAATGATGATGAAGAGTGGGATATCGAGTATCTATTGCATAGGCGGGTGATCAAAGCTAGAGATTCAGTTGTCACTAAAGAGATGGAACTGAGACTATGGCGAGGATCAGTAATGAATGACGGTGTGTTGTAGTAGGCATCTATTTTGGCGTTATATTTTATGGGATTATGACCTTTTTGTTACTTTCTTTCCGTTTGTTATTCATACAGTTTTTAGTTGCCGTGAGGAAACTTTGGATAGCTATGAAATATGAGGGAGAAATAAAAAACATTGACAGTATTAAGTGTATTGGATGACCCAGAGGGGAAATTTTATAAGTTTAAGTCGGGTGTAAGTAGGTTAAGATGAGAATATTAAACAAACGTAAAAGAAAGAGACACATTGGAGAATTAATTGGTAAACCAGTTATGTAAGTCATGATTCCCATAAAGCAAAACAAAAACAAAATCAAAGAAAAAAAAGATGGATATCTATTGGCTGGAAAAATGAAACAACAAAAAATAAAAATAAAAAACAGTGGTAAAACAAGTAGATGATAGGAAGAAAAAAGGCATACTCAAAGAACAAAAATCATGATACCGGACATGTATGCAAGAATGACAGAAGAACAGAGGAAAAAGAAAATCCAAGAAAGTTTGTTTTTTTCTTTAGAACTCCCAATCTTCATCACCAACAGACTTGATGGCCCAGTTGAACTTTTCACGGAGGGTCTTGGAGAAAAACTTCTCAATCGGCACATCGAACTTCTTGGAGAAGACAACGGTGAGACGAGGATCAATGTAGTTCTACAACAAGAAACTATGTTAGTATCGCGACGTGTAAAGGTATAGTCATGGTAATTGGTGGTACTTACGATCTTGGATGTGCCCAGGGCAACCTCTTTGTTGCCCTCACGATCCTCAGCCTGCAGAGTCAAGTTGGTGATTTGCTGAGTGGTCTTTTCAATGTTGGCATCGAAACGCTCAACCGTTGGCGCGCGACCCTCAGCCTCAATCTTCTTACTCTTGTTCTCCTTCTTGAACTTGGCCGCAAGCTCATCTGCCGCCTTGAGACGAGTCTTAAGTTCTTTCTCAGGGTGAGGCTTTTCCTTGTCGGCCACAAGCTTCTCGTTTTCCTTGGTGAACTTCTTGGTGATGTCTTCACGCATCTTCTCCACGAGAGAAGCCTGATGTTCAACAATCCATTCCTGCGTCAACTCGCTGTCAAGCTCAAAGAACGCAGCGCCCCGCTTCTTCTTCAACTTAGGATCGATATCGAGGAGCATCTGCTTGAATCTCCACCGCTTGTAAATCATGCCCTTGATCTTGTCACCAAGCTTTTCCATCTGCGCTTCGTGAGCAGTACCGACAGTGCGCTTGTGATTACACAGAATGGCAACTTGTCTGTTGCAGTCGTTGTACAGCTTAACCTTTTCTGCAATGGGACGGTTGTCGGCGACAAGCTCACGAAGCAACTTAGACATGGTGATGGAGGCGTTGTAAGTACGGAATACCTTGGCCGTCAAACCAGGCATGTAACTAGACAAATGCTTGTTGAGCTGGGTGGTGTTGAGGCGATCAAAGATATCATCACCAGTAGTCTTGGGTGGCTTCTTGAAGAGCTTCATGTTCTTGAAAACCTGCCGCTCGACAACGACTTCATCATGGAAACGGATAGAATCCTTACCCAAGAAATCAAACACGACGGTGCTTGGTTCCTTGAGTGTGATGTGCTCATACTTGAGAGAACAGCAACCGACAGTCTCAGCCTCGTTCTCTGTATCCTTCTCGTTACCAGCTCTGAGGGCCAGCTTATCAATCAAATACATGGCCGTGGCACGCTGACGATCAGCCATGATCTTGCTTTCCAAATCCTTGGTGTAATCGCGGCGAATAACATTGATGTGCTTCTTCAGTTCACGGGCCTTTTCAAACTTCTTGAAATCACTCTGTCCCTTGATCGCAGAGTTGGCAGCAAGCATGACATACTTGTAAGCACCGTTGATGTTCTCCTGCCACATGGCTAACCATGTAGCCTTGTTGTCGTGTTGAACCGCCTTCCACTTGTGACCAGCTGGTGGCTCAGGAACCTTAGCATCCTTGCCAATGTTGATGGTAACCTGTTCTGGCTTCACACGAAGCTTGACACGGCCGGTCTTTGGGTGTTCACCACGACCACGGAACAATGATGGAGGTTCGACCCGGAAGTTGCCAACCTTTTCTTTGCGCCCGTCCCATTTGCAGAACATGAAGGGCGCCTCCATTTGATCCTTTTCGGCTTTGTCGGCCTTCTTCTGCTCAGCACTGCGCTGCTTCTTCAGATCATTTTGCTGCTGGCTGTACTCAAAGATGTGACTAAAGTCTAACTTGGAAAATTCCTCGATATTAACTTTCTTGCCTGACTTGTCTTTAGCACCGCCAGACTTTTTTACGATGGCCGTGAAATCGTTGAAAAAGTTCTTTTGGAAAATTGGGTTCTCGACATTGTGAGTGGAGTTGAGCATGGAACCGAAAAAGAAGGCGACCTCCTCAGCCTCGATGTCAAGAGTCAAGGGAGTGCCATCGTAAAGAAGCTTAACGCTCTTAGGCAGAGGAACGTATTCTGGAGGGAAGAGCACACCATTGTGTTCGAGGGTGTTCCACTTGATGCTGTCGTCTTGCTTGTCAACCGCATCCCACCAGGCATACTCCTCATCGGCTTCCTCGTCTTCTTCCTCCTCCTTTTTGACAGCAGCCTTGCCGTTGGCTTTAGCCTTGGTAGCTGGCTTCTTATTCGTGTCCTTGGCGGCAGTTTTGGTCGCAGCGGCTTTGGTGGTAGTCTTCCGTTTCGTCTTGGCCAAAGGTTTGTCGTCCTCAGATTCGTCTTTAACCTTTTTAGCAGCGGCTTTCTTTGGTGTAGGCCGTCTAGCCTTGGACATTGGAACATCGGAGTCGGATTCGTCCTTTATCTTTGCGCCGTTAGGGCGGGTGTTGGCTTTGGTAGCACCCTTTCTCTTAGAAAGAGGCGCATCATCAGAATCGGAATCGATGGTCGTGCTTTTTCTAGCTCGTTTGGCCTAGTGGATGAAATAGTTAGAATCCGTAGGGCGTCGAAGATGGGCGCATCGAGGCTGGATTATCAAGGCGGGGATGAATAAACATACAAGAGGGACGCCATCGTCGCTGTCGGATTCCTCCTTGTACTTGGCGGCGCTGACGGAACCGCGAGACTTGCGCTTGTTGGGAGTATCGATATCCATTTTGGTTGGAACAGCTGTAATGAGAGGAAAATGATAAATGTTAGCCGCCTGAAGATGGAAATAAAGACGAGGCGAAACAAAAGAGGCAAGAAAACAACGACGGAATCAATGGGAACCCTCAAACCAACTATATTTATTAGGTCGTGCAAGTTGATGAGAGTAATACTAGATTTAGAAGCATCCCATAGGGCTCGCAGCGTACATCTGCTTTCGCGCAAGACTGCAGAGAGAAGGTCGGATTTGGACTTGGTCGTTTTTCGATGCAACTCGAAAGTGAGATAGCACTTACTTCTAGGAGCCCTGGCCAGAGGAATATCGTCATCAGAAAGATCCGAACTCATTTTGACAAACAGATTCGACGTTGTTAACTTCCGGGTCAGATTTGAAAGTCTAGAGTTCAAGGCAAGGCGAGTAGAGACAAAAAAAGGCAAGACCAAAGATGGAGAAAGACGCGAACGTTGAAGATATTCTGCACCAAGACCAGTGCGTGTGGTACAGTGCAAGGGCCCCCGGGTTGCAGTTCGCGCCAATAGTAGGAATGCCAGAGTTATTGCTAAGGTGTAAGCTGGACGTTGAAGTTCCAGAAACACCCCAAGAAATCGAAATAAGTTGGATAATAAATAATGATGAAAGAAGAAAAGAACACAATAGAGCCAGATATAGAATGAACTCTTCTGATTTATAATAGACCAAAAAGTTACCTTTTGATGAAGAAGCTTCAAGACAGCTAGATAGAACGGAAAGACGACTAACATCCAGGATGCACTAACAAAAAGCTCAGTCAGTCTGTGAAAAAAACCAAGTCCACCGCTAAGAAGACGAAAAAAAATTGAAGTCAAAACAACGACAACAGTAAAGTGGACCCCGTCTCTGGGTCTCACTTTTTTGGGCTCTCGGAACATTGGGCTGACTGACTCGCGCCCAGTACTGCAGGCGATTAATGCCAAAGCCTTGGCCAGCCACATTCCACTAACGCCGCCGGAATGACAGCTGTGGCGTAAAGTGGCTATAACTAGCCGGATGAAGACTTCGGCTTACTCATTGGTTAATCGATATTGACCCACTTAAACGGCTGTACTATGTCTAATAACAGTCTACGTTATAGTCAAGATACCCCAGATGCAAGGCCAAGATCCGTACGTCTTCCGTAAAAGGCCGAGCGCACGTGACGCAGCAGAAGTCCGAAAAGCTGGCGAAAGCACTGACTGAGCTCTGGGTGAAAATGCTCTCGTTCCTTTAGTAGAAGCCGATCCCTCCGCAGTCAACGCTGAATTGGTCCCCCCCCAGTAGCAGCTAATATTCCCCCCGCCCTTGACCCTCTAATTCGCCAATAGACAGGCTCATTCAGCACTGTCAGTCCTTGTGTCCAGTGCTTCTACCATACTAGCCGCGATCAATTGGGCCCTCCGAACCGTGTTGAGGCCAATTCTCACTTTCTCTCCTCCGCAAATCCTCTCTTTCCGCCCGCAAACCAAAATGTTCTCCAGAGCGGCCAGACCAGCTGTGCGCGCCGTTGCGCCCAAGTAAGTGTTTGCCGAAGTCAGGCTCTTTATTTTGGCTTTCAGATGAGTGGCTTGCAGGTGCTCCTTTGCCGCCTGAGATTGAAGGACGATCGGTGCTATTTTTTCCATCCGCCAAATCCTCGGCAGACCGGAGCATTGAAATCGCTCGTCCCCGGTAATCCGGTTATCCGCCACTGCACCCGACCAATGCGCCGTCCTCAGAACCAATTGGCCTCCGGGAGCCCCGCACTCTCGGCCATAATCAGTCTTGGATGCTAATTGATTATCATTGTACCGTAGGGCTGTTGCCTCCGCCCCCAACGCGGCCGGCTATGCCACCCTTCGTGAGATTGAGGGTCGTCTCAAGTCGATTCGCAACATCGCCAAGATTACCAACACCATGAAGGTCGTCGCTTCGACTAAGCTCAACCAGGCTCAGCGTGCCATGAACAACTCCCGTGTCTACGGTCAGACCTCCAACGAGGTCTTCAAGCAGGCCGAGACCGTCACCGCCGAGGCTACCGAGACCACCCCCAAGAAGACCCTCATCGTCGTCTGCTCTTCGGACAAGGGTCTTTGCGGTGGTGTCCACTCCTCGCTCGCCCGTTTCACCCGCCGTACCCTGAACGAGAAGCCCGACACCTACGACATTGCCGTTGTTGGCGAGAAGGCCAAGGCCCAGCTCGGCCGTTCCAACAGCCAGGAGGTCGTTCTCTCCGTTGCTGGTATTGGTCGTGGTGTCCCCACCTTTGCCGATGCTCAGACTATCGCCGACCAGATTGTCAACCTCCCCACTCAGTACTCGGAGATTCACATTCTGTACAACAAGTTTGTCAACGCCACTAGCTACGAGGCCAACATCATCCCCGCCTTCTCCGAGGAGTCCATTCTCGCTTCCCGTACGCATATCCGATCCCCAATTCAACCCCGAGATATATCCCGTGAAGACGGAATGATATTGGACAATTGACTTATGATCAATTTCGAACAAGTCATGCCAGTTTCACTATCTTTACCGGCGTTGTCTCTCTCAAATTCCGAATCAGCCCCGCTAACTCATATCCCACAACAGCCAAGCTCTCCTCTTACGAGGTTGAGGAGGAGGTCATCTCCAACCTCCGCGAGTACGGTCTGGCCAACAGCCTGTACTGGGCCCTTGCCGAGGGTCACGCCTGCGAGCAGTCTGCCCGTCGCAACGCCATGGACGTACGTATAACCCCGCCTACTCTATTTAGTAGCCCATTGTCCCCACAGCCGCCAAATAGGATTACTCCAAGAAAGCACTTTTACTAACGTAGACCTCCACCCACAACACAGAATGCTACCAAGAACGCCGGTGAGATGATCAGCAAGAACCAGATTCTCTACAACCGTACCCGCCAGGCCGTCATTACCGGCGAGCTGGTTGAGATTATCACTGGTGCCACTGCCTCTGAGGACATGTAAATTAGCAACCATATTTGTTTCTCTTCTGTATTTGAACGAGCAATAATCTTTTCCCATTGCCACACCTTTTTTTTTTCCCTTTTTCTGTTTAATTTTTTCTGTAACTTGGGTCGAGTAGGGTTGTGGTGGGTTTCCTGGGGATTCGCTCTATATGTGCGATATCGGGATCCCCATTTTCAACTTCCGACGTACAATGTCTGTATTATCCACACAAAAATCAATCTTGTCACTTTCCATACCCCATTTGGTTTTCCGAAACTACCTTCGTCAGTTGATTTGTAGACACTGTCACACAGCTGGCAACAGTGCATGTACACATCTAAATATAAATGAAGTATGTAATATTTTAATCTATATATCCGGTATCCATCGCCACATGAGTCAAAGCCATGCATGTGATACACCACCATTACATATCCCCATCATCATCGCCCATGTCCGAGAGGTCACTTTCTGGTTCTTGGTAGCTAACCGGCTGCTGCGTTCTACGAGCGGGAAAGCCTGAGATACGGTATAGTTCCTCATCGGTTGGCGGGGTTTGATCTGGACGAGAAGCTTCATGGGCTGGCTGTGTTGCTGCTGGTGCTGGTGCCTTCACTTTCAACTTGAGCTTGATGCCACTTGGGACTTGTGTAGAAGGAGATCCACCATTAGGCACTGATATCTTTATAATGGCTGGCTTGTTGGTGGATACGACGCTTCGGACCTTTTTGGTAGGGGGTTGATCGGGTTCTTGCTTTGGTGGTTCGGCGTCTAGTGGGGAATCTTTCAAAGAGATGTCACCCATAGATTGCTTTGGCGGCACAGTTCCGCGTTTTGTGTGGTATCCCATAGCCATATCCTTGGCCCGTTTCTCAAAGATGGCTCTTTCTCCCGACTCCATACCCCGCCACATCTTACTTGCCACTTGCGAAACCTCCTTAGATGGGACCTTGCCACTGACATACCGCCGTCTTTGGAGACACTTTGCACGGATATTCGGGAGATTCTCTGCACGGAACAGCGCATATCCATTAGCTGGCGGTTGTGGTGACGATCGAATTTTGGTAGTGTCCGCTCTGGGCTTGGCGGGTGTAGGTGTTGTAGAAAGTTTGACAAGAGGTCGTTGTTGTGCTTCTTGAGTGGGCGACTTGCGCTTCGCTTGCGATTGGGGGGTGCCTTCTTTGCCTGGGAAGAGAGGTGAAGGTGCTTGCAGAGGACCCATGATGACGTCTAACAACTCCGAGGCGGCTCTGAGTCCAGACATGTAGGCGCCATGAACAGTAGCTGGGTGAGTGCTGGTTGTGTGCTCGCCTGCAAAGATAAGATTACCAACCGGACGACAGAGAACATCATAGTCGTCCCATGACATATCTACACCGGCAGAAGAGTAACTTCCATACGAAAAGCGATCAGATGCCCAACGGGTAATGATGGCCTCTTTTGGGTATGGAACGTCTTCACCATACATGTTGCGTAACAAAGTTGTAGCTTCTTGTACCAGAGTCTCGTCGTCATCTTTCTCGGCAGCATAGCCAGCTTTTCCAGCCATGAGAGCTACCAAACATGGAAGTCCAGAGCTTTCTGTCACGTTGAACCACTGGAAAAGGCGACCTCGACTATCAGAATAGTCGCTTTGGGAAACACTATCACCATAGCTAGCATCTCGAAGAACGCCAAAGATGTCCTTTGTGGTGTCCCAAAAGGGTTCTTCGTACGTCAAGATGACTTTGTTCAACACTCCATATCCAACCCGGTCGATAGCACCCTGTTTCCAGGCCGGCAATGGCGGGTCAAATTCAATATCACCAGACTTCAAAACACCTAGTGGAACCGAACAAACAATGTGATCGGCCTCATACTCGGTACCATCCTCACATATAATGAGGGAACGCCTAGTGGGGTCGAGCTCTGGGTTGGGGTTGTACACGATTTTCTTGATTGGCATGTTCAGCCGACAATCTAGAGGTTCAGGACACATGAGTAAACCACGGGCCATAGACTGGTAACCACCAATGACCATAGTGTGTTTCCCTTCCCATTCATTGCCCGCATCAATATCCCAGCCACCTAGACTTAGGCTGTGAAGGTCGGTTGCATTGCTGTACTCAAGATTGGCTACATGCCAGTTGAGCAAGCGGAAATGTAGTGGCTTTAGAGGAACAATCTCAGACCACTGATTAATGGCTTCCTGAAAGACGGACCCCATGGTCGCATCAGAGGCCAAAGCTGCCTTGTCTAATTGGATTGTGCGAGTAGATTCCACTCCAGGTTGTAACTTCCAGCCCATGTCCTTAGCGATCTGGGCTGCACGAGCAAATTTAGACTTGTCACCAACCGGCCGGATTTCATCAGAGACGAGAACACGTCCTAAAACAGGCTTATCAATCCCATTGGCATCATCTATTTGCTTCAAGGTCCAGGTGCCGTCACTATGGCTGTCCCTCCCCTCTTGAATAGCCTGTACGCATCCAACAATCCACCGCGGATGCTTGATATCAAACTTGTATTCACTGATCCGATCAAGCGAATCGTTGAACAAACGTTCAACTAAGACGTCAGATTGAAGGTCAGCTGGTGATCCATTAGAGTCATACAAGGTCGTCTCAGGCCTCAACGCGTGGTGCATCAAGCCAAGTTGGCCACGAACGATAAAGTTCAGCGGATTTCCAAAGAATCCGGTAATAATCATGCCGCCCATTTCAGCTGTACATTTGGTTCCTGGGAAGCCGCTGCCAGGTGTTGGTGGGGTTGCGAAGGCTTTTGAGTATACTCGGCCACCAATTCGATTTCGACCCTCTAGAACCACAATCTCTGGTGACTGCTCGCCTTGTTCTGCTAGGTCGTCTTGGTATTGACTGAATAGGCTTTTGAGTTGCCGAGCACAACCGAGTCCAGACACGCCGGCACCGATAACAACGACTTTTCGTCTATGATTTGGGGGCGGTTGTGGTGTAGATATTGGTTTTGGGCAATGGGCACAACCAAAGTTGATGAATCCATTTCTGTTGAGCCAATCATAGCATACCGATGCCACCTCCTGCCATTTACGTCCAGCACATGAAAGGGCCTCTTCACGAAGCACCATAACCTGTGGATTCCTCGCCCATAAACGCAAGATACCATTCCGGGTATTTAGGTAAGTCGTAATTTGTGCCTTGGTGATATGCTCTCGGAACAATGCTACCTCACCTACGTGAAGAACATATGGATTGAGTCGACACATTTCAGCAGCATTAATGCTTTGTGTTGCATATTCCTGCTGAGGCGTTCCCAGCATGGCCGATCTCGGTTTTATACTAGAATATTGAGAGACCTTTGACCGTGGAGGCGGCTGTTTCCGTGCACTGAATGACTTCAGTGGACGATTTGACTGTTTTGGTGGACCCGTTTTGAGAGGTGGTGGCCTGTTGCCAAGCTCTATTATAGCCATGGTAGCTGATGGATCTATTGATTGACCAACTTCAGTGTCGGCTGGTGTCGTAGCCTTGCTATAAGTGGTGGTATCAGCCGTGATACCATCGAATTGATCGGAATTGGATATAGAAGAGGGTGCAGAAGACGACAGATTGTATGCACTTGATATAGGTGGATGTTCGACATGAGTTTGGGTAGTGTTGGTAAGTTGGCTACATGAAAAATGTCAGTTTATGTTGACTATGTTATGAAAAACAAGCTATAAGGCTCAGATACTCACTCTTCAATGCCAAGGTTGGAGATACTGGGGTGCAGCGTCACCGATGGAACAGATTCTGCTTCATCTTCATCGATATCTGATAATGAAGAAGAACTCACAAGATCTATTGGCTGCTCTGCGAAATGTCCTTGTTTGTGGCTATCTTTTATGAGAGATGGTAGCTCAGCCGGACTGATAGTCAAGGCGACAGAAATGTCAACATTTGATGTTTGGGAAGAATCGGATATCGTGGCGATAACCTCTGGAACGCCGGATATGGAAGTCTGGGTGACTTCGGGGGCAGATATATCCCCTTTTGAAGTGACGGTAGTCATGGTTGTCATCAATGAACCGATGTGGCGAACAAAGTTCATGTATGCGTACCAAGAATCGTATTCGCCCCAAATGCCTCCAACACTATATTTCAAGTATATGAACACCAACTTTTCTTCAACAGGACTCAACAACGTGATCTAATATCCCAATCCTCAATATAGCCACTTATTCTTCATGAAACCGGAACAGGCACTATCGCCTTTCAAACCATAGTCTCATAGATGAATAAGAGTAATTGAGCGAGATATCGACCAAGAGGACTCTCTGACGGATGTATAACAGGATCAACCGGAATAGCGGGTCGAATTCGGCGTTGCGTGGGGGGTTGTTGTTGAATATGTGGGGATAGAGTTGATGATGCCGGCGATGAACAAGACGGGGAAGGCACTGAAGACAGTGTGTGAGTTTTGGCGGGTCAGGTGGTAAAATAGTACGTCGCCTAAAATGGACCGGCCGGTATGGATCCGCCGATGGAATAGACTGAGGGAAGTTGCAAAAACGAGAAATAGTGGTAGCGTTGTAGATTGGCGACACCAATGAGGATAAATGGATGTATACTGAAGGAGCGAAAAGAGGTCAAACAAAGAAGGTGCTTTCTCTCAAAAACTTCTCGATACTAGACAAAAACTCGTGCGAAAAAAAAGTGTCAAATTAACGCTTGTAGAAATAGCACCAAAAAAGTCATCTCATTTGTAGCCCCCCAAACCAAGCACTGAGCGATAAAAAAAACTTCAAAAGTACCCAAGATTTCCACGCCATTTTCAACGATACCTGCTTTCGTCCATTAATTGATTGAATCGATCTCTCGTCGACTCTTAACGTCCCCATCTACACACGACAGAGTGAAAAAAATCATCGCATCTCCCTCCTAACTCAATAGGACCATATCATCTGGCCAATCAGAGTGCGCGGGGCATCGCGCCACACATCCACCCTCAACAGTCTATGTAAGTGGTCAAATGTTGTCTTCCCACGATGGCTTTGCGAACAAGGCATGTTGTTGTCGTCATGGCTTGTACTATTAAGGGATTGTAACTGGCCGTGTTCACCATGGCGTTTGGCAATCAAATTCGATTCGGTGTCTCTACCCGAAACAAACTTCATTTGGTTTGCAGGAGCTGCAACAATGAATTCACATCACGTGACGGATATATCCGTAAGCCTTTGTGTACGAACTAATGGTATCAAAACTTATTAATCGTCATAATATAAACGCTGCAGAAACCAGACTCATTCGATCGACTATCATCGCATACGGCCTATTAGATCCGAATATACCGGCCCTCGACATCACAACTTCACTCACTCCGTATCTTATGAATCTGGCACATATGACCCAGTCTCAATCACTGCATCCATCATGCGATTCCCGCTTATAATCGAAGTCGTGCAAATAACAATGTCCCGTTTGTCTAGAGAAGTTAATTCTTTGTCAGCTTTGGTATGCATCAATACGTTCATTTTTGTATGTTGAGACTTACCCTCTTCTTGCTTGGCAATGAACCGCAACGCTGCGATCTCTGCAAACGTGACACCACCAACAAATACCACAAACACAGTCTTTTTGCTTTTGTCGGCCGATAGCAAAGCTCGTGCTTTAGAGGTCTTCTCGTCGCCCCGTTGAGTCTCTGCAAATGTAGGGCCCCGGACATGTTTGACGGCATCCTCAAACCCGTTCCATCCACTGGAATCACCTCCGATTGCTGTAGGCGGTGGGACTGTTCCTCCACCGGCCCGGGAGATCTTACTGAGGTACTGCTTTTGAAGCACACTCTGAACTAGACGAACAGAGAGGGGAGCATAACCGCTGTAAACGTAGGCAATATCGTTAGGATCGTCTTCCTTGACTTCATCCACAATGAGCCGTAGTTGGCGTCTGAGATAACTGTAGTTGGTCTTCTCGCCTGGAGCTCCAGCATTGGCAGTCAATGGAATCACAGCGGATAGTGGAGACGACTGTGAGAGGATTAACTGAAGTTTTTCCAAGCGGGCGAGTGTCAAGAGATGCTGGTATCCGTATCCCTGAAGAATTAAACGTCTGAAGAGATCAAACTCTTTTTGCTTGATACCACCAGACACACAGGAATAAATACATAGTAGCCTTAAGACCTCGTGAATTGGCGTGTCTCTCGCAATTAACTCTTCAATGGAGTCCAGTTGTGAGGATGGGTCAGCCCCGGCGGCCAAATTCTGCTGAACCTCCAAAATTCCCTTGAAGAGGTCGGCTCGTGTATGCTTGATAATCTCCTCAGCAAGTCCACTGTGTATTCTCAAACTCGCCTGCTCGGCTTGGAAGGTAGGGAGATTCCCCACAAACTCCTTCAACTCGGCAATTGTCTGTGTGCTTTGCTTCAGTTCGTAGTCCTTTTGGAATTTCTGTAACCGACGAGCCACTTCGTTCAATTTGCTACCAACAATCGCAAAGTTTGTATCTCGCAGTTGCGAGTAAAGTTTGTCTGAAGAGTCCAGCTGGATAGCCCGCTTACGAGTCTGTACTGGAGTTCCAGATACTGCTGGGGCCTGGGCACCAACTACAGTGGTATCAACCTTGGCCATGTTATTGTTGATTGTGAATACTTCGTCGAGGAGACCCTCGTAGGTCAATTGTGTCAAAAGTGGGGTGACATAATCTACTTCTCGATCGATGATAATGACGCTCTCCACCTTTGTACTAGGAACTAATCGGGGTCGGGTCTTATCAGTCGGGTCTTCGTCTGCCAGTGCCTCCTGTCGCATTCTCGTCAAAATATCCGCAACTTTTTTCGCATTATGTCCCTTTCCGATGATCCGCGGAAAGAGGCCATGTGTTTGTTGGATTTCCATCAATGCTCGTGATATTAGGAACAATGGCGTGACATCTTTAGCAAGGTATAGATCTCGGAACGACTCGTCCAACTCCAACGACAGGACATCTTGTTCGAGAGGGAAGAATGACAATGGTAGTTCATGTATCGTCACGTCTCCCATGACTCCGGCTTCTTCAAGCAGTCTGTCGGATACAAGCGTTCGCCGGGGAACCCAACATATGTGAAAGTCATGGCCGGTCAAGCTCTCGCGGCGAAGTCTATTGATTTGGTCTACATACAAAAACATGTCAGCACACTACTATGGTATCCACTACGTGGTCATGTTTGGTGTAGATACTATGCAAATGAGCTGGGCGTTGATTTCCAACGACAATAGTTGATCTTCGGTAGATTCAACCGACCCTCCGGGGCAATAGGAACCTCCGCAGAGCCAATTGGCACCGGTACTATGAGCCACAAACCACTCGATATTGTCGGCTTTATATGTTGGCGCAAACAGCCCGCTTCAAAGTATCGGAAAATGACACGCGCGGACGGCGACTCGTTCAGTATTACGGTAGGAAATGGCGCGAACTACAGACCTGCTATTTTGGTGGCTTGTCGTCCACTCTCTCCGTGGGCAATAAATATCACATTTCGCTGGCTAGTATCGGCATGATCATTCTCAATAACAAAGAATTTGTCGACGCCGTATTCTTGAAGTGTCGTGACCTTGACAATGGTGCCTATTGGGCCCACTAAGCCTTTTTCGATGATGAGGTTCTTCTTTCCTTGAACCTGATGACGCGAACAGAAATTTACATTAGCAAACAATCCTGATATTCATATATAAAGCGCCAAAGGCCCCTCTGAATCAAAACCACCATTAAATGGAATGGCTCATCAGTTTAGCTCCCAGGCGCCGTCGCAACACAAGGAAAGCTTACCCCTTCCAGGAGATTCAGCAACGACTTGCGATTCTTCTCACGGATAAGATCCGTACTGAACTCCTTTTGAGGAGGCATTGCGAACTATGAAATACCACGAATTTATGTAAAGCCGTCGAATGATAAATCTAGCTTTTTATGATGTTTCTCGATTTGGGTTTAGAGTTTATGCGCCAACTGAGCTTCCGTCGCTGTTGAGCTCACTTAGCTGTAGATCAGCGGGGATAAGTACGTTATCGGTTTAGCCAACAATTACCCGGCGCATGCGAGAGCCGCCCGTACAACGTCATAGCCAAGTTACTCAAGTTATGTTGTAAACATGAAAATGGAATCACGAAAGTCATTTGTATATGCCAGTATTTGGCTTTACGGAAAGGTATATACTTATATTTTGTTGGTGAAGAAGTCCATCAATGTTTACCCTTAAACACTATCATCGTGAAAGAGGAATTCTATGTCACGAATCTTGTAGTTCGCAGCCATTTGAGAAAACTTCTCATCACCTTCAGGTTTCTCATTAACCGTGTTTCCAGTGAGCATACTTTGAAGGCTCATGCAGACACTCTCTACATTTTGCACAGGACTCCACCCGGTGGTGTACAATAAGTCAAGGCAGATGATTCCATTCGAGTAGATATGTGGATGAGTAGGAATGTTGCGATCGGGAGCCCTCACAAAAGTGACTTCTGGTGGTTCTACCGTGGCAACAAATTTGTTAATCGACGGTCAGCGATAGTGTGGCTGTGTGCGAGGCAAAAAAAACATACCGATCGGGTATTGATCTCCAAAGACAATCTTGAGTCTGAATTTTTGCCCTTCGTAAATAGGGTGTTCACCGATGACTTCAATATCAACCAGCCATTCTTCCAGGTTGTCTGTCGACACCATGGTAATTCCGGGCGGTGGTCCTGATGTCGTGATCTTAATGTTTCAACGACCTGTCAGCTAAACACATCCTATGAGCCGCACGGATGGGTGCTTTATATAGGATCTAATGCGTACCTTGGACAGCTCCTTGGCAATCCGTTTATGAGGAAATGGCATCATTTTGTTGGTTGATACTGCCTTTTCAAGTTGGAGAAGAGATTCAATATACGCAAAAGTGAAGGCACTGCTGCGCTAAAGGATGTAGATGTAGTCGAAATAGGTGAGAGATGATGAGCATCAGGAACAGGTTTTTTTTTCGATAGGAACTTCAAACTGGACGAATGATAACACAACGAATCAGATGAAAACAAGAAAGAGGTTTTCGAAGGTAATTGCCATCGAGAGGGGTTATTGTTATAAGGGTCGCTTTTTTACTAGTAAATAGCTTTAGCAAGGTGGGTTGATGTCGTGAAAGGTAGCTATCAACCAGACGTAGCGATTGGGTCACCACAGACGCCGGTGGAAATTACATGCGCAGCACAAAATGCAAGACGGTAGAACGGCAGATACTTCTGCTCGATGAAAAGTCTTCGCATTTACTAGATTTCAGGATCTGTTTGAATGTGTGTACTTACAGGTTTTAATGATGTTGATATTCCACCACATTCAATGCAAGGTGGTGTTTTTATAAAGGTTGTTTGAATCATGCATGTATGAGCGTGCAAGGCCAAGTCATGTGGGGGTAGAAGTATGTATATAGAGCATGTATACAACAAAAACAAGCTTGAGCTCTATGAGTACCTTCCTCAAGTCTGTTGTTTCCCATAGAGCATTCTTTGATTACGAAGTGTACTGATGAAAATGTGTACCTGTTTGGTTTTTACATCATAACTGTGGTGTAGTCGGTAAGATAGATGCGATGCATCGTTCTTTACATAGTTATTAAAACATATGAATGTGTCTGTGTTCATAAACAGCCAGAAATGTTTATAGGTTTGATGCAATGGCATTTCTAACATGCACTTAACGCATGATCATCCCATATAATTTGTTAGGGTTTTACAGAAGATACATTGATCCTCGGTACTGAACATCAACTCGCCTAGGATTAACCTAGATTATAGGCAATTGGAAATCAACCACTATCGAAAGCATAGTATAGAATCTGGCAAGAAACCAATCACACCTACCGGTTATAGAGTGACCCGCACTTCATAAAGATATTTTGACTGACAGATACATACGTATGTACGTATCTATGTATGTACATACATATGTAGAACATAGGAGACCAGACGAATAAGAGGATCAGTATGCATAGTGTCAATCCAGATGATCAAAGTACCACAAGAACACAAACGTTATGTGCATGTATGTATGTAGTTGGTGGCGGATAAAGATCCATCGCCGTCATGTCCATGATTTTCGATGGCAAACGTGGGCATATACATAAATACATGGAAGTGTCTTGATCACAACCGCGAGGTACGCAAGGCTGGTCCATGCTCTAATTGAATCAGTTAAATTCACGGCCGTGAAACATGAGACTGCCCTTGACGTTTGGCACAGCTATTCAAAGCCTAAAACATCATCAGATGCCTCAGTCTGGTCACACATCGTGATCATCATACAACATAGTGAGAAGTGACAGTATTGTTGCCTGTAGGTTCCCGATCGGGAAATCCCTAGCCAAACATATATGGCCATCCCGTAGTTGCCGTGTCGAGTATTGCACATGGATGAGTTGGCAAGTCCGGGTTTCTATACACGGCAATGGATCATCTACATTGTGTTCCTGAAACTCTGGCCAGGTTCGCCTCCATCACCGTCTTCTAAATCACACCTATAACCGAATTCTCCATAATACGACCTATTGCTGACGTCATTTCACGACTCTGGTTCTCTTGATCCAAGTCCGGCCTCATTCTCGACCTAAATTCTTCAACCTAAAGACATCAAGTAAGTCTACCGGCTGCGGCACCACACCAAACCATAGGTTTCTGTCCCGTTTATTTGCTTTGGCATCGATGAAGCATTAATATCTGCCATGTCATGAAAATACTTTTGTGTGTGGTCGTTGATCGGTGGAATTCTACATAGTGCAGCTGTTTGTACACTAGCCCAAGCGTCTCTTGTGTCAATCTACATTTTGGTATCAGTCTGTTAACAAACTCCTTGTTATAGCCCTTGTATATACTCGCTATTCCTACGACATATTCATCCCACTTTATACGCAGTCGAATCCGTTAAGAAACCTGATGCAACAGTCGACACAGCCGACACACTCAGCGGCCTCAGATTCACAGTCTAGATCACTGTTGTACTAAGCTACATATCACCTGTTGTCTGGCAGACGGTGAATAGGAATCTAACCTTTGCTGGCCATTGGTTGTTCTACGTTTACCCAGGGCGCATTGAAATTGTCTATCGTTTGCTACCGTTCTTAAAGACCACCCCCAAGATATCTTTCTGCGCCCCGCCCCACTACTTCGAGCCAACCCAGAAAACGGCCTGTCGAATACGACTCAGCCCCGCGCCAACACGCCCGAAATCCTAGAAAGAGCCGTTTTATCCACGACTGACCAACCAAAACACCGAAGAACCCCTCTACTGTCCCAAAAGAGTATTGGAGTGATCATCAGTTCAAACAAGTGGGCTGTAACAAGCATTGTTCCTACTGCCACGGAGCCCCTCCCTGACCTGGTCTCTGCGTCTCGTGGGTTCCGATATAGCCAGACAATTGTTTGATTCGGGTTCAAAGTTGTCATTAGCATTCTATTTCAGAGAAGCTTGAATTGGTCCTTGCTCGGTAACTGAAGACTATAACAGGCACCAAGTCGCGGCTCCTTGCGCTTGTCTAGCCAACTAGTTTGACTACCAGAAATTGAGATTTCCTTCAACATACTGCGAAGTCTTTTCCGTTTATCCTCAAGTTGCCGATTCAGTTCCTACTGCGATTTTTGAACTCGCTTGCTTATATTACGACCCCCCACCTCCAGCACTAAAATCATAGTAATCGACACTCGAATACTCCCCGCGCAGCCAATACGCTTTTTGGTCGTTTATATAACACCCCTTGACATCCGCGCCCCAAACCCACTACTTCTTGAGCTTTGATAGTTCACTTCATCCCCGCAAATATCCTGTTTCTATCATTATATCCACCAGCCCAGCTTACTTTATTTTGGCTTTTCTTCTTTCTTTCTTTTTTCATATCCATCCAATCTTCAATTATATACCGTCATCATGACTTGTAAGTCTGATTTTAGTCCGGCGAGACCCTTTAGCTGTATCGTATCAGCGATGCGGGGCAGGCAGCCCAATGGCGCCTGGCGGAGGTGTGGCTTCTCGGCAAACCCCACCTCAGTCGCCAGACCTTTGATTCTGCTATGCGCCACTTCATGACGATAGTTTACTAACGCATAAAATAATTTTTGTATAGCATGGCTCAACAAACTCTCGGGTCAACCCGAAAGCTATGCAAAAAAGTAATGACCGACTCCGCCCCTCTCCTTTTTCCTCCAAACCGCGAGTTTCAATTTCTGATTCGACGTGCGCCCCAATTGTATTCTCGGAGACATTCATATGTCCGCAAAGAGCGGCTTAGCGACTTATATACCGGGATTTCCATTCCCAGTTTCAGAGATTACCACTGAAATCCAGAGTTTATGCCCTCATTTGCACTGATTCACCTACACATACATACCCCTCACGAAATAACCTAACGCGCATACTAACAAATGACTTCCGACATTAGGGCCAACTACAAGTTCGGCAAGACCCTTGGTGCCGGCACTTACGGTATCGTCCGTGAGGCCGAATGCGTCAACAGCGAAAATGGCGACAAAAAGGTCGCTGTCAAGATCATTATGAAGAAGAGTGTCAAGGGAAATGAGAGAATGGTGCATGATGAACTGGCCCTCCTCAAATCGCTCGACCACCCCCACATTGTTCAGTTTGTCGACTGGTTCGAGTCAAGAGTAAGAATTATCTCAGCCCAACAGATAAGCGCCCGTGTATCTAACCATCCAATCCAACGCCTTTAGGACAAGTACTACATTGTTACCCAGCTTGCTACTGGCGGCGAGTTGTTTGACCGTATTTGCGAGCAAGGCAAATTCACCGAGAAGGACGCTTCCAACACTATCAAACAGGTTTTGGAGGCTGTTCACTTTTTGCACGAAAAGAACGTTGTTCACAGAGGTTAGTGTTCATCATAGCACAACATTACCAGTACCCGCTCGCTAACCTGTCGTGTACGCTTCGTTATAGATCTGAAGCCAGAAAACTTGCTTTACCTCACCCGCGATGCTGACTCCCAGCTCGTTTTGGCGGATTTCGGTATTGCCAAGACGCTTGATCGCACAGATGAAGTGTTGACCACCATGGCTGGTTCTTTCGGTTACGCTGCTCCCGAAGTCATGCTTAAGCGCGGACACGGAAAGGCTGTTGACATGTGGTCTATGGGAGTTATTACTTACACCCTCCTCTGTGGCTACTCTCCTTTCCGCTCTGAGAATCTCCAGGATCTGATTGACGAATGCATGACAGGCGAGGTTGTGTTCCACGAACGTTACTGGAGAGACGTTAGTGATGACGCCAAAAACTTCATCAAGGGCCTTCTCGTCACTATCCCCGAAAATCGCCAAACCAGCAAAGAGGCGCTTGAGCACCCATGGCTCACCAGCTCGAATGCTAGCGAACACAACTTGCTTCCTGAGATCAAGACATACATGGCCAAGGCCAAGCTCCGTCGTGGTATCGAGATGGTCAAGCTGGCCAACCGTATCCAGGCTCTCAAGTTTTATGAAGAGGATCCTGAAGACTCTGATCTCCCCTCGGATGAAGCGTTTGCTAGAGAGAACAACACACCTACCCCAGAGAAGAAGTCTCTCAAGTCTATGAAGGGTGCTATCTTCCGCGAGGTTGTTCTTGCCAAGGTGCGCGAGATGAAGCAACAACAGGCCGATGCAACGGCCCAGGAGAATGTGTCAAAGGCCCCTTGAATTGCTTCACGTGCACTTTGAGTAAATCTAGTTGTGGGGACGAAGTTTACGGAAAGATTGGCATAAGGAACACTGACATCCGTGGCATCAGGTTCCACTTCGGGGGAGGCTTTATGAGCTCACAGGAGCATTGTTCGAAACGAATCGGGACAATTGCTCATCTTGGTCTTGAAGACTATTTGTTTGGTGGGGTGAATTTTTCTCTTTGATATCTCGCTATAGTTTTATGATTTAGAACATCTATCTTTAAGAGTATTTCTTAACAATTAGCTTGTACATACAACTTATCCAGTGTTTCTCAGTGTTGTATACAAACTTAGGGTTATCTACGATTTGCACCTTAGTGTCGACACCAAGAAACGTGTCTCGTGCATGTTGAGATAAGGTAAACAATGCCGGCATAGTCTACAGATGCCAATTATTATGACATCAACCTGCATCTCAACTAACTAAGGATCTTTGACTTATACTTTGACTTCGCACGGATTTGGATGAGCGGGACCGGGGTTAGATGACAAGTCGATTTGTTGATCCTTGGCTGGCCCCAACAAGTAACTGCGTAGCGGCCAACAATTGTAGGCGGTACAGTATATAAGGATTATGGGTACCACACCATTACAGCCTGAGGTCAATTATTCACATGTAAATTATCTCAGCTGTATTGGTTTGTAGATACATCTGTCTTCATCTTAACATTTGAGTGGCCAAAGTTTGTTTTGTTCATATTTGGTAACTACCTATTTGACTCCAAGTCTAGTACGCTGAAATTCCGACACCCTGTGTTCGTATCCAGGACAAAAACTTGGCTTTCTGCATACATTGCATCTCAAACATCGAGGTCTTTATTCTCCCATCATTACACTTTAAATCTCCGATATCTTTTTTTTCATCACGCCAGTCATGTTTCTCTTCGGAAAACAAAAGAATGCTATTTCTACATCAAGTGTGAAGCTTCCGGTGGTGGATATTCACGATGTTGACTCTCTCGAGTACCCCGCTGGTCGGACGTTGCGTCATATGACTCGGGCAAGTCATTCCAACTATGCGCCGTTTTATGGAAATAATCTTGAGCACTCTAATGAGTTAGCTTTGTTACTGGTAGCCCAATTCATTCAGGGCCAGGACGCAGATGGATTGGTTAAGACTTATGAGGAGGGTTGCGGGAACTTAGGGGAGTGGCCTGAGCCGCCTTTTGAGGTCATTGCAAACGATTGGAGATCGTGGTATGGCCGGAAAGAGCTGATTAGAAGTTGGGTGGCTCTGACTGAGGATGATATCGTGAATCAGTGCGGCACAAGTACATGGTTACAGGTTGTACTAGAATACCTCATCGAGGGTGGCGACAAAGCATTGATCCACGGGTTGATCGGTCATGGTACGTACAACGGCTCCGTGAAAAGGTGACTTGTCAGATGCTAACAATATCTTAGGTGGATACCCTCTCATTTATCTTGGAAACGCCATGCAAGTCCAAAGTAAGGAAATGGCGGCAGATGCTATTGCCATCGGAGCCTCAGAGTACAGTCCCCTTTCAAAGTACATCACGGACCCAAAGTACACTTTCCCGGGAAGTCAACCGACTACCAAGATTGCGGACATTCTTAAGCAAGTCCAGGTGGATAGTCGGATGGACAAATATACTCCAGCCAAAGATTATGACGAAACCTTTGGGGAGCTTTTTGAGGCTCAAGAAACAGCATTGCTTGAACACTGGAACAACCTGGTTCTGGGAGATCTTCAAGCCCAATTTATCGAAGGATATGAGGTGGTGATGCGGATGTTCACAATCTCGAAACAGCCTGGTACGTGGCCTCGACCTTTCGCTATGGCATTGGCGGCAACACACTCAGTGAACGTTTTGTTTCATTTCTTGCCAGAGTCAGAACACGTCGCTTTGTTTAGACAATGGTGGCTCCTGATTCTTTCGGTTTACGTCGCTAACGGGCGGCCGGAGATTGTGACGATTTCAAGTGGCACTTACGAGAAGACTTGGGATGACGTGCCTGAGTTGGCTAGACAGGCTACAGGTGCACAGGATGCGCTGTTTCTGCTAGGTAAGTTGAATACAGGTGCTTTCTCTCTAATGCACGATAACTAACACTACAGTTTGTAGCTATCAAAGCACTGCAGCAGTTGCGCCACTTGACAGGTGACCCAAATGGAGAGATCCTAAACGTGGTATTACATTTCATCTTAGATTCGGACTTCAAGGGATAGTAGGCACAAACAGGCCTTCTATGAATAATGTCAAAATATTGGATTATTGTCTTTCTTTTGCGAATCACTCATCGTTTTGTTAAAGTCATGGGAAAGTTAGGGTCTACATTTGTGGGTTTATGCTATCGATTAACGGCGTCATTGACAGGGAAACTGCAACGACATGCCTTTGAGTTTCGTCAATTCATGAGTCCGCGACTGTCGCTCTTGAGGGTGAATTCATTTGGAAATAACCGATAGTTTAAGCACACTGATTGCAAATTTAGAAATAAATTCATCCCCAAAATTCCACCCATAATTGGTGTCTAATCCAGCGGAACAGCCCACTACGTCATTTGTAGTCAACGGCCAGTTTACCGCATGCTGTATGGTTTTACGACATAACCATAACCCATTCGCCTATACCGATGAGTACCCCCGAATTCATGCGAGATGGCAGCCATTGCGAATAGGCGGAAGCGAATCTTGGAATCGGACAGCGAGGATGATGAAGTCTCTTTTTCGGAAGCTGTAGATACTCGGTTAGTTGGTGTATCGGCGCATTCGAGGAAACATAAGATTGAGGATGAATCTCCTAAGGTTACCAGGGTTTCTCGTGTGGTGAGTCTATCCTACGTCATGTGGTGAAGTCTTTCGAGTAATTTTGTTGACTTATAAGTTGAACGCTATAGACAAAGGCGGTGCTATTATCAGAAACCTCGAGCCCCGAAGCTGCTGAGCCGGCCACAAAGAAGACTAAAACAGAGGAAATACAGACTCAAGGCGACATAAGGTCACTTTTTCTAGCAAAAGCGCAACTCCCACAGAAACCAAAACCTCCACCACAAGCACAAAATGCCTCTACAACTACACTTGCGGAAAGACCTCGAAAGGCAGCCTCTACCGAGCCAGTAGTGGAGTCTATATCAGATATCGATGATATGCTGGGAGACCTTTCTGACCTTGACGATATAGACTTTGACGACGAATTTGAAAAGGCGAACAGTTTAGTTGGACAAAGGGCGACAACTAGGGGAAACAATGGGATGAACTCTGTGCAGGTCCCGTTTATCTCCAGTACAGCACCTGAAGCAAAGAAGAGATTACAGAAACTCAATGCGAATTGTTCAACACAACCGACTTCCCAAGCTATTGTCAGTGCCTTTGCTCAACCTGTCATTCGCACGGTTGTACGACGCAAGGAAGATCCAGATGATGATCTAAAGCCTTGGGCTGAGCGGTTTGCGCCTCAGAGTTTAGACGAATTAGCTGTGCACAAACGCAAAGTTGGGGATGTACAACGATGGTTTACAGATTGTCTGATGGGGCGCACTAGACAGCGATTACTCATCTTGAAAGGCCATGCAGGTACCGGTAAAACAACTACGGTGCGGCTTTTGGCAAAGGAGATGGGGTTTAGGATATTGGAGTGGAGGAATCCAGCGGCTGGTTTGCTTGGAAATGAACAGTCTGCGGCGACACAGTTTGAGATGTTCCTCGGTGTTGGTGGGACGTTTGGAAGTTTGGAGACGGATGCACCAGAGGATGCTGAGATGGCAGCTAATCCTGTCTTTGATCCAGAAGATGATTCGAAACGGGTTATTCTGATTGAAGAGTTTCCAAATACCTTTCAGAGATCATCTACTGCGTTGATGTCCTTTAGGAGTACAGTATTAGGATATCTTGATGCCAATACCCCGTCTTTAGGAGCATGGTCTGAAGGTCGAGTTAAAGAGCCCATTGTGCCAATAGTAATGGTCATTTCCGAGACTCTTCTAACAACAACTTCTGCATCAGCTGACAGTTTCACTGCCCATAGGTTACTAGGGCCGGATATTCTCAGACATATGGGTACTGCTGTTATTGAGTTCAACGCCATTGCACCGTCAATATTGACTAAGGCGTTAGAGCAGGTAGTCATCAAAGAGGCACGAAAGTCTGGTCGGAGACGAACCCCCGGTCCTCAGGTGCTCAAGAAGCTGGGTGAAATTGGGGATATTCGAAATGCTATCTCATCACTAGAGTTCATGTGTCTCAAGGGTGACTTAGATGGCCACTTTGGTGCCACTGTAAACTTGGGCAAGTCACGACGATCAAAGAAGGATGTATCTCTCACTAAATCGGAGTTGGAGATCCTGGAACAAGTATCGCAACGTGAAGCTACGCTCGGCATTTTCCACGCTGTAGGAAAAGTTGTCTATAACAAGCGGGACGACACCCGGTTAAAGGATAACCCAGCGGAAGATTTGCCAGATTTCTTGTCTCGGCATTCAAGGCCAAGACGGTCGCAGGTGGATATTGAAACCTTGATTGATGAAATCGGCACAGATACAGCTACATTTGTGTCTGCTCTACATGAAAATTATCCATTATCTTGCGAACCACCATTAGTATCTGAAGATGCCCCGACTGCCGTGGACTATCTCAATGGGTGCTTGGAATCCTTATCAGATTCCGATATGCTGTGTCCATCATGGGATGTCTTCTTTGGTGGTAAAGGTGGAAATAGCGTGGGGCTGAACCGAGACTCCGGGAGCTATGTTCTCAGACAAGACGAAATGTCTTTTCAAGTTGCGGTTCGTGGAATGCTTCATTCACTACCAGTACCTGTGAAACGACAACAGCATCCTGGTCGAGGAGGTGGTGATGCTTTTAAAATGTTTTACCCGACAAGTATCAAACTGTGGAAGACAAAAGAAGAGATTGAAGGACTGTTAACACTATGGTCTAGCAAGTTGTTATACGGAGACTCCATGGCATCTCGACAGACATCAGCCGGTTCTAGCATGTTCAGCTCTAGGAATGGTCCTGTAATGTCGTCTACTAGATCTCATATGCCACAGCAAGCAATGTCGATTTCCCCGCTACCCACTCTTGGACATACATCTCACTGGCCTCTTCTTCTTGATCGTCTACCAGCACTCACAACTATAATACGTGCTCAAAACCCAAGACACCCATACCTTCCAGATCTTGAACGTATCGTAACTTTCCGTGGCATCGGAATACGGTCGGATGACGATGCTACTGGAGAAGGAGACGATGTAAAGGAAGGAGAGGCGGGTAATGAGCAATGGGCAACAGATAGACCGACGGAAGAAAAGACTAGAAAGACGCGGGTAGGAATCAGGGAGGCAAAGGTTGATTCCATTCTAGATTCTGTTTCGCGCAGTGTCGGTGGTTTACGATTTGGAGATGAAGATGACTTGGATGTGGAAATTGAAGACGACGTGGAGGATTGAGATATCCCAAGAGCAAAACAGGCAGGCTGTACAGGTTGTATTCTAGTAAATATACCGGAACTCGGCATTCTATTTGTTGTCATGAACAAGACAACGATTCAACAGTAGTATACACACTTCAACTTTGACACAACTCTCACCAAGACTACCACATTCTTGGCTTTAACTCTATCTACAAAGAACTCCATAAATCCTTAATGCATTTACATGTCATAGATTACCGCTCACCAGCCAATCTTCTGGCCTGGACCTCACCCAGGGCACGAGAACCGCTGATAACGGCAGCAGTACCAGCGATAAGCATCAGAGGAAGAATCTGGAAAAGGTTCCAGGCAGTATAGTACATAAAGAAGACACCCTCCATAGCAACAATCGAGCCGAGGAAAACAGAGTGGGCAACGGGGGCAGTGGCAAGGGCCTTGGGAAGGTGAGCAAGGTTGGCACCCTGAGCAATCCACTATTCATAAACACGGGTTAGTAAACATATATATTGATATATAGGACATGGAATATTACTTACGGCAACAAAGACAGCAGGGACGGCGGCGAGAACAGCGAGGACAAAGGTAATCGAGATGATAACAGGCGGGCTCTGGGCGTCGGCGCGGAAAATGTGGTTAATCTCGGGCTTCTTGCCGTAGCGCTCGGGGGCTTCAGTGGCGGCATTGCCGACGGAGAAGGGCTTAAGACGGAAGACGGAAGAACGGATAGGTTCATCGGCACCAAAAGAGCCGATCACGACGGAAGCAGTGAGATGTTCGGCCTTGAGGAGGGGAGTGGGGATGTCACGGTAAGTCTGGATAGTAAGTTTCCATGGTTAGCGGCGGGTGTCACCCAGATAATTGGCAGTCTACGTAATACCAACGGGTCTACATACGAACTTAGCAACGGCCTTGCCCGACTCGCGGGTGGCAAAACCAAAGGGAGCCTCCAAGCCAGTATCAGGGTCGCGCAGGAGGAGCATAGCCTGGTGAGGAACTGCCTGTTGCCCATCAAGCTGGGGGGTCAACGAGACGATAATAGAGTCGGTGACGCGCACATCAAGCGGGAGGGTCGAGGGCTTCTGCGAGGTGAAGGACTGGGTCTTGACTTCGCCCTTCTTGGGCTTGACCTTGATGGAACCGTCGCGGAAGTCCCAGGTAGCAGCGGATACGGCCGACGCGGCGAGAAGGAGGGTGGAGAGGGAGATGAGCTTCATTTTGACGGCGAGGTATATCTGTGTGGATTGAGCCGGAGACGAACGGGTGTCGGGTGTGGTACGTTTGTGTGAGGAAAAGAGCCAGCAATTTCTCAGGATTCGTCGATATTGGTGTGTATGTTTTCGTATAGTTCACGAACCCGGTGGTCAAAAAAGACAAGACAAGCAAAATACAAGAAAGAAACAGAAAATGTGACAGCCACGAATTGCGCAAGTTCAAGAATATCCAAAAAAAAAAGTTCAAACAATCTCTCACGATCTTTTTTTTTTACCTTGGTGGCCGAAATAAGAGTTCGTGGTGGTCGTCTGTGGACAGCTAAGCTGCTTCATCCTACTTGGGTAATGACGCTTTGCGCCATGCGTGCTTTCCATAAAATCAGTTAATTGACGTCGTAAGCTGTTTGGACTGTGGTGGGGCCATGTTGCTTGTTTCGAAAGTGTGGCGTTGAGATTGCGCAGCAGTTGTCAATGTGGCGTGGTGTGGCGTTGAATTACATCATGATATTGAAGGAAACTTGTTGGGCTATATAGTTTTATGTATATACAAATTTAAAGGTTGTCGGCCATGATCACGTTTTCATGTCCCTAGTATGAGCAATATTTAGTATGTGTTCGCTCATAACTCATCCTTTCCGCCCTCGCTACCTACCGTGTCCCGCTCCGTTCTTGTGGTTTTTTGACCTGTTTCCATATACTTCTCCAGTTCCATCCACTCTATGGCAAAAGCAGTCGTAATCATAGCCCAATCATGGCACGTTGGGATATCCAAATTCTCTCCGTTGTCCGCCATGGTATGCCATACTTGGGGAAAGGGACTCGGGATAACATGCAACACCGGCACTCCCCGAGCCAAAAACGGCAGGTGATCATCAGAGATACCACTCGATCCGTGGAACTTGTCATGTGATTTTTCAAGGTCTGGAAAGAATGGACGACCGTTCAGTGGCTTAGACTGAAGAAGGCCGCCATCTCGTAACCTCTTCTCGATCCGTGCCATGTTTTGGTATGCCCAGTGAGTGGTGGGGAAGTAACTGGGTACACGTGGACTGGAGGATCCGAGAAGATCCAGAAGCACAAAGAGCGAGATAGCATTGATAGGGGTCCGATATTGGGACATGGCGGGGTAGACTGAAGCTTCCCAGTCTTCTGCCAAAGCTCTTCATTGAGGGAAAGGGTTTTTGGTGGTTAGTTATATCGTCTTACACGGGATGGCCTGTAGTTACACCAAAGCTTACCTGGATCCATATAGTGAGTCTGTATCAGTCCACTCAAGCCATGCCTCTTCTCCGTCCAATAGTAATATCTGAACTCCCCTATCCTCTTCCATCCCAACTTCCCCATTAGCCTCCATGTCCTTCCACTTGGCTGACAGAGCCGCATCGATGCTTCTTGCCACATGCATCAACATAGCACACGGGGCAGCACTATCTGTAGCTCCAATGAACCCTTCAGGTTCCACCTTGCTATCGTAGTGTGCAACCAGTGTCAACCTCTCCACATTGCCCCCCTCAGCCCACGGAGGATCCCGTGTGAAGATTAAGTTTGCAAACGGCACTTGCTTATCACCCGTTATTGGCGTTGTGCTTGTCAAGTTATGCACATCCACCTTCCAATCTGGTAACCTAGCTGCAAAAAAAGCCATGAAATGACTCTGTGCCGCCATCTGTCCAGGCGTTCCCGGGACCCGGGGAATCAACAACGGCGCCAGCAGACCCGCAGGATTGTCAATATCAAAGTCCGACCCGGCGGATGGAAGTACAGTGAGCGCGGCATCGCTCAACGCAGTGTACCCGCGGACTCCGGGCATAGCAATGGTAGTGGCGGTAGCAAAGAGTAGCAGCGGACGTAGCAAAGATATCGGAGGGGCGATAGAAGGCCCTCGGCGTAGAAAGGAGAGCATGCTGGAGCCACTGGGTAGAACTTGGGAATTGGGCGTAAACGAGGACTACTTAACAATCTATGGAAGTGCAGATTCACTCTAGGATGAGTGCAAACGCTTTGCATAAGACCCGGGGGGTTTATTGGGTTGCCCTGTTTACTCGGTTAGGGGTCAAAAGGGTTCGATGGATATTAACAAGGGTTATTAGGAGCTTGAGAGTTTGGACGAACCTTGGAAGTCGAGATGCTGTTGTTAAACTGTCCTTGACATAAGTTGTTGATCACCAAATACCTAGTAGTCCGACATCGTGAGCATGTATATAATTCACTGCAGGAATCTCTTTATGTGGCCATACGGTGAAACTAACGAGTTATTAACCCTAATGAACATAACGAGCTGAACTGAGGTGGAGAAATCAAAAACTATTGTCCGTGTACAAAATGACTATATTATATGCAACAACGCAGTTCACGTATAAAGGGCTTCACTACAAATCCAGGTAGTCACATTTATTCCAATCTTCAAGTCGCATCCCAAAGTCGACCCAACTCACAAGTACTGATACTATTCCTGTACATTGTCGTCGCTCTTCCTACATCGTTTGTAGTCTCTTCTTTCCCGATTTAGCCACTGCCCAACAAGCTAGCTTTGGCCCTTTACCTGTTTGGGTTGTATTTGTCTCGTCCAGGCACGTGAATTCACCACCTCAAATCATAAATTGGGTGCGACTTCCTTATTTGATGTTGTGCACCTGTAGCCTCACCTTTGCGACACTGTTGACAATTGTCGCTTGACGAACATTGGTCTCTTGTTTCTTCTTTCATCTACCATCGCGAGTTCCAAACATTCGTTTTTTTGTATAAATTACCTCACTATTACTATTGATAACCCTGATTCATATCTCTCCTATTCATCAACCCATGTTCGCGATTTTGACTGCCTCTTCATTGCCTGCAATTTACCTATCGTAACTCAAGGCCTTTGACCTACGCTTTTCTCTGCTCGTGATTTTAAGCCCAGGACTTGGAGTCCCTTGGATTAATATCGTTGATACTCCGACTGTTATCTTGGGCTAGTTCCGTTTTAGGACTCTTGTGATTTCCCTTAAGATTCCTTTGTTGTTTTTGGTTTCTTGTCTATTCTTCTCTTGATTATACATCGTCAGTGAGGCTTTTCGACAAAGACGCAAACATTCCTGGTTGTCATTTTCTGGACGACAACCTACATACATCTGAACAATCTCCTGTCTTTCGATAGACCAATCGTTTTTTTCAGTCCGAACCATTCATTCACCTACATTTTACTCATAGCCATGGACCTCATGAATTCGCGTTTTCCGGGGCTCTTGTCCTTGCCAACGCGAGATCGTTGCGAGGACATGAGGAACCCGAACTACGGCACGGTGTATGCCTCTCTGTAAGTGATCCTTCAACTAAGTCGCGTGAATCCGCATCCATACTAATATGATGTCATAGCTTTATCCTGGTTGGTCTGCTTGTATCATACCTGCCGCAGCATTGGCGTATCTACTCGCGTAGAACCACAGAGGGTATCTCACCGCTATTTATCCTTTTGGGTGTTGTTGGAGCGACAACTGGCTTTGTCAACATGCTGACCACTGGTCCCTCCAGACAAGACATGCAGTGCTGTCGGGAGGTTGAGGCTGGTCAGTGTGCTCTTGGTCTGTTGGGAGTTATGCAGCTCGGTGTACAATGGGCATGCTTTGTCATCATGTAAGTAGGAATGGATCCACAATACCCCGGTTCACCCAGCTTGCCAACATGCTAACTTTTGATTGTAGTTTGGTACTGTTCATTGCCTTTTACCAAGAAACCCCTCTCACCGCAGCTACACACAACGCCATCCGCCGCATTACCCCACACGGAGAGGAAGCTACCCCAAAGCCTAGATCCTGGAATACCGCTGTGATGGTTGGTTTTGTTTGCTTAACCCACGCGTGTATTCTGGCAATCGTTTCGCTGGTGCTTCTTGAGGTCCGCCCTGAGTATCTCGATAACTGGGCTAATGCTCTTGGTATCATGGCTGGCAGTCTTGCAGCCATCCAGTATCTGCCTCAGATTGCCACTTCATGGTACCTTCAGAGTCTTGGTTCCCTCAGTATCCCCATGATGCTCATGCAGACTCCGGGTGGCGTTGTGTTTGCTGTTTCCTTGTATTCCCGCTTAGGAATCGAAGGCTGGTCGACTTGGGGAATCTATGTTCTTTCCGCCTCAATGCAAGGGACCCTCTTGATGATGGGCATCTATTTTGAGATGACTCGGTCAAGAAGTGAGTCCCGCGAGGGCAACCAGAATAAGGTTCGTCGCTCTCGCCGCCGTCGGGAAGGACAAGGTGGGCATACCAGTGATGATTCCACTCCCTTGTTAAACGATGGCGCAAATGGTTACGGCGCGGGCGCTGGGAGTGAACGCCAGTCCAAGGCGGATAGTGTCGCAAAAAAAAATACGGCCAAGGGTAAGGGAAGGGCTGTCGTCTCCAAGGGTAAGGGAAGGGCCAATGTTGGAGACTCTGACAACGTGTCAGACAGCGAAGGATCACCTGAGGATTCTCAAGGACAGTCGTCTTCAAGCCAGTCCAAGACTAACAGCAAGAAGTCAGGGAGCGGCAAGGGGAAGAAGCATGCCAAGTCTGGTAAGAAGCAGAAGGTGGCTGCTTCGAAACAGAAGCATGGTGGGGTAAGCACCGAGGCATAGGACTGTCTCTTAGGAGATCGTGATTATGGGCTTTGGGGGATCTTTCTTTTGTTGTGTGGCATTATATTGGCTGCCACATAGTTACTGTTTTGCTGTTATTATTTTTTTACACTTCATACTTCACTTTTAAGTATTGTTTATTCGTTTATAGATATTTGAACCATTAAATCATTATATGTACGAAGGGAGGCGTGTGCATGTATAGGTGAAATTTATAATCTATGGCCGCGCACCGTTGAAAGTAGCCATCTCAAGCAGGTCGTCAATCTTCGGTTGCCAATTCGGGTCTTCGTTCCCGGTCCGTTCGCGAATAGCCTCGGTCCAAACCAGCCAGCCGAAGTCCAGCAACTCTTCCTCTGTAAATGTGATATCACAATCACTGGGTTCGTCTGCGTGTTCCAGAGATGAAGCCCATAATCTTGCGGCTGGCACTGTAAAAGAACCACCATACACCTCAAAATGGCTTTTTTCTAATATTTCTAATGATGATGGTATCCTGCCTTTGCCTGTAGTTTCATGACGCGCGGTATATCCCGATGGACTAGCAGTATCTGGGACAACGTTGAAAAATGAAGCCCATTTGAATGCTACGGTGGATACATGAAGCCGTTTAAATTGTTGTTTGTTGTTGATGAGTTTCGGGCCCCATAGTTCAAAAAGTATACTGCATGATCGTGGGATGGGCTTGACGAGGGCTGCTCCACGGAGGTTCTCGCCACTGTTGATATACCACCAGCGAGCCTTCATGTTGAGCATAAGCGTGGATTGCATCCAGGAGCCGTCAATGATGAACGTTGGGAGGGCCAGGGCCCGTTGGGCATCACGAACGTTTTGTTGGCGGCGTTGGATGATTTCCTCGGGGGGGATGGTGTACAGGGCTTCGACGGACTCGTTGATATTAGAGACGTTGGACCGAGGACCCTTGGTGCTTTTGGCGGGTGGAGCTGCTGCTGGGGCTGGGGCCGGGGTGGCTTCAACTGGTGGGGGTTTTGATGGGGCTATTTCCAGGCCTACTGATACCCCAGACATTTCAGTGTCCGCGCCCGCAGCTTCTTCTGCGGGTTCCTTTTTTACTTTGCTGGTATCGACAACTTTGATGGTGGGGGCAGCCTCGATTGCAAGCTTGGCTGGCTCGGGTTTAGACGGGAGTTTGGGAGGTTCTAGCTCATGTTCTTCCACGATTTGTGCGCCGAGAGTTAGGGCGCGACCGCGGGTGGTGTAGATGGTTTCAACAGCTTTTACGTCATATTCTGATGACTCTGAATGTACCTCGTGGCGGCCATCATGACGTTTTGGTGCTCTGATAGCCATTGAAATCTGTGAAATATCGTCTCCTGTTTTGCCCAAATAGAGTTGATCTGTAGTGATTTCAAGGATGAAATCGGGTGGTAAGCTCTTAAGGGCTTTGAGTTTTTTGCAGAATAGTTCCCTGAAGCGACCGTTCATTACACCGTTGATCTTTGGTGGCACCTCAATAATCAGTGTCTCTGTTTGGGAATTGTATTCATGGAAGATCCAGTCGTGACAGAGATGACGTAATTGCTTGATGAGCTGGACCGAGTGGTTTCGTTGGACAAACTGGGCGTGAATGATGACGGGATGACTTGAAGCGGGTGCTACTAAGTTGAGGAACTGGGTCATCTCTCCGCTGAACTGCATGATAAATGTATGTGGAACGAGGGGATCAACTGGGAAGTTGTCCAAGGGAATATCCTCATCGGCATCTTGATCTGTATTTTCAGTCTGTTGTGACCCCCTTGAAGTTTTTTGTCTTGCGAATGGGTCCTGCGGACATGGCACATTTGAAGCGCCTATGCGGGCTTGTTCGCCATAATCGGGAATGTTGTAATGTGACAAGACACGAGCCTGCTCGGCTAAATTCTCGACTTTTGACTGGCGATTAGCTGGCGGCCGGACGCCGTCGGTTTTTGTTGACATGTGGTTCGAAGAAGCACGGGCGGTCGGTGCGGAGTTGGTGGGGTCGAGAGGAACTCCCGGGCGGCGGAGGGATAGTCCACGATCAGACGCGAGCACAGACGGAGGAACGGGGTCGCTTGCTGCAGCGGTGTCAGGACTCGTTGTCACACAAGAAGTGGCACGGGAAGATGAAGGTTTATCTATGTATGTGTGTAATGATGTAATGAGCAATGATTGAAAAAAAAAATTGAGTGAGATCCAGGGTTCCTGGATTGTGAAAAAGGCGATATGTCAGGGTGCACAAAGAAGTCTTTGTTTTCAGAGCTGTTGCTGTTACTAGTGGTACGTCAAATTTTGGGTGACTTCTCACTAACAGACTACAGCAGCTTAACACTGAACAATGGCTTGCGTAGGCTGTATGTAGTTGCTGTGTGGTTGCCAAACGTCAAGAAAACCCCCTGGTTTGCTATTACCGACAGCTTGTGACAGGGGTTAAAGAAAGAACTGGAAAAGGGAACTGCAGAGGGAAAAGAGGGGCAATTGTAGTATTGAGAATGTTGATAATGACGAAAGTGAAGATGAGATACATGTGATTTTGGGTAGAAGCGAGGCCAAAAAAGGAAGACGAAGAGAAGGAGGCTGGTTTGCAAAAAGCAATGTACGCTAGGTGGGTTTCATAGGACGCGATGATTCGATACTGGGGGGGGGTAGGAGGATTGATGGGCAAGCGCCAATTGGGGAGATATGACATCAGGCGGAACGAAAAAAAGGGGTGTGACGGAGGAATGAGAGTAGACTGTATTGGGAGACGGTCCTAGATTCACTTGATGTGAAGGAAAAGTCGGTCCAACGTGGGGGGTGGGGGCCGGGAATTCCGGTACGTTGTGCAAATATCACGGTCTTCCCGTATCCTGTCAAGAAAGGTGGACGACGTGCTCATACATACATAGATTTGCTTGCTTGGTTTAGGTTGGAATGAAGTAGGGAGAGAAAAGAGAATATGGTTACTCACATTTCAATGGACTTCCTGTATCTGAGAACTCAGCCGATGATGTCATGCTGTGCATACGACCTTTTCCCTTTACATCGGTGACATTCCGGCTGGTATTTTCGTCCATGTCACAGTCACCGTCTTGCCCCGCATTGTCATTGGTGTCCTCGGGTTCCTCGGTCACGCGTCTCTTTTTGCGTGGACAGGCAGTAGGGTCGTTGAAAGGGGTATCGGAGAATTCATCGTGTTGAGGGAGCCCACGAATTACCGTTTCTGAGCCTCCAGTGTGATATTCTGTAGCAGGGCGTTTGTTGGCCATGGGAGCAAAGGGCAGATATGGTGAATATCAGGCTGTAAGATGGATGATTGATGCCTATGACGACTATTGTAGGGATACGCGTGAAAGCTGATGAACCAAAGTTTAAGGCCTGATGTTTATAGGCAAAAAGGCTGATTGGTGCGAAAAAAACAAAGTATAAAATGTGAAGTTAGTTGAAAAAAACCAAACAAAAATGCTGAAAACTGTGTATGTAGATGCAAATGAAAACACTTTGACAACCCAACCGTAAATTTCAATGAAGAGCTCAATGGGCCTTTTCAAGATTGGCGTTTTGACAGGTCTTATTAGGGTAGTTAATCAGGCTGGCTCTGCAGGACAAGTCACTGAAAACAAGGGTTGCTGGATACGTGGGCGGGACGACTACCGAACCGAGACAATACAGTAAGCTGGCTTTTTACAACAGGGTCAAAGTATTTGGAGAAATATTGATATAAATACGCAACTGAGGGATTCGCTTCAGACTGACTTATGACTTGAGGCTTATGTTGATGGCATGGGGATAATTCGACCTCAAGCTAGGTTTATGGGTTCACGTGTTAACTATTTATATTCAAGTCCTATAACCAGGGGTCTACTGGTAGACGGGATCACGCATGAGCATTTAAGCCAAACCTAGTGGCAAAAGGTAACTTGATAAACTATGTAGAAATATATATAAGACACTCGGCCGTCGAATGATATGTTTTGTAACACCCTCTCCACATGTACTCGGTTCCGATGATGCAGCATATGGAACCCTGTATAACCCTAATATGGGCTTAGTCATTCCCGACAAAATATAAATGTGGGTCAAACCTCAACCTCATTACAATTGTGTTCCGGAAGTTCACTGAGTAGTGGTCATTTATTTTGTTGATAATTACGGTGGTTTTGAAACCATGACACTCTCGTCAACTCTCGCTGTGGCCCGGGGGATGGCCTCTGGTAGAGCCAATACTCTCAAACGCTTTGCTCTCGATGCCTACAGAATACAGAGCGTCTTTGGAAATCGGAGATGGAATCATGGACCTGCGCCAAAATCACCAGCCCAAAACATCCAGAGGATCAGAAATATTGGTATTATTGCCCACGTAGACGCGGTGAGTTGTAATATAGTTTCAGATGACATCAGAGTGTGATTTCACTAACACTGGGAATTAGGGCAAAACCACCACCACTGAACGCATGCTGCTCTGTAGTGGTCTCACTAGACGCTTAGGAAAAGTAGACGAAGGAAGCACAGTCACGGATTTCTTGGATGTCGAAAGAGAAAAGGGTATCACTGTTCAATCTGCTGCTGTTACTTTTGCTTGGCCGCCATCTCCAGAGCCCATAAAGTTAGATGAATTAGCAACCAAAGAGTATACTGGATCATCACACATCATCAATCTTATTGATACTCCCGGACATCAGGACTTTAGATTTGAGGTTGATCGGTGTCTTCCGGTTTTGGATGGTGCTATCTGTATCATTGATGGTGTTGAAGGAGTGGAGGCTCACACTGAGCGTGTGTGGAATTCGGCTCACCAGTACAACATTCCCCGCATTGTCTTTGTCAACAAGTTGGATCGTGAGGGTGCTTCATTCAACAAGTCTGTCCGGGATATTGCAGCTCGGTTGGGCGCCATGCCACTTGTGGTGCAAATACCATGGTATATCAAGGAGAAGCTAGTTGGTGTAATAGACATCATCGAGCAAAAGGCTTACCGCTATATTAGCGCACAAGACGGCGAGCGGACTACTATGTTGCAAGTTAAATTGGAGGCTATTGGAAATCCTGGTTTAATTGATGAGGTTAAGAAGGCGAGAGAGAACCTTGTCAATGTGCTTGCTGACAAGGACGATTCTGCTGTGGAAGCTCTCACTGCAGATATTGATACCATTGATCCTAAAGTTATCCGGGCCTCCATCCGTACTGTCGTCCTTCGTGGAAACGCTGATATAGTCCCCATCTTTGCCGGTGCCAGTTTAAGACAGATTGGCGTTGAACACCTTCTTGACGCTGTCATTGACTACCTCCCTAGTCCCCTTGACCGCCCCGAAGTTCTGGTTTCTCGCAACAGCAAATTATTGCCTATCTCAAAGGCCGTTGCTAATTTACGAAATGCCCCTGTTATCTGCTCCGTAGCACACGTCTTCAAGGTCATGCACCATCCAAAGCATGGAATTCTCTCCTTTGTTCGTGTGCACTATGGTCTTGTTAAGGGTCGGTGCCCGCAATTCAACACGCGTACGCAAAATCATCTTCGGCCCAAGATGATCGTGCAGGTCTCGGCTGACAAGATCGAGCGCCTCATTAACCTTGGTGCTGGCCAAATCGGTGCGATGAAGGATATTAATGAGACAGCCACTGGTGATACTCTTATCACTATAACTTCAGGTTCGACTCCTCATGGAGACCGCAAGTACCTAAAGATCCGGCCTCCAGTCATCCCCCCAGCTGTAGCCTTCGTTGCTATTGAGCCTTTCAGTGCATCATCTCTTGATATGCTGCAAAAGGCTCTCGACGCCATGACCCGTGAAGATCCATCTCTCCGCTTCCGTCATGACAGCAAAACGGATCAGGTTATCCTTCAGGGTATGGGCAAACTTCACTTGGAAATCACAATCCGTCAACTCAAGAAAAGATATCCCGCTATCAAGGCGTCATATGGTGAAGTATCAGTCGAGTACAAGGAAACACTCACTGATCCCATCACCCAAGACAGAGTCACTTTTGACAAACCTCTTGCAGGCAAAACTGGAAGCGTCACTGTCTCAGTGAGTATCCAGCCCTTGGATCATTCTCCTGCTATCTCCCCAGATGCCATTTTGCGCGATGGAAACTACTATGTTTCAGACTTCAAAACCATCCAGGCTTCTGAGCAAACTATGGCCCGCTCTCATTTGGAACAGATCACTAGGCTCTTTATGAACGGTGCTACTGCTGGCTTGGCCAGAGGACCCAAGAAGGGCTTCCCATTCCACGGTTGTCTGGTCACTGTCCATCTTGAAAATGGAGATTTCGACTCCAATCCACCAGGACACTTTGCTGCTGCGTCTTGCCTCGCTGTTACTCAGGCGATCAATGAAGCTCACAAGCAATGCATGGTGTCTATCATGGAGCCGGTTATGAAGGTTGACATCATTGCACCACAGTCAGCGGCCGGTCAAATCCAACATGACCTGGCATCGGGTGCCGGCGGTACTGTCTTGAGTATTGCCGATGTCACGGACGATAGCAAAATAGGCAAGATTGACCCAGATACAGTGTATGCTCCGCCAGACTTGTACAATGCAGTGACGTCCATGAAGGGCTCAACAACCATGCGGAAGGTGCAAATCGTGGCGCATGTCCCGTACAAGGCAATGATGGACTATGACGAGACGTTGCGGAGTCGGACAGGTGGTAGACATAGTCTTACGATGGATTTCGCCTTCTTGAGTCAAGTTCTAAGTAACCGCGAAAGTTCAATTTACCAGTAATGTCACAGGACTCTCCATAGGTGTTTTAGTTTGTATGATATTGAATAGTAACGAGTATAAAACCATCCAAAAAGAAGACTTTCGTGATACAATTGGTGTAACCGAACTAACCCATGCCACGGGGGTTTATTTTTTTTCCTCGTAAGCACCCTGCTTGTCATTTGTTTTCATGATCGATTTAGACTTTGACTGCGCCTCGTTCGTTCGTTCGTTCATCCGAGGTCATGGACGGGATTCGGTTTTAGGAGGGCCATGCATCCCTGTGGTGCAACAAGAGGTTGGTATTCAGGTTCTTCTATACGTGACGTCAGAAGTAGCCCTACATTTTATGATTTGTTTCTTTTTTTTCGGTATTTCCATAGATTTGCATGATGACCTAGTCGTGTATGACGAATAGACGAAGTCGTTTTCTCCTTTTTTTCAACGGTTGGCAGGTTGAGGGCGGTCTTGGGAACTCGGATGGGCATGCCTTGTTTTGCTATTGGACATGATATAGTTGGGCTGACTATGCAGTTGAAAGGCAAATAGCCAGGGGCTGGGCACTGTACATACATATGTATGTATCTGCATATCACAGTCTTCAGTTGATCATCAGAAACAATGTCTTTTATTATAAGACATTGCTTTTCTTTGTTGTCGTCCGGCTTCCTCCGGTGTGTGTTGCCGCCATGAGTTAACATAATGCCGGCACACAATACTGCATCTCTATTGAGAAAATCTCGTACAGGAGCTTCTTTTACCTACTTTTTTAGTTGTCTGGCATCTCACAGACCTCTTCTCAGAGTGCAATGACACCCTGCATGTCTGTTCAAACCAAGTCAATCTGACGAATAGAAAAAGTGTAAGGGTCTCTGCGCAACGACGACGCTCTGATGCTTACAACATGGGCAGGCAGAAAGAAGAGATGGGTGGTGCCATGGGTATCTTTCTAGCTGGGCCGTGTTTTTGCCCCCGTCATGCTGGTGGTCTATGATGCCATTGTACTGTTAACCAAACCAAAGATGATCCTCTTTGTATTAGCCCGGGATTTCCCAGGCCGAGGGCCGGATAACTCAACTCGGGGGGGGTTTTGTGGAATCGGGGGTTTTTGTCGGCTCGTCCGGAGAAGGCTCTTCCGTTTTCCCTAGTAGCTGCATAAGTGCAAATCGCCCTTCTTTTCCCAGTGCTTCCTTCAATTCCCCCTCATCCTTCCCATTAATCTGGACAAGCGGTCTATGTATGGACCCTCTGGACGGACCGCCTTAAAGGAAATGGTATCGTGACCTTGCCGCACAAAAGGGTCTCTATTACACTGCATATGGGACTGTTGTGTTCCTGTTGTCTCTACCAATCAAACAACATGTCACTCTGGCCATAGAAGAGCAAAGGGACCTTGCGACCTTCAGTGGGGGTTTTGTTTCGGCCCGTGAAGAGTGGATGTATTACTAACTATGTACACACATATAAGCTAAAGGATGTCCAGTAGGAATAGAAATCCGGAATAAACGGCAATCATTGGCGACGGCCCAGCCCGACTATTATAGGGTGTGATGGACGAATTAAGTAGTCTGGATTGGACGGTAGAAATAGTCTACAAGATAGGTGGTTGGGAATAAACTAAATTTGGGTGATCATTACTCATTGGAGAATTTCGATGGTTTTACTTTTGAATTTGTTGAGCTGGACATTCGGACTCCGAGTGACTAGTGATAGTCTGTATATTCTTTCCAATCTATCAAGAATTCTCTGAGAATATACATGAATCTGTCTCTGATCATGAGCAACATTTGGTCAGCCTCCTACATCAATATCTTATCAACGGTAGGGTTACCCGGGTTACAGTGGGATCAAGAAGCCTGAAAATTAGCTTTCACTACGACCTAAATAGGAAATGTGCCCTGAAATATTGAATTCAGTTCTTTTTGATCCAGGGGGAAAGATGGCAATAGGCTGATTTCCAACAAAAGGAAGGAATCACATCATTGTTAGTAGCTCACCGCGCTTGTGTTTTTTGTCGTGATATACCAAAAAGAACAACACTACCGAAATTGAAGTTGGAGAGAGGCTTTTGGAGGTACAGAAAAAATGTAATTTCATGATGAGAGAACACGAGGCCCAAGATGTGAAAAGTGGAGACGATAGAATCTTGTTATGTCCGTAAGAAGCCTATTTTGCTTCATTTGAGGTAGTTGCGGTAATTGTGTGTTGTAGTTGTAATTCTCTCTCTCTTTATGTCAAAAGGTATGACGCGGTTGTGTAGTCATTGATCAGATGGAATGGGAAGGTCCGATATTTTTTGGGGTTAGGGCGAGATTGATATGGGAAATGGCGGGGAAATCTGGCATTTGCGGAGATTTGACGATGACGGACGAGGTAATTGTGTTTCACAAATCAAAGTTTGGTGGAAAATAATAAGAGTTCCAGATATCCCTGGGTTCTATGAACTCGATTGGTTTGACGGTCCCTGCTCGTTCTTGGGGGTTGAATTTATTGTGTGCTAGACCACGAGGGCGTTGTTTGTTAACCAAGTACACAATGCTCAAAGTTTGTTTGTCTGTCAAGTTAGTTTCTTTGTTGAGTACACATACACAGAAATGTATTTAGATTGATACATACATACTTGGCAAAGGAGGGAGAATCCACCAATATCCGTTCTATTAACCTTCTGTGGACATTCTGAAGGACCAGCTGGATGCGGAGGGATCTCGCCCAGCCATTTTCTCATCCAGCGGCAAGGAGAAATGAGTTTTTTTAGATCCTTCTTCTCGTCTAGAAAGTGGGATTGGTGGAGTCACTTTGTTCCTCAGGAACAGCCGACGACGACAGACATACACATCAAACCGTGGCCATCCACACACCATTTAACCTCAAACGACGCTGGGACAAACCCTTCACTCGCTCTGCTCGCATCAAACCCATCTTAACTACAAAAGATGGCTCGGAACCATAGTGACTATTCGCCATAGATAAAAGAAAAGAACCAACTTGACGAGATCCGTGCACTTGTCTATTATGCCTGGTCTTCTTCCTCCCCCCAGGCCCGCCGGAGAAGACAACCAGAACCGATTGTTGATCCGTGCAGGTCACGATTCCGTTCATGTTGTTGTCTTCTTTTGAGCTTGAGTGAAAATCTCAACTAACTCAATCGTTCCAGCGGTGTAATCCGCCCGATATTGGAGGTCTTTTTTATACAGAGGATTCCTATTCCTTTGCTAGACAGTCTAGATCCTGACCATTGTTGTCTGGAACCCCTGGGGCCCCTGGAATGCACTTTTCACTATGCATCAACTTGGAGGGCCAGAAGGGAACTAACTAAAATTTACATACTGGTTACTGGACTTCTTCTTCTCTCGGCGTTGTCTCCGTCGTTCTGACTTGGTCCATGAACCCCTGGCCAGGCGGTCGGTTCTTTGACAGTGGATGGCAAGGGGCTGTCACTGATCAAATCGGAGAATTAACCGATGAGAGAACGAAGCATAGCGCCCTTGACATTTGAGGTGGATATGCATTGGTTTATATTGCTCCGCATACCCTCGTTCTACCGTCAAGTGTCGTCGACTCTTGGTCTCTCCCTTTTCCGTCTTTTGGTCTTTACAGTCCAGTTTCAAGGTCTGACCGCCTCCAGCATTTCGACACTCCGGCATCAGAAATCTCACGATAGCCATCCAGCTTCGTCCAGTGTCACTTGATTCTGTCCTACAGTCTTTCTTTTCATAAACCAACTCATTCACCATTTCGTTAATAACAATCATCTAAAGACACTCACTCTTTCTGTGTTCTTTTTGCATCTTACATAATGTATCCCACTACCTCAGTCACCTCGCTGGCTCTTTTGCTGGCGGCCAACCAGGTGTCTGCTGGCGTTCCTTCCCGGAGACCAGCTAACGGTTTCATCGCCTTTGAGAACACCAAGAACGCTACTATCGCCAAGCGTGGAACTTGCTCACTTCCATCTGGTTCCGGTCTTTACCATGTTCCCGGTGCTTCCAACTCCGGTTTTGCTATGAGCCCTGATCAGCCATGCACTGCCGGTTCTTACTGCCCTATTGCTTGCCCTTCCGGCCAGGTTATGGCACAGTGGAAGCCCGATACTTCATACACTTATCCAGAGAGCATGGTGAGTTCACTCGGATTCTTTTGATGCTAATATATCATGCTAACTATCTCATCAGGACGGTGGTCTTCTCTGTGGCGATGATGGCACTGTCTCTAAGCCCTTCCCTGAGAAGGAGTACTGCGTTGACGGTACTGACTCCCTCTATGCTGTTAACAAGTGTGACTCTACTGTTTCTTTTTGCCAGACCGTTCTTCCTGGTAACGAGGCCATGCTTATTCCCACCATTGTTGGTAGCTCCGCTACCAAGCTTGCTGTCCCAGATCCATCTTACTGGGCCAGCACTGCCGCTCACTACTACATCAACCCCCCTGGTGTTGGTACCGAGGGCTGCATCTGGGGTGATGACTCTCAGCCCGTTGGTAACTGGGCTCCTTACGTCGCTGGTGCCAACTCTGATTCTAACGGCCAGACTTTCGTCAAGATTGGCTGGAACCCCATTTACCAGTTCGAAGGTAACGGTTTGGAGAAGACATTGCCCAACTGGGGTGTTGAGATCGAATGCCCTAACGGTGGCTGCAACGGTTTGCCCTGTGCCATTGACCCTACTGATGGTCTCGGTTCCGTCACCTCCAGCGATGCCAGCACTGGCGCCGGTGGCTCCGCTTTCTGTGTCGTCACTGTCTCCAAGGGCTCCACTGCCAACATTGTCGTGAAGAAGCTTGGTGGTAGCTCTAGCGGTAGCAGCAGCTCTTCCGTCGCTGCTTCGTCCTCTACTGCGGCTCCTACTACTTCTACTTCATCTAGCGCTGCTCCTACATCTACCAGCTCCTCGTCGACCTCGACCTCGTCTTCTTCAACTTCGACTTCTGCTAGCTCAACTTCCTCATCATCGTCGTCATCATCATCGAGCTCGAGCTCCAGCTCTAGCCACAGCCATAGCAGCTCATCTGCCTCCGTCACCAGCTACGAAGATTCAACCACCACCGAGGAGTCCTCCTCCAGCACCACCGCCACCCGCCCTACCAACTTTGCTGGTTACGGAGGTCTTTTCCTTGAGAACATCACCACCAGCGCCGTCGAAGCGACTGCCACCACCACTGGTTCTTCTGCCTCTTCCACTGCCTCAGCCACCAGTGTTGAGTCCAGCAGCAATGGCGTTTCTAACACTCCTAGCTCCGGTCCTATCGTGAGCTTGGTTGTTGCCTTCATGGCCGCCGCCTACCTTTTCTAAATGTGCCCCACGGCTTGGCAGAACTATGCCAGTTTTGACGATTATTAATGTCTCTTCGCTTCGACTTCTCCTGTTATTTGTTCCATATCTGCTTTTCTGGGACAACTCCCTGGGAGCCTTTTTTCTTACCTTCCTTACACTCTAACTTCTAATGAAGTCTTTCAAGTCTTCTTTCGCCTACTAAACGCCTCCAATCGTCGCTCGCCCTGTACTACCCTGCCAGTTCAATCGGTCTTGGTCCCACTCTTTTTTTCACCACTCAATAATACCCACGCCTTCCTTTTTTTTCTTCTTTCGCTAGACCTCACACTCCTTTGAGAGTATCGTGAAGAGTCTTAGTGATGCATTCCTTCCTAGCTCCCCGGGCTTTACAAAGCTTTGATGTGTCACTCCTTTATATTCGACGTCGGCTTTGTTCTCGAACATCGATACACTCTTTTTGTCATGTTTTTCTTTCTGCGGCGAGATTGGCATTGGTGGTGATGGCGACTGTCTGGACTTGAACAGTCAGTAATACTTTTTGTCATACTTTTCTTCTTCTTCTTCTTCACATTTACTGAAACGCTGGATCCTTGTTCGTTGGCTTCTCTTTACGAATAATGACGTCTACTTCTTTGCTGTTTTGGTTTGCTGTTTTACGTTTATACCTTTCTGTACGGTCATAACCGGGTCCCTGGATCCATGGCCTGGTTGTTCTTACTATATATACCTCTTCATATTGGATGTTGATTCGGGGTTTGGGTGTGGGTGGCTGGCCTGTCATCATAACGATATATATGCTATTTAAAAATATTTGCTGCATCAATGAGAATAATCAACTTGAAACTGCATCTTAATTATAACCTGTGATATGTACTGAAGTCTACTTCTTAACCCAGCCCGGCACATAACTCATGTCGAATTCGTCCTCAAGATCCTCTTTCAACGCCGTCGCAACAAGTGGCCATCCAACTACCAACGGAGACTTCCCCTTAGCACCCAGAACGGCAAACTTCCGTTGCGAATGTGATATATATCCATGCATAAAGTCCATGTCAATAAGCGACGACACGAGAAGTTCCATGCTTTCATAAGTCACCGGCTGGTTCCCACCGATAACACCCTCATGCGCCAAAAGGGCCGGCGGGTTCGTGTTGACTGGCGGTTCCAAGCGAGGAATGAGATGCGTGTTATTTGATCTTTTCGTATTGGCGGTGGCTATTCACGGTTAGTATGGGGAATGTAATAGGTATAGAGCGGGAAACTTGCCTGCGATTGTGTGTGGAGGGGCCTTTTCAATCCGTGTTTGAAGCCATTGCACTGCTCCCGTCAGATAATCTAAATCTAACAGGGCTGCTTTCTTCTGGCCCATGGTGTCGGTTGGGGCTGGTGGGGTATATGTGATAACGAAGACACGCCGAGTGAATGACCTCCAGAGTAACGCTCTCATGTCATAGGCTAAAGCAGCATGAACACCCTTGCTTTGGAGATATTCGCGATGTAAGGCAATACATGTCTGATACGTCGGGATATCTCCCATTTTCAACGCACGGCACAGGTTCTCGTATAGCGGACGTAGTTCCCGCATTTCAGGCCGGAGTAGTAACGTTTGTGAAGGGAACCGCCCCATTAGGAGGTTGCATGGTAATAAGTACGACAGAATAAGCGCGCGATGGGAGATACAAGACTGGTGGGTCTGTCCGAAAGCCTCCTCCAATGCCAACGATGCTCTCATGTATGAGTTATTACTCAACCAGAATCTCCCCAGGTAATACAAAAACGTCACCCTCTGAGCAGCCGGATACAAATGCAGCGGCGAACTATTCGTCTCGATATTCGTGAAAATCTGCTGCGCGAGCTGTTTCCGCCGACAAGCAAATAGCAGACGTAGAGTCAAATTGGCGAATCTGTAGACTCCAATCTTCTTGCCTTGGGGTGGCGCATCCCGGGCACTAGATCGGTCTGTTAAGCAGGTGGTGAAGATCTTTTGGAGAATCTCAGCACAGATCTCGGTGATGGTCTTTCGCTCTTCGTCGTTACCGCGTTTTTGGTTCTGGGCGAGGAGATCAGGGCGCTTGTTGAGTTGCAGGGTGAGTCGGGAGAGAGCTTCTCCGAGAGTTAGACATGTATCGAGGAGGATGGTGCCGTTGGCGGGATGGGTGAATGCCGTTCCGCATGAGCTGGTGATTTGGTTAGAAGGGGATCTTGTATACTATCAAATTGAACTTACTTGGTCAGGGTACAAAGTCTCTCATGTGTAGCCGCCAGATCATTAAAGTCCGCTTCTCTCCAGTATGAGATATACTCCCGAATAAAGCTTACGAAACTAGGCCATGGGGCCATTTGGCCGTCTGTCGCATCATCGTCTGGGAGACAGCGTTCTACAATCTTTTCTACGGCCTTTGTGTCTTTAAACTGGGTCTTAAGCTCTTGACCTAGTTTATAGTACATATCCGAAGCTGTTGGTTCCACTTGGAGCCATGTCCCTAGAGACTTCCCATCATTATTGGCAACGAAGCCTCGTATGCTCGTGAGGAATTCGATGATCAGACTCATGATTTGTGGGAGGCTATGAACGAAAGTGAGTGGAGTGTATTCATGAGATGACCGGTTATGAAAGTGGCCTCAGAAATCATGAGATTATTAAAAAGGAAACGGTATCTTTGGAATATCGAAATTCCTTGGTACGGCGTTTTCACTGGCAGATGAGGTGAGGTCATATCCATGATCCCTATTGGCGCGCAAATCACAAGGCTGGGATCTTGTCCCACCTATAAACGAACAGGCCAATCACAGCACACAGTTCTTCAGCCTTGTCTGTCGATTTCTAAATTTGGTAAATATTCAACAGAGAGTGACTTGGACATTTCTGCACAAGATAGTCAGTATTGCATTGTCATAGCATGATGCAAACGGCAAAAATGGAGACACGGGGAATCGAACCCCGGACCTGATCCAAGCCGGAAGCAGAAGCTTCAACTATGCTAAGGATCCGTCATACCACTAGACCATGTCCCCTCTTGTTACTAGGCTTCCGTGAATTGGAATTCAAGAATCGGAGGACCGAAATTTTTGGCCGGTTGAAATGGCAAGTGTAACCGGACTATATCATGCTTACTAATTCACGACATTTGCACATTGAAGCTGGGCAGTTTGTGATGGACACCCGTACAAGCTGGGGCTTCCAAACTATGGTATTACAAATCACAAGATCTTGAAGAAAACTGCCCTTCTTATGTCTTCAAATCAGCACTTTGTTCTATTTCCAAATTCCACCTTCTTGATCGACCATCTCAGCTTAATCCAGGGTTAAGTCACAGTCCCCGCAAAGAGATCTACAAATAAGGTTGAAAGCCGCAACTGCTGATTCATGATCAAGACAACGAAGGTAACTGCTGAATTTTTCTTTCCCTCCATCATTTCCTCGGTACCTTCAAGTACACGGTCAAAAGTTCTTTTCTTGCAAATACATTGCTGGTTACAACCACCGGAATATTTGTCCTTCTACAACCAATACCGTCTAATATCCCATATTTCAACCAGGGTTTACCCGCCGCTCCAACGATTGGGTTTCTTTGAAAAATCTTGCTCAGTCAGCAATCACCGACAACCTATTCCCTTTTACCCTTCAACCCTCGCCAATCTTGCTGAGTAAGACGATTTACTGTGAGTCTGCAAGAAAAGCATTAACTTATACGACAAGAATCACGATCCTATTTTCTGTTGAGCGCCTTTATGATGTCTGCTTCAATGGGTACTGTTGAGGGCGTCGCTCATGGTGAGTTTTTTGGTTCCTGTTTTGGCTGTTTTGAGACTGGCGATGTGATTTTTCGCGCACCATGGAGAAATATTATGATTGAGGGGACCTGTTATTGGCGACCAGCACTGTTTGCTACACTGTGATGCTGTACCTTGGATATGCGGTAGTGGACTGTGTGCCTAGGGCCACGGACACTGGCAGCTTGCAGTAATATTAGATGCAGCTTCGGCCGGCGACAAAAGATGCGGTGCAAGTGATTGCGCAGATGGTTAAGTGGATATCACTTTACCTCCGTTTGCTTTTGCTCTACAAGTGTATTAGCTGCCATTATTTTCATGTGGTGTTTGCTGTCTCGTCTGTGTCTCTCTTTGTCATCTAATATGCCGATCCACCTACATTTCCGGCGTTGCGATTATGGAGCCCGAAGCATATAACAAACAAGCTTCACTGGTGTTCTCTTATATGAACATTTGGATTAATCCATCGCGGCACCGGTGATAAAGGCCCCATGGTTATGAACCTGCCAAATCTCGTCGAGCCAGCCGGCGCTCACGACTTTACTGACATATACTCTTTCATAGAACGCGACCTCCGTGCCGATCTGGAGCTCCTCCAGAGCTTCTCTGATGCTCGGGAGACGCCGGCTCACCAGGCCGAAGAACTTGGTGAGATGGCCGCTGAGGCTTCGCGTGCTGTCGCCCTTGCTACAAGGGCTAGCAATGAAGGGGCTTTGGGTGACTCGGCCAACTCCTACATGCACAACCAAGATGTTGTCACCACTGAAGCCCATAGTCATGCCTCTGGCACGCTTGCCGCTCCGGTGCCTGAGGCTTCCATGATGCCTGGTTCCCTTTCAATGACTCCAGCTAGCCAGGCTGTGCCTATGCTCCAGCCTGCCGGGGCCAATATGGGTGGCGTCATGAATGTTGATGTTCAGAGCCATAACCAAAACAGCCCCTCTCGTCAGAACCGTCAGTTGTCGACGACTAAGCGTGCTGCTCAGAACAGAGCTGCCCAGGTATGTTACTGCATCCATTTCTTTGATATCTCCTTGTAGCTGGCGTGTGGGTGCCAGGAAAGGCGCGATAACCAAATATTGAATGGTAATCACTGGCGTTGTAAGGTTTACTGCAATCATCCAAGCGTGGCAATTGGCGCCGTTGCTGACCTAAACATCACGACTATTGATGATTAAGCAAAAAACCACCAGCGAAAAAAAAAGCCACACCCAACACCTGCATCCTCCAGCTTACGTAACATCACTTTGATACACATCACTAACCCTCACCCACAACAACCAGCGTGCGTTTCGTCAACGCAAGGAGAACCACATTAAGAACCTCGAGGTAGAAAACGCCGAGTTCGTCCGCCAAGCCGAACACTACAAGGCCGTCGAAGCCGAAATCGCCACTCTCCGCCAGTACTGTCTCCTCCTACAAACCCGCCTTATCAACCTACAATGTGAGGTTCCCCCTCCTCCCGTTGGTCTCCGTGGTCTTGTCCCCCCTGGCGCGTTCCCACTGCTTTCCCCGTCGTCGTCGTCGAATGCCCAGGCCGGCGACGTCATTGCCGTTGCTGCAGCTGCCGAGAGTGCCCAGCAGGCTGCACAGGCTGCCGAGGGTCTGGCTGTTATTAAGGAGGAACAGCAGAAGAGACGGCAGCAGGAGGGTGCGGCGCCGGCGACTGAGGAGGTTACGGACCCGATGATGACTTAGTCGGGTGTATAAGGTGTTGGGAAACGTGGGGTGTCTTGTAGTTGGCGGGCGGAGCGGGGGGTTTATGTGATGATTTTTTGGGTATTTTGTTTCTTTTTTTTTTCACTTTTATTATCATTCTTTGGCGTTACGGATGGGTGGTTGGCTGGGTTTGTCTTCTGCTTGTCGTCCTTATGACTAGCTGGCTCAGCGAGGGCAAAGTTCTGTTTGGTAGTTGTAAGTTGACATGTATCCTGTTTCTTTTAACATAACATCATGAACCAGATATGTGCTGTGTGTTGTTTGTATCCATTATACCATACATTGATCAAAACAAATCTGCCTCTCTCTCGATCTACATATTAAGTTCGCGGTCTACTACAATGCAACATACGCGTTACCCAAGTTATGCTCCTTGATGTAATCTGCACCCTTCTCCTCATACTCAGCTCTCGTGATACGTGCCCCTCTCCACTCGTCACTTCCAACCCACTCTGCAGCTCCTTTCCATCCATCAAGACTAGGATCAGCTGCTCTCCGGACCTTCAACGGCGCACCGGCATCCAATAACGCACGCAAGCCATCTTCCAATCTCTGAGAAAATCCCGTGAAAGCAGAGTTACCACCCGTGCAGAACACATCACGGAGCATCTGGTCACGCTTGGAACCGGAGAATCGCTGAGTGAGGATGTCACCTGCGATTTGCACGAGTCCTGACTGGTCAACGCCGGCAATAGATGGAGTGAAGAGAACCTCGGGCACACGGATACGCTCAACGTTGAGATGGATTTGGTTGGCCTCGGCGGCTGAGGCCGGATCGAAGGGGCGGGGGCCACGCTCAAAGGCGTGAATGAGGCTCTTGCTCCAGTCATGCTTAGCCGCGTGTGTATCTTCATAAATGAAGTCGTCATCATACCGGAGAAGTTCTTGCTCTAGGCCCTCCAGTTTGCCCATCAAATCCTCCTCTTCCTCGTCTGACTGGTCGGCGATATCACGATACACACCCCAATCATCATCATTGGCACCAAAGTTATCATCATCACCACCACGCCGTCTCTTCTTGGTGGGCGTGTCCGAGGCTAAGTTGGCAATGCTCTTCATCCGAATTTGTGATGCCAAACTCTTGCGGTTACCCATGTCGGCCTTGAGTCTCTCTTTTTCCTTCATTTTGGCCAAAGTTTCGTTAAGGGCTTTCCGCCGGTCAGCGACCCATTCTTCCTTTTGGTTCTCACGGCGCTCATCATCCAACCGCTGCTCCTCGGCAATACGCGCTTTTTCGGCCTCCTTTTCAGCCTTCGCTCTTTGCCGAGCTTCCCAGTTCGCCTTGGCGAGTTTCTGGAGACGCTTGGCTTTAAGGTCGGCTTCTTCGAGGTCCTCGTCGGGGATATCTAGGAGGTCAAATACAGGAGGGGCAGTTTCTTCCTCATCGCCACCAACATCCTTAGTGCGGGCCTTACGGACGGCTTTGTCGAGGTCCCGGATAATCTTCTCCAGTTCGTTCTCGTCTTGTAATTCGTTGTCGTCCAAGAGACGTTTGGTGTCTTTCTTGTTAGCCTCTTGAAGTTGGGCTTGCACCGCCTTGAAATGATCCAGTTGGCGCTCCTTTTGCATAAGCTTTTCAAGACGCATCTTGGCAGCCTGTTCCTGGAGACGACGTCCAGATTCCTTTTTGCGCTCGGCAACGCGAGCTAACTCTTCTGCGCTCTTTTCAATGATGATCTCTTCAGTGAATGGGTATTGAATTACCACATCCCGATCCTCTAAGCCTGTCCACTCTAAGTAACTCGCCAATTCCTTATCGTAGTCGGTAGATACATAACCGAAGTCTTTGAGCATGTACTCCGCTTGTGATGCTGTCAGCTTTCCGTTGAAGTTCGGGTACTTGAGTTTGATGAGCTTAAGTAGATATTCTGAAGCCTGATAACTACCCCAGTTTAATCTGGTAGACTGTGAAAGAATAGCCTTGTTGTTGATAACTGGAATTACATGTGAAGAAGTATACCCTGAGGAAACAACAAGACCGGATGATCCCTTGTTGTAGCGGAAGGAGAAGAGTGAATCAATGCCGTATGTTACAGATGGCACACCATAACACTCAAACAGTAACTCTGACATAGTCTTGCGACTGTATGCCAGGTTAGCCACGGCCTCTGTCATGACAATTGGTACGTCAATATTGCCGTCTACATCGTTCATGCCCAACTTAAGAAACACATAGTCAAGGACATGCTCCATAGCATCCCATGAGCTGACAACGCCAGTTCCCAGTTCGAAAGCATTCTTGATATGTGAGCGTGATGAATTGTCAACATAGCAGTCATTACCAGCAAATGCGAAGGTCTTGGCGGCCTTGCGATCACGGTATTTACAGAAGATTGGCGGGATAGAGAATCGTGGCTGGGAATCAAAAGACCATCCGGCGCGAACGTTTGCAGAGCCTGTAATACAAAGCCCGGTTAGTAGTTGTTACCACAAAATCACTACCCATAGTTCCACCAAAGCTCACCATTGTCAATCACAATTGCTGCCCCGCCTTTAGCAGCCAGGGCCCGGGCGTGTCCGTCTGTCGTTACGGGGACTGCCTTCTCGAATCTAGCCTCGCGAACGGGGTGGATCTTGGCCGGGGGATAGGTGCGCTGGGGCGGCAACTTGCGCGGGTCAAGGTCAATATCCATGGCACCGGGATTGACGGCCGAAGGAGCCACTGTGTGTTTTTGAAAGGGTATTTGTCGTGATCGCGGTGATGGTCGTTCTCGTCGTTAAATGTGAATTCGGTTCAATGGGTATCGCGATAGGTATAAATGTCACAAGGCTTTCTTGTAGTCGTTTGTAGCTTCGTCTTCAGCCTTGTCTCCCTCTAAATTTCACGGTAGGCGCAAAGGAACGTGGATTTGGTCGCACGGGTGGGTTGGCTGCTAACTTGGGTTTGTTCGTCAGTTGGATAGCCAGAGAAAAGAGGAAAGCAAGGGCCCGGTTCCCTGTAAGAGGTTTGGTGGGAAATCTAAGAAACTGTGTGGTAACTCCCTGGTATTAATTGGCCTGGTAAGAAAGATGATGATGCCCGATCAACACTCGAGCAAACGCTTAATATTTTGTGATGGCTAACGTCGCAGTCCTTTCGAAAAACACGCGGTTGTGACACAAATATATGTTCTGATAGTCAGGTAATTCACAATAACAAATGGCCCAATAGTCTAGTTGGTTAGGACGTCGGATTCTGATTCCGTAAGCCCAGGTTCGAATCCTGGTTGGGCCTTCAGAATTAACCTTTTGCTTTTTGATTTACTTGTACACAAAATAATTGAAATCAATAAACTATCTCTCATGAATTACACAATTAACCCAGCACACTACCTCACGATGGTGGTTGCAAAGTTCCCGTTTCTACATTTTTGTATGGTTAGATACATCAAAATATTTGGACCCGGCCAGCTGATGTAGAAAGCTTACCTTCAAGATGGAACAAGGCATTGGACTGATAGTTCTTGAACATCTGTGCAGTCAACACAATATTCTCATTGTGATTGTTGATTTCCTGTGATAATGTCAACATAGGTCTTTGAAATAATGTTACAAATACTTACATTGAGAGCTTTGTTCATAAGAACAACGGCCTCATTCAGTTTCTCCTGTTCCATAACATTAATCCTCTACTTCATGTGAGATGGCTTTAGCACAAAGACTCCGCCAACTTACAACATTTGTGATGATACGGCCTACTAAAATGTTCTGCTGGTGTTCGTGTGGACTCTCCTTTTGGACTGTCAGTATGTAGACTTTAATTTTTCACCATGATCCATACCATTGTAGCCAAATTTGCCCTTTTCTATTACAGTCTTTGTGACTATAAACTATCAGTCGTCACTTGCAATGAACGCGATGCGACCTTCTGTATATAGGCGGTGAGAGGTGGCAGAACTTCGCTCCTAGCTTACATTCACATTGGCGACACAACCATTTCGATATCCGCGCCAATTGCGCCATCTATAATAACAACAACTCTCTACCATATACACTCACTTCCATCATCGCCACATAATACTTCCTAATGGCTGCACCAACCGAAGCCCAACTCGCCCACATCGAACTCCTCGAGTCTCTCGACACCCACGGGACCCACAAGAACTTCCGCAACCCGCACTGGAAGCCCACCGCCAAGCGCAACAAAACCCTCAAAGCCATTCTCGGCGACATTCAAAAGAAGGAAGCAGCCGCTCTCGCTGTCTCCCAAGAAGCCTCTGCTGCTGCCTCGGATAATGAACATGACGGACTTTCAACCTCGGGCGAGACCACGCCGAATCGCGGACCGGGAGGCGGAGAGCCGGATCTAGCGGCGGCGAGCTCGGGGTTGGCTAAGATGGTTTTGGCGAGAAATGCGGCGTCCGCTGGGGCGGCGGCAGCGGCAGCGGCGAATGGGTCTTCTGTAGTAGCGTCGTATACTAACATTGAGTCGGCGCCATCTTGGGAACACTCGAAGAAGTACTGTGATGTTACGGGACTGCCGGCGCCGTATGTCGATCCGAAGACGCGCATGAGATATCACAACAAGGAGGTCTTCTCATTGATTAGGGCGCTTCCTCAGGGTGTAGGGGAGATGTATCTGGAGGCTCGTAATGCGCATACTGTTCTGAAATAGATGGGTTCTTGTACATGGTACGAGGCATGTTTTACTGGGACTCATGGTTATGGACGAGGTTCTACTATGCTAGAGGTGATTAAATTTGGAGTTTGGAGTTTCTTGATTTAATTGTTCAATACACACTTTAGATACAACAGTGCCACATCTACCAACACATAAATTGTCTCTTCAAAAGACATGTTCGTCCAACAAAGTCAAGCCTCCGATACGCACCATCTACCTTTCAATAGACAGTGTACCATCAGGACGCTCCGGCTTAATCGTGATCGATTTCCATGTCCGCCTTTATCCAGTATCCAATTTGAAAAAGTAGAGACCAGAGCGACAGATACCGCCAAGCTATGAGGAAAGCATAAGCAGTTACCGCAGTGTCTTTTTCTTCTCGTGTCATAAAGACAAGAGACTTGGGACCTGCGGCCGTCGAGGCAAGTTGTGGGGTGGGTGGATTCCCGCTAGAAGGTGGGAGGGTTAGTGTAAGTGGAATGGGTTAGACTTCTATAAAGTTGATGTTGGATTTCAATATTGATCATTTCTTGATGATTTTGTGGTTTTTAGATCCCATTTTTTATGGTTGGAAACCTCTGATGACGGAAATAATAAGAAGAAGAAGAGAAAAATAATTTCATGTACATCTGTACATATGAATGGAACGTTAACCGCCTATTCTGCGTGCTTAGATAATCACACCCCACATCAATGTTACGCGGCATCTCTAGGGTTGTCAGACGGCTGTTATCTACCATCACATTCTCACGTGGGTGTGTTTGTCTGTCGAAGGAAGAATAGCACGTGAAGACATCAATTGGTCCAATATCTACATCAAAACGCCCCTCCGTAGTTCCCAATATCGGCCTAACCACCATCCACAAGCCAACCCACTCATCATCAAAATCCCAGCCCCACCAGTCCACTCAACCCTAGACAACCCTCAACGCGCCCGCTCTCTGAAAATAACAACAACGTCGATCTGACCAACACTCAGATCTTATACCTAGATATATACATGCACATAACATACATATCATAGATAACCCCACCATCATGTCTATGTGGCTTTCTGATCAACAGAGTAATTCACCCCCCGTCTATAGCCGTAAACGTGCCACCTAGAAGAACGTATCATGACTAACCAAGAACTTCAGAAATCGGCGTCGCCTTCTGCTCCGGCGGTACGTCAAACTCGGCTCTCGTGACTGAAATGCCGTCATAAACTAACCCCCCACAGGCGCCTTCTTCATCGTTGCTGGAATCATGCTCTTTTTTGACCGTTCCATGTAAGTTCCTCTAACCTACTTCAGCGTACCTCCCAAGCTAACCGCATATCTAGGCTCGCCATGGGCAACGTAAGCCTCATTCTCCTCTCTATTCCATAACCAAAGCCTAACTCCCCTAGATCCTCTCCATTATCGGTCTCACCATGATTATTGGTCCCCAAAAAACCCTCGCCTTCTTCGCCCAAAAGTCAAAAATGAAAGGCTCCGCCGCCTTCTTTGGTGGAATCGTTATCATCCTGTTGCGTTGGCCACTCATCGGTTTCTGTGTCGAGTTGTACGGTGTCTTAGTTCTGTTTGGCGAGTGGTTCAGTACGATTGCTGGGGTCTTGCGTAATCTGCCCGTGGTCGGTCCGTACATAGGTATTGTTATTGACAAGATTGGTGTTACGGCTTCGAATCGGGAGTTGCCGGTGTAGACGAGTTACGCTTGTACGCACCAAATGCTCGTCAGTTGCGGGAAGAGAGGGCCGTTACTTTGGCGGCAACGACAAGTGGCACTGATCTTCTCTGCCACTGGGCTGTACGACTTAAATCAAAGCGGTCTTACAGAGACCAGTGTTCTACTCATAATCAATCTATCCATAATACACGAGACACTTGCACTACTTAGAGACATGACCATACATGTATACACATGTCACTTGTAAACAATGACAGCATCCCAAAATGGAACAACACAAAATACCCTGTCCGGGGCTCCGTTCTCACGGCCGTCAATTTATAGTGGAAATCTTGATATCGTCAAGCAAAAATCATTCCGCAAACACCACGTCCATGGCCACACGTCAAGTGAGCTCTGGCACGTAACAGCTATCCATCGCTGGCGCAAGCTTTCTCTTCCTCCCTCTCATTTCTCTACAACTTAGTAGCCAGACTTAATGAGGTAGTCAGCAAGGGTCTCAACAGTGTTGGCAGTGTTTCCAACCTGCTGGTCCTTGTTGTGGTGACCGACGACGAAAGCCTGGGTGGTCTTGGCGCAGCAAACACCCTCCTGGCCCTATATCATTAGAAACCTCATGTTAGCTCAGCTCCACCCCAATTCAGCAAGTGTGTATGAAACTTACCTTGCGGCCGTAGAGAGATCTGTCGTCGACTCTGGTGACGACAAAGCGCTCGCCGTTGATGTAGAAACCATCGGCGTAGACGGAGTTGGAGGAATCGGAGCCGGTGGCAATGGCGGCAACAATAGCCTTCATCTCAGTGGGGGAGATCTGCATATCATGTCCATGTTAGAATGCAATACAGAGTGACAATGGCGTTTAGTGAAATGACGTACGGTGAAACCAGCGGAGGCGGCCCAGACAGAGTCACCAGCGGCGCTGAAGATGGCACCCTTATCCACGTTGTTGGAACCAACGAGGCTATATTCGTTAAATTTACGTTAGTAATCGTAACTTCATGGTGGGGTCGTTTTTTGGTCGATTGCGCATGGTTAATTAGATATCGGGTGACTATCTGATCGAGGGGTAGAAAGGAAGGGTAGTGTAACATACGAAGAGTCGACGTAAGCTAGTGGTAAATACCGAGTTAGTTGATATGTTCAATTAAGTACAAAATATAGCTTGCGTAGCAGTTGTGATGTTGCCGATGGAAACCGAAGGACCATTTTGAGCGTCGCGGAGCAATGGCTTCCGCCGTCTTGATTTATGGGTAGAACGCGGCTCGCTGAGATTCCATGACCCCGCTCTTCGGACACCGCCATCGTGACATCATCTTCAACTCCCCGTAAATTTTGCAGCCAAAATTTCCATCGAATTCAAGGTCCTGCTTGTACTGGTCGCGGTCGAATCCATCTTGAAATAGCTGCGGCGGTCTCTTCGGCGCGGCTCCGAACAGCTCTAGCCATAATGTACAACTCCATCGGCCATCTGCAAAGCTAGCTCTTTAAACAACTCACCTTGCCAAGACATTGTGTGTAGAAATGTGTTATTTGCGGAAAATGCGACGGGGTATATTAGCAACTAGAGCAAATGTAAATAGAAATTAAAGCTTAAAGGATAAGAAATGGAAAGGAAAAACAGAAATCCTAAATAGTCTTGACGAAAAGAAGAGGTTATGCTTGCTTTGGTAGGTGTGGATAACTAGAGCTGGGATGCCAGGATATTGGTTACAAGCTTGGAAGGCGGGAATACAGGGCAGATTCCAATTGAAGATCCAGGAGTGCAACAGTAAAGCTTCAACGCTGTACAAACAGTCTATGAGGGGTCAAGAAGGGGCCTCAAGTGACCTGTACCTCCTTACCAATCAAGCCGCGTTGGATGTAAGGGTTTTCTACGTATTTTGCCTGCCATTTTGGGTTCGAGAAGACTATCTCAATCAGCCTGGTCATGCGATTGTCCACGGGATTCTACAGAGTCAGCGAAGCCAAAGCAGCTATCGTCAATGGGGTTGGACTCGCTAAACAAGGCCATGGCGATGCCAGCAAACCGGCTGCGCAACTATGGGGGAATTAGGATAAGGGGAATCGAATCGAATGTGTGTTATATGTATGCACATGGACGAATATCATGGATGAATGGTACGCATTGTAATGCACAAATTAATAACGAGTTTCAAGCTACTTCATACTCTAAGCTGGTTCAATAGGTATCAGCCTGGAACAAGGCAAGTATCGAAGTCAACACCAAGCCTATGACAAACTTTGTTTGCCAGTCGACTATCTAGACAAACAAGGCTCACCAGAGACTCTACGGGATCTAAATGAACTTGTTCTCTGCGTAAGTAACAAAGGTGGTTGGCAGCCAAGTCAACTTGCGATCGCCCGTGAGGTTGGTAGCTGCATTGGCGCGGAGTGGGCCGGCCAGGGCTTCTTTCTCCTGAGCAGGAGAAGTGCATGGAATGGCAAAACCTGGTCAGCTTAAACTAGCCGCATCTGTATTGCAAACCTGACTGGCCAATTGCACAATTAACTGTGAGTCCACGATCAACTATCAATAGCATGCATGTTACTGCCGAATGTGCTTCATCACCCGAAATATACAACATCAGCACCTCATGCGGGCCACGGAAGGAAGGGCGCATGAACACTAACCAGCAGCAGTAGGTGCAACTATGGAAGACATCAATCCCATCATATGTTCTCTGACTACCGATAAACAATTAGAAGTGGGATTTGTTCTACTGGCGGGGTAATGACAATAGACACTGACATGCATGGGCTGGTGTGGGTTGTGATTTAACCGGTTATTAATTTCGGTGAGGATTTCGGTGAATGGTGGCATCGTGTGTGTTTGGTAACCCTACCATTGGCAGATTTCCAAAAGGATGAATGATCAATGTAACGGCTCAGATTTCTAAGTTACGTTTCAGAAGCAATAGATGTGATATTTCTGGACTTCCATTGCATAATAGATCTCCACTCCAAACAAACCGTGACATCATATAGATGAAACCTCGGCTACAAACTATCTAAGAATTTGTCATGATGGTGGAGAATTGAACTTCATCTTTGCATTATGTGTTCTCTAGTTACAAACAAGACGAATATCTCCGTGAAGTTTGAGATATCTCTCACGAACTTGCATGATATGAGCCCCGCTAACAGGCATAAGTTCTTACATCACAAGAAAACTAAAATAACAAGCCGTCGTCCCCGCGTTTAGTCATTTTTCCGAACTATAACTAACTCTAAGCCAACAACACAAGCCGTTTTCCGTATCTTTGAAACAGGCACACCCGCACCGTAGTTTTCTCCTTGTCATCATCCGAGCCCTTCTCGGCCCGGGGAGAGGTAAAAAAGGTCCTCACTCGTGAACCACTCTTTGATAGTCCACATTAGTGCAACTCCGTCAAAGTCTATATCTGAAGAGAAAAAGATTGCGGCACATGCAAATCGAGCGGATGGTGTAGATCTGCATACTTTGTTAACTCACGGATGGATGTGTGGATTGAGCCTCGGACACAGCTGTTTCGATGCTACATTGTGAAACGCATAAGACCGCCCCGGGCTGAAAGGAAGCTGGGTAGGATTTTGGTACTAACTGGCCGGACAGTTGTATAAGCGATGTACGCAGAAAACCGGAGAGTTTGTCCCGTCTTCGGGATGTTTGTTAGTGAGTGAGTTTTGAGACGAATAATATCCCTATGGTCACATGCCAAATTCAGCTTGACATTCAAGGTTCACGAGCATTTGAACTTTGACACATAGAATCAAAAAAGAAGCAGTTTGCTATGTCATGTCTCAAACATACGGTATGAATACCAATCCAGCAAAAAGATAAGCCGACAACGACAGGATTCGAACCTGTGAGGCCGAAGCCATATGATTTCTAGTCATACCCTTTAACCACTCAGGCACGTTGCCAGATCCATGTTAATGACTGTGTTAGTGTGGGTTATGTAGGATCGGATAGTGCAGAAAATTTAGTCTGGATCGTGTTGTTGGGGGGGCCCGTGGAGAACTACAAAGGTCAATTGGACGATTGAAAGGTCCGAGATGCTGTATTGAAGATGCTTTTGGTCCTATCCATGTGTACTGACGACAAAAAGGGGTATATACACACATACACCAGACAACCGATTCTTGTCCTGGATGCGTGCATACAACCAAGACCCCCTTCTTGCGTCATGCGTTAGACTTGGTTTCTTAGCAACAATTGTCCGGAGTAAGGCTACGTTCGTTCGTCGGGGCCAACTTAAGTTTAGTGTGAGCGAAAAAAGTTAAAGGGTTTTCAGTTTAGCTGCTCGCACGTTCACACACTGAAAGGCGGTAGGTTAGTGAACAGACGCAACTAGAAAGTCTGTGTCCTTAGTGAGTTGTTTTAGTTTTGAGAAAGCTTATCGGTGGGTTCGTAGGATACTTGGTCAAAACGGCATTCACATTTGCGAGAAATGTCGCCGAGACAGCGTATTACCTATCTGTATCACGTATGCGATACGGAGAAAAAGCTGGATGTGGATGTCGGTATCCGCGTTCGGCTGACTCGATGTGATAACTTGTGTGACTGAAAAAAGTGTGAAGAAATTACGGTTTTGTTGGGTCTGGACTCTGACGATGTTTGTCTACCAGGAAGCTGAAATGGGAAAGTGATTTACAGAGACAAGTTCACAGACAAGGCCATGAACTACTAGAGCCGTTTAGATGATGGCTACGCTAGGAAAATGTGCCACTGTCGGTAAGTGATTTGCATGTTGGGGTCGTTTAGAGATTTGTTCAAGTGAAATGTATGAAGTGATAGATAGCAAACATGTCTGTCCGCATTCATTGCATGAATGAGGCGCTGGTTCAATTTAGATGTCAATAAGGCATGTACAGGCGGCGCTTCTCTCATTGTTTATCTCAAAAACTGTTATTTGGATTTTCAACAATGGTCTTCAGAGGCCTCAATGACAACCAATGACAAAGAATAAGCTCATTCCCAAGATACTTAACTAGACCTAATCAGGAAAAGCACAGGAACCAAATGAATTTACTGGCTCTTGATAGGAAATGGAAGGGGGAATGACCTGTTCTACTATCATATTTAGCAAATCAGGACAAACTTGAACGGATAGATTACGGGAATGTGGAGTTCGGCTGGCTGCCAGAGCGGTAGATGGGGGCTTGGGGGCCACTACATTTAGAAGCTTAGACGTGGAAACATCTATCCGGAAGTCCGCCTCTCAGGAGAATTAATCGCCAGGAACGGTGACAATTTTCATGGCACCACTTATACCCCTTGGCGACTACATATCCAGAACATATCACGAGAGTGATGGCTGCGTGCGACAGAATATAAAACTCTGAGACATGGCTTTATACCACGGGAACAACGTTTAGGCCAAGCTATTTCTAGATGGACGATTTTCACACGAATTTCTGTTTCAAGGTGTACTGGTTCACTGGGAATATGACAAGATGCGGCAGTGGCGTTTGCGGGGTGTAATAGTTAAAGTTAGAGGGGGCAACACTTCTAGAACTTGCAGATCAGTGGCGTGAGAAGAGCAGAGAGGAACAAAAGTAAACATGGTGACACACTAGTGTTTGCGCAGATCCAACCTAGTTAACTTGTGTTGAATAGTTTATTCTTGAAGCCAAATATTTGAAGCTCTAGTGATGATATGGGATGGTGTGAACCAAGACTTTGTGGGTATTTAGACACACACACACACGTTGTTTTGAAGGAGGAGACAAGAAAATGCGAATTTATACGAACCCTTGCCACAGTTTAATCTAACTGACAAAGTTGACAGCCAACCCGGACAAACAACAGGTTTTTTGAAATTTATCTAATTTGAGTGGTAATATGTCTTGATAGGTCAATAGAAAAACAGAGTTTGCCCACATTGTTTTCACCGAGTTTACTATTCCAAACGAAGAGCTTTACTGGAAACTGGGCTGATTGCATATTTTTGAGAATGAGCCACTCGGGTTTCGTCCAGACAGAGGCCCTCTTTACGTACCTTGGCGGCGTCATCCTTCGGCCTTGCACGACACGTAAAGCTTACAGGCATGATATTTGAAGACAGGGCTTGACGGTACATAGTTTCCCTCATCCTGGTGTTTACTTTCGACCTCCAAGTGTTGAAGAAAAGAAAATAGAAACTAGTTTGCGATAATTTAAACATCTTTTGTTGGGGGGTTGTTTAAGTGTAACTTGGGGGGGAGGGGCAGTATCACTCTGTAGAATGAGCCCATAATATTATCCCAGTTGTGGCTTATAATGAAGCAAGTTACACATCAAATGTAGTACCAAATGGACCATCAATTACTTCCTTAATTCTCAAAAGAAAATGGAAGGATGTGGTCTGCATCGGCAGGAGTTGGCTGCCCTTGCATCATCTGCAACTACTACCACACCTACAGAAAACTTACATACGCAAGTCTTACTACATCAGGATCCCAATGCGTATAAAACACACGGGCAGAAACGCAAGTACCGTCATGCATCAGCAGCAGCAACAGTAGCAAGCTGAGAGAATAAGCCCGCAAAGCACGCAGGACGAATAGAAAAAAAAAAAGGTTGAGTGGACCAGGGCTCTGACTGACGACTGACGAGGTCGAATCGATCGGGGCATTGATTGGCAGGACGGCTAACGGAGAATAATCATAATTCAGGGAAGTAGGGTGGCAAGCTAGGTGGGAAAGAGGGGATTGAGGGAAGAAGCCGTGGTTCTTGCCCGGGGGTTGCATTTGGGGCTTTTTTTTCTTCTGTGTTTGTACATATGTAAGTGACTAAAGCTAGTCAGTCGTGTGCACTTTCTTGAACAGTCCATTTCTATTCTTTCTTAAGTAGACGTATGCCCACATTGGTTCTTTTTGAACAAACATATCTACGATATTGTTCTTGGAAGGGTTCTGGAATACTAGTTGTTCACCTTTTTTCCTTTAGACTTTTCTCTTCTTATCCTTTCTATACTTTTATTCTTCCTCTTCTTTTTTTTTTTTTTGCCACAAACAAATTCCATCTTAAACCATCGCACGATATTGTCTCGACTTGATCTTACCGCTTCGCTTATACTTGAACCAACTATTTTCTTTCCTTATACTATCAACCATTTCATGACTATCGACGGTACCGACCGCATCGTTCCCACAACTCTACCCTTCTCGCTAGACCAAGAATACTGTTACCTTTTTCAACGCTCTAAGAACCTTACATACTGATCGATATTGGTACGAGTCCTACCGTCAAACCTGAAGTTTCTGTGCACATTCAAGCGAGATATACCTTATCCACAGCTTTTCATGGAGACACCACACCGCTTTTGATCATCACTCGTCACATCAACTTGTTTTCTCTCTCATATACACATTCGGTCTTCACTTAATCATCGTTATACGCCCGGCATATACTATCCGCCATCATGTTGGGCAAGATCGCCCGCTCTAAGTCGTTGCGGAATCTACGTATAGGGCCTAAACCTCGTCGACCAGTGGATGAGATGGCTGACCAGGTCTTCCCCGTTACGGCTGCTGAAAGTCAAGACATGGCTGTCAACTTATCGAATCATAGCAACTCCGCTGTCCATGCTAGTGGCAGTGTCGCAGCCCACGGTACCCACGGCCCTACTTTGGTCAAGGATAACGGTGATGCTTCCACGTCCGAGGACATAACGCCGGCTACGTCCACAACCTCTGTGGCCTTGACCTCAAGCACTGGCGCTTTCAGCAGCAACCGCATTGCTCCAACAACGTTGCCTTCAGTGACGGACAATGTGATAATACCCCAGGCACGCATTAGCACCGAAACAGAAACATTTTCGCACGGCCCTTCGTTGTCCGCTCCCACCACATCACGTCCGTCTGCTGTGACACCGGTACCTGCGCTGCAGGATTCGCTTGTTACAAAATCCACTTCTATAGATGTAGTTGAGCATACCCAAAAGTCTCAGGCCCGTTTGCCAAACGACGGTTTTTCCACCAGCCATGGCAATGCGAACTTTGATACATCTTTTGGTATTCCTGTCCCACTAGCCGATCAGATTTATTCCCACGAACCAAGCAGTGCGGAAGAAGAGAAACACCGGCAGCATGATCATCCCCACGGAACCCCCCTGGACGGTAGTTCTTCTCCTAAATCCGTCCGTATTGCTAGAAACAGACACTATACTATCATTTCTGGATTACCTCAGGGACCTGGGCGCGGGCCCCTTGCAACAGGTTTAACGGTGGCAGCGGGCGAGAGATCAGAAAACGAGACCGAGCGGACCCAAATTGATGAAACAAGTCTTTTAAAAAGGCCTGATATTAATACCGAGCTTGTCGCCCAGTCGCCCGTGCCTGTTGTCTCCCACTCTGTTCCTCATCTTCATAATTCTTCTAATAAGAGCAGACATATTCGTCTTGACTCGCTCACTATCAAGACTGCTCCGTCTCTTGTTCCTGTTGATCTTCACGCCGACTCGTTGTCACCGCCTAAGCAAACCACTGGAGCTACCCTTTCGCCGTCCTATCAGCCCAGCGGTATTGGTTTGCGTAGAGCTACCTCTACTAAACACTACGACGCCGACCGCCGTAAGCGTCCCGACCTGGTGTCACCGCTTCGCCTTTCCCCCCCCGAAGTCTACGCTGAAGAGAGCCCGGCGGCTTCGCCAGTCAGCACTGTCACTTCATTGCCCGCCACTGCGCCAGCCGCAGATATTGTCCCTCCCACTCCGGAACCGGTTCCGCAACCACCTCCCGTCACTACTCGTACCCGCAGATCCAAGTCTGTCGTCAAGTCGAGACGTGCATCCATCTCCGCCGCAGCTGGTTCTCTGTTGAGATCATTTTCCATTCGTGACGGCAAACGCCCGCCACTTTTAGTTCCACCTACTTCTTTCACTTCTGACGACCGCCCAAACACCAGTTCTGGCGCACCAACATCATCACCTTACTTTTCTCCTTCTTCTGCTACTCCCTTTGCGCCGTCTACTCTGACGCTTGCCGGTGGCTCGATATTTGGTACTACTACTACCATATCCACCACTGACAACAACGTCCCTAACGCCAACCCTGAATTTCCACCTCCCAACAGGACTCCCTCTGATCCCATCATGTACAACACGGTCTCTGGCTCACAAACGTCTCTTCTGAGACCAAAGCCTGAACATAACAAGAGAGTGTCTCGGGACGACCTTTATATCAACACTCGCACCAGCCACGCCACATTCAAGTCATACCACGTGCCTATTCGTGGACGGGTACCATCGCCTAAGGAAGAATCACCCGCCGTCATGTTAGTACGCACCCAGACACCTGATTCGTTCCTCGAGACGCCGGAGCTTCCTATCGGTATGGCCATTGGTAGCCCGAGCTTTCCCCCCAACGGAACTCAGATGTCTCTCAACCTTCCGTCTGTTGCCAAGGTTGTACCTACACCTGCCACTACCATTGCCGCCGCAGAGCCTGTGCCTGTTCAGGTTCCAGCCAGACCTGTCCGCGACTTTGGAGATGTCAATGTTGGAAGTGTGACTTCGACCGCCACTGCTGCTTCACCAGAACGCCATGACAGGTCCAAGAAGTGGCGTTTATTCGGAAACCGTTCACGCTCACGCAAGCCTCTTGACCGGGTCCCTGAAAGCACTCAAACATACCGCCCTGTGCGCAAGTTCTCTGTCGATGACTACTCTCAGAATGGGCGCGGTAGTGATGACGAAAGACGGCCTAGAGCGCCCACTCGTGTCAATACTGAGCCCAACGCAACGAAGGAGGAAGTTGCCATTTTCCAGGCCCGAAATGGTGCGCGCCATGGTCCTGATTCAGGTATCTCAGGTCCTCTGGGGTTAACACCCGCCGGTGTATCGGCCAACCACTGTGCCGGTAATCTGCTGGGAGTCGACCTGCCAGATTCCAAGCTGGAAAGATACAGCGTCATGTTCAACGGCATTTTGCAGCGCGAGGGCATGAACAGTTCCACTAGCCTTCACTCCCAGGTCCAAGCTAGGCAACCAGAGCAGCCGGCCTCTGCGCAGTCCAACCAACAACAAGCGTCTCTTCTTGCCCGCCGACAAGCTCACCTCGATCGTCTTGATGAGATAAACAAAGCCATCGAACAAGAACATGCCGAGAAGATGCGCAAGATGGGTCGGAGCCGTAGTGCCACGTCGCCCGTGATTTCGATGCACCCAACTATTACTTCTCCCCCTGCTACCAATGCAGCCGTGCCTTCTAAGTCTCCTGCGTTTTCACTTTTTCCTTCGACGCCTTCTCTTCCTAGACAGCCCATGCCTATCTCAGGTCTCACTCTTCCCAACGGCTCTCCTCGCAGCATAGAAAACTCGCCGAGACTGATCATCAGACCTCCGCCAATAGAGGTAACTCAGCCTACTATCACCGTTAACGAGCCGGAGCAACCACGTATCCAAAAGACAGAAGTTGCAGTGCGGCCACAGGCGACACGGGTGCGCTCTAATACTAGCCCAGCTTCGCCGTCTGTCGGCCACTTCCGGTTCATTGACCCCAACAAGCCAATCCCCAAGAACATGCCTCGTCTCATGTACCGTGATCAGATGCGTGCTCAAGAGGCTGTTAAGGCTGCCCAACAACCATCAACACTTCAGGTTGAGAGTGGGCTCACTCGTCAGGCTTCGTCTGCTTCTAACATTTCTCTTATGATGGATAACACTACTGGCTTCCCTGAGCCACCATCTCGGACTCGCCAAAATTCTCGGGATCAAGGTGTTTTGCCTCTTCGTTCACAAGACTCTCTGTCTTCCCTTGACCAACAATCCCGTGCCCCTTCGCGTGTGCGGTCTCAGTCACCTCCTGAGATGTACAACCAGTATGAGGAGGATAGCATGGTTCTCCCGCGCGCTCGCATCGACACTAGTGTTCGCTCTGCTTCACCAGCAAACGCTGTACGTGGTCGTCCTTCAGTTCCACGAGCCATGGTGGGTGGTCCCACTCCCATCGGCCCGAACAAGTCTGTGCTGGTTCTCGACTCGGACGATGAGGAGGAGATTGAGCGTCCTTCCATGCCAGTTGCTAGACTTCAAGAACGCAAGGTCTCCGCTCCTGCTACTTCCGGATCCTCTGTTGCGCCTTCCCAGGACTCCGCCGAGCAGGCTCTGCGCAACGCCGTTGAGGTGTCTATTGCCCGTCAAATTAGTGTCTCTCGGGAGCAGCGTCACTTGTTGCAAAAGTCTGGTCTTATTCAACCGTCGCCTACCAACCGTATTCCTCAGTTTAACTTGGGCCACAACCGGGACAAGAGCGCGCAGGCAGTTGTGGACATGATTTAAGCGGCCTTTTACTTTTCTTTCCTTTTTCTTCTTTTTCCTTTGTCACGATTTACGCCTTAAGTCTTGATGACTTTGTTATTTTCTCTTCTTGGGGATGCGATGCACTCACCCCGCACCTAGTTGTGTTTTTTGTTATTTGCTTTATGGGCCTTCTTTTTTGGGGCATAGGATATCCGAGATGACGTCACTGTCGTGAAGTGCGCCAAGTCTTACTTGTTTTTGGACGGAGTTTATTGGTATCAGGTCTAATGGAAGCATGGATTGCATTTTTTCCCTTTGTAAATAGTTCTTTTCGCGACTTGTTGAAAATTATGGCAAAAGCCATTCCAATATATTAAGTTTCAGACATGAAATCGTAACATTGTGAAAACAATCTCTCCCTCTAACAGACATCAACGCCACTGACTAAAGATACTTACCGCGAAGCAGGAAGAGGCTCGATGTTCCAGATACCCTCAGCATACTCGTTGATGCAGCGATCACTTGAGAAGAAGCCCATACGGGCAACACTCAAGATACTCTTCTTAGTCCAGCCCTCAGCATCAGCATACGCCTCATCTACCAACTTGTGGGTATCCAGATACGACTCAAAGTCGTCAGAAACCAAGTAGTAATCACCGTGTTCCTTAACGGCCGAAATCAAAGCAGCAAAGTCACCCTTGTCACCAAACAAGCCCTCCTCAATAGCACTGAATACCTTACCCAACTCACCATCGACACCCGGCTTTCCATTCTGGGCAGCGCCATAGCGGTGTGCGTGACGGAGATCCTCAACATCCTCGGCAAGAGTACCGAAGAGGAAAATGTTATCTTCGGTGATTTCACGAGTGATTTCGATGTTGGCACCATCGCAGGTTCCAATGATTAGACCACCGTTAAGTACGAACTTCATGTTAGAGGTTCCTGAGGCTTCGGTACCAGCGGTACTGATGTGTTCGCTGAGATCCGAGGCCGGGATGATTAGCTCCGCTTTGCTGACGTTGTAGTCGGCAATGAAGACGACTTTGAGGTATGGAGACGTCTTGGGGTCGTTGTTGACGATGGACGCAACGTTGTTGATTAGGTGGATGATTTGCTTGGCCATCCAGTAGCCGGGGGCAGCCTTGCCACCGAAGATGCTCACGCGCTTGACTTGCTTTTTCAGCTCGGCTTCGGGAAGGTCCCGGAGGATAAGGTACCGGTGGATGACACCGAAGATGTTTAGCTGTTGGCGCTTGTATTCGTGGATGCGCTTGACTTGGACGTCGAATAGGGCGGACGGGTCCACGTCAATGTTCTGGGTGGACTTGATGAAGCGGGCGAGTTGGGTCTTGTTGGCATGCTTGATGGCGGCCCATTCGGTGCGGAAGGAGGCGTCTTCGGCGAATGGCTCGAGGAGGGATAGTTGGGTGAGGTCCTGGAGGTAGTCGGGTCCTTTGGTGGCACCCTTGGCGATGGCGGTCTTGGAGGCAATTAGCTCGGCGAGACGGGGGTTGGCCTGGTTGAGCCAGCGACGGGGGGTGATTCCATTGGTAACATTGGCGAAGCGATCTTCACCATAGATGGCGACGAAGTCACGGAAAATTGTGGTCTTGATCAGGTCGGAGTGGAGCTCAGCTACACCGTTCACCTTGTGGGAACCAACAATGGCGAGGAAGGCCATCCGGACCATCTTGGGGGATCCCTCTTCGATAATGGATACACGACGGAGGAGATCATTGTCGCCGGGGAAGGTGCGCTCGACGTGCTGGAGGAAGTATAGGTTGATGTCGTAGATGATTTGGAGGTGGCGGGGGAGAAGGTGCTGGACGAGAGTCACGGGCCATTTCTCGAGGGCTTCCGGGAGGACGGTGTGGTTGGTGTAACCGAACTGGGGGAACATAAAAGTTAGCAAGTAGGAAGGAAGGAAAGGGAGGGAAATAAACAGAGAAGGGAACTTACAGTGGCAGTGACGATGGTCCAGGCCTCGTCCCAAGAAAGACCCTCAAGATCGATGAGGATACGCTGGAGTTCGACAACGGCAAGAGTGGGGTGAGTATCGTTAAGCTGGATAGCAACCTGGTCACTAAACTCGGCCCACTTACGGCCCGTCTTCTTGAAGCGACGAACAATGTCACTAAGCGAGGCAGCAACCCAGAAGTACTGCTGCTTCAAGCGAAGTTCCTTTCCACGGTCCAAGTTATCATTGGGGTAGAGAACGGCACTGATGGTCTGGGCACGCTGTTGGTCAGCTACACTGCTTTCGTAGTCACCACTGTTGAACTTTTGGAAGTCGAATTCGCCAGAGGCGGCTTCGGAGGACCAGAGACGGAGGTTGTTGGTGGTGGAGGTGGCGTAGCCGGGGATGGGGACGTCGTAGGCTACAGCGCGGACGGAGTCGCCGGGGTGCCAGGTGGAAATGGTGGCGCCGGTTGCGGTGGTGGTTTTGGTGACGTGGCCGTAGAAGGAGATCTGGTGAGTGTTAGATTTGTGGGGGGGAAGTTGGAGAGGGGTACTTACGTCGACGGTTACGTCGTGACGGGGGAATTCCCAGGGGTTGAAATCGAGCCAGTAGTCGGGTACTTCAACCTGGTAGCCATCAATAATCTCCTGCTTGAAGATACCATAGCGGTAACGAAGACCGTATCCCCAGGCAGGGTAGTTGAGAGTAGCAAGGGAGTCAAGGAAGCAAGCAGCCAGACGACCAAGACCACCGTTTCCAAGAGCGGCGTCATGTTCCTGGCCAATGATATCCTCGATGCGGAAACCAAGGTCCTTGAGACCATCTATATGACTTGTTAGTTATACTCGTGTAGGAAAGAAGCTGGCTGAATATACCCTTAGCGGTGGACTTCTTGCCAACATTGAGCATGGCGTTATCAAGGGTACGACCCATCAAGAACTCCAAACTGAGATAGTAAACTCTCTTTTGGTCCTTGAAAGTCTGGTTCTGCTGGGTCTTATTCCACGCAGCAATCAGTTTATCCCGGAAAGCCAACGAAGTGGCATAGTAAGCAGCCAACTCATTACAGTTATACAAGCTACGCGCCAAGGTAGTTTCGACATGACGAACAACCTCCTTCTCAAAGTCCTCTTTATTCTCGAAACTCTCAAACTGGAACTTGGCCCAGTTAGCACGCAGCGGCTCAGGAATCGAAGCTATAATAATTCGAAATCTCCGTGTTAGTGGCGCAATCTATATATTAAGGGTTATTTTGAACTAACCCTCGAGATTTCCCAGATCGGCGGGGCCAAAACCGGTGTGAGTGCGACGATGTTTAGGACGGGAAATTCCGGCGGGACCGATTCCACCGGTGATATCGACGATGGGAGCGGAGGTTGAGGGACGGCGTTGGCGGGTTGGAAGGCCGGGGGATTTAGATCTTGTGGAGGAAGACATTGTTCTGTTTAGAGAGCGTTTGGTGTGTGTGTGTTAGTTAGTTTGTTGCGGGGTTGGAGGATTTCTGGGGATTTTGCGGGGGAATAGGTGGTACTTGCGGGTTTAATTGGTAGTGGGATTTATTAAGAATGTGGAATTGACGATGATGAGAAGTGAAGCCTTTAGAGAACAAAAAGATGGAGAATGTGAGTGTTTCTAAGGTGGAAAATAAAATGAGAAACAAAACATGATGAGTCGACGTTCTTACCCCGCCAATATATAGCCGGAGAAAAGCACTACGTTGTGCATACGACAGTCACCTTCTCCTTTACCAATAGTTACATATGAATGTGCATAGTTCCGCTCATCCTCCACGCAACATGAACAACCCATTTGTTCGTTCCAGGCCCCAATTCACCCAATCCAGTACCATATTCGGACAAAATCCCTCGCCACAGGTGCTGCTCGCGGCCATGGCGTGATTCTTTTACCGAGCAGACAAAGGCGTCGGCCGAGGGATTGAAAACAGTGTATGTACATGAATATGTATGTCCATCCAAGGAAGAGCGTCCAACCACGAGGGAGGGGGTGGGTAAAAACGAATCCAAAAGCAAAAAAGGGAATGGGATATGCCAGGGAGACGTGAAGAAAAGAATGGTAAAAGAAGGGAGGAACGGACTTGATGACCGACAAGCGAGACGTTGTGGTTGGGCCGTGATGCACGCGTCGGGTGATTGTGTTTGACGGATGAGTACCTAGAAGACGGGGCGATGTCGTACAGGATGGGGTAACTGGTAGGCGGAAATAGGGCCTGAAGAAGGGTTCTGTTGATTGGACGGGATTGTGACGTCAGTGGCGCTTATGGTGTGGTTTTTTTGGGGTCAGAATAAGTTTATGGTGGGGAGACGGTTTTGGAGAGTATTTCATAGTAGGGGAGTTTCGGGGAACACAAGCCGGAGAAGGATTAGTTATGTACATTGTGGTTATATGGAAAAGATTGTTATTTATACAAATAAATAGAAACAGAGTTAGAAAGACACGACAACAGAAACAGATATCCTCCAGAACGGAAATAGAAGAAAAGAAAAGAATCAAGATGTTGAAACAAACAACGGCAAGTGACTGGTATAATTCCCAAAACAAACAAACAAAAACTCCAAACACCGCGCAGTGAGTGAAACTGACGAGATAATCGTAGACTTGAACAAGTCTGAAAATCAAGTGAGAACCCCCATCAAAAACAAGTCGTTAAACATGACGCAAAACCCAATAGGCTCCCAAGAAAACAAAACCCAAAAAAGCCCGGTACAAAAAAGCCTACAGTACACCCGTATCAATCAAGGCGTTTTCCAAAATTGTCTCCTTGACAGCCGCAAAGACTAGTCTGATATTCGAAGTATCAGTCGCCTGTGTCAGATGTGGGAAGAGCTTTAAGTGGCCGACATTCCGCTGGTTAAAGCGCCATAACAGGTACTTTGCCGCCTTGTTCACATCGGCACCACCCGAGTAATCTGGGAAGAAATTGACAAGTGGTGATCTTGGTAGTTTTTGCTTGAAGATGTCGACTTTGTTGAGGAATAGGATGATGGAGGTGCGGGTAAACCATTGGGAGTTGACGATGCAGTCGAAGAGGACGAGCGATTCGAGCATGCGGTTTTGAGTGCCTTCTTCGAGAAGAACTTGGTCGTATTCACTGAGGGCGACGCAGAAGATGATGGAGGTGACGTTTTCGAAGCAGTGGATCCACTTTTTCCGTTCGCTGCGTTGACCGCCTACGTCGAACATGTGGATGGATAGTAAGTCCATTGTGAAGCGCGTTTCGTAGATACCCGTTGTCTTGGTACGCGCACGAAGCACGTCCATTTCTGTCGGGACGTACCCGGTGGCACATATACGTTGAACATGGTCGAAGAAACTGTGGGGGAAAAGAAAATACAAGTTAGTGGGACTGAGACTGGTATAAGGTGAAACAAGGTCTCACGGATGTGAGATTGTTGCGGGATGGAAGAAACGTACTATGAGGCCGAGTCCATAAGGTAGAACTCGTTTTGACGACTCTCGAGGAGGAAGCGGGCGGGATCGTTCCAGATGGCTGTTACGGCGGGAGATACCTTGGGGTCTATTTCGGCGTTGCGATCGGTACTAGGTGTGTATTCGGCGATGAAGTCACAGAACTGTCTGGTATCTTCATTCATGGGTTCAATGTCGAGTTGTTCAAAGGCCCCGACGATAGCCTTGGTACATTCCAGGAGGTTTTTGAAGATTGTGGGACGGTAGTTGAGAAGTTCCTCATGGGAGTAACCATTCAGATGAATGATTTTCATTTGTTTTACGATGGTGGACTTGCCGGATTCTCCGGAGCCTGGGGGGAGGATTGTTAGTTTTCGTTTTTTTTGGGGGAAGCTCTTATATTTTTTTGTTGTTGGTGATGGTGGTACCGAGATGGAAGAGGGAATTACGCACCCAGTAATAAAACCTTGCATTCTCGTCGTAAACGGCGGTTATCCTCCTCAAGCATCTTATCGATGGCCTGGCTCTGCTTCTTTAGCTGAGTCGCCTCGGCGTCTTGGGAGCAGCAGTTTCCCATGATGATTGATTGATGAAGGATGATAGAGATATAAAGAAAGTGATTGTGTCAATCAAAGTGTTGATGGATTGTAAAAGTAGATAGTATAAAGTTGAAATTCAAAGTCGGCACAGAGGTGGGACGTTGTCGTTGTTACGTAGTTGCGTAGTTTTCGACTTGAGGCTTATAACTTCAAGGTGGGATTTCTAAAGCTTTTGTGTGGCGAATTAAATTACAAAAGATGGATGATGACGACAGAATTGGTTTAGTATAAGAAAAGAAGAATGTTGATGATAATGATGAAAAGGCAGTAATAAAAAAGAAGTTAAAAAAGAAGAAGTGTAGTGTATAAAGACACTATCAATACAAGACCAAAAAAACAAGTAGAAATCAATAATAATAGGAAATAACGGAAACTAGTGGAAGGGATCGAGCGGAGAGGAAGAGGAGAGAGAAGAAAAAGGTTCGTGTTGGTTTTATGAAGATTGAAAGCTTTAGAGCCATGGCGAAAAGAGATATAAAAAGCGACGTAAAAAATGGAAGGATTAAATGCGCTTAATTCAGTCAAAGTGACTAGGGGACATTGGGGCATTTTTTTTGTTACTATGTAATTTGACCAGTGGGGTTTAAACTAGTTTTGGTAATGGTTGTTAGAGATTTGGAGAAAATCTATATACATTCAAGATTTGTAAGTCAGTTGAACTATCATGATCATGTATTAGTTATATAAATTCTATCTATTTCTTTGAACGGAAGGAACGGTTATCTTCATGATGTACAAAGTCTGTACCTCCTTCCACACATCCAATTCATGATCCATGCGACACCATCGAACTTGCACCGAAAAAAAAAGTTGACAAGACTGTAAACTTCACATATCTAAACCAAATCCGCACTTCATCCGTAATTCATGCATGCAGTAACTAACAAGGGTATATTTGAAGGGATACACGACCCTTTCCCGTAAGTAGTAAAAAAAAAAAGATTCCCACTATATCAACCCGCTAAACCAACCGAACAAGCACCGTCCGTCATCTTGAGGCCTGGTCAAACCCTTTGTTATTTCCAGACCAAGTACATGTTATGAAAATCCCTCCCGTACTGTCATGCAACGGTACGTGCACTACGCTTGAGCCAGTGAATCATGGGCTATAGTTGATCTGTTGTTGGTCTGTTGTATGACCAAAGTTTAGACAAAGACTAAAGTGGCTTTGAGTTTGTCATGAAGCTCTGATATATCTACATACATCTACATACACTACTTTCCATTGTCATGGTCAAACAACTCATTGTTGTGAATGATTTCATGTCGTAAGAATGACCTTTTTTTCTTTTTCTCCCCTGTCTGCCGGCCGGCCGTTGGAATACCTGCCCTGTCTGTCCGTCCTGCCATACCATGTCATGTCATGCCTTGTCTTGTCTTGTCTTGCCCTGTCCTATTCTGACCTACCCTACCACGTCTTGTTCGTTCACATCTCATCAATCACCAGATGATCAATCACTTACCGTCCCATTGTCACCCGTCACTTTAGTTCATATCTCCATATGATATCACTTTCTGAACTTCTTCCATAACAGTTAACAACTCCCTTCTATAGTTCAAAATCCCAACCTCTTTTAGAATCCCCCCCCCCACTTTGTCTCAACTCCCTAACCCTCCAGTTCCGTACTCCAGCCCTCAGTTCTCAGGGCACGTCGTCCAGCCCATTCCCTGCGCCCACCATGTCCAGGGCCGTTCCTGGGTTTCGCATAAACCCTAAACAAACCCACCCGTAAATAATTCAAATTCCCCCCACGCACCTATCAAAAACGAGGACGACAACGAATAACAATAGTCAAGCTTGAACCGTTTTGTGGTACTTATTTGCTTTCCTAATTAGGTTATCTATGTAATGCTAAGTTGATTATATAGGGAATTCAAACAAACAAGTTACTTATGTACGTAGTTCTCTCTCTTTTTCATGGTTTTCCAGAACCACAATGCATCGCTCGTATCATGAATTCACATGTACGTCTCGCTCCGCTCCATCCCTCCCTTCAAACCCATACCGTCGGGGCGTCGGTAGAAGCTTTTCAAACTAGCTTGTTCTTGTAAATCCCCCTCCAATCACCGCTGATGGAATCCGCACAGACGGACAAACTAAGCTCCCAGCCTGCCGTCATCTAGCGGACCAGACATGAGCAGGGCAACACTTGTCAAACACGCCAGTCATCAATATAAAGGAATCGTTAAACTTATCAAGAGTAGTCACTATACTTGCGGACGTAATATACCCAACTTTGTGCCCCCACTCATACCGTGCGTATCAACATATCTGTGTATATACAATATATAAACGACGTCAATTTCTATTGCTACATACAGACATATCATTACGCCCCAGGCAAAGACGGAACCTTTTCCTTTCGGAACTTCTTCAAGAAACCTCCAGGAGTATTCTCAATCCTACTTGTTCTCCCAGAGCTCGCCAATGAAACCTGATCGTCATCTCTCATATCACCTGCCATACCTCCACGATCCAAAACCGCCCTCTCATCAATAAAAACTCTAGGAAAAAGGCCCCAGCGACCCTTCACCGTAGTCCCAGCCCAACACCAATGATCTCGAGACAAAAACGAAATATCAGTGATACTTTCCCCCTTATCAAACCGCAACCAGTCTCCTCGATGCTCCTTCTTATACTTGGGATTGAACTTCCACCGGGCCGTTGCGGAAATACCCGTTGCCACGTTGCGCCGGAGTGATTCGGCCGCAGGGGGGGCCAGCAGGCGGACTGCGTCAAATGGGAAGGAAGAATATGCCCCGTCGTGGAACCCCATGCACCATTCTCCTTTATGTTTCTCAAGAAACTCTACACCGACTATCCGGGCCCCTTCCGCCATTTCAAACGCCGGTGTATGGTCGTTTAACATGCGCATCCCATATAGCTTCTTGATGGTCTCTTTACTGATTGCCGTCGGCATGTGTTCTATCTCGGCTGCGCGCTTGCGCGTCAATGACACGATTTGCTGCCCCTTGATGTGCAGGTCATAGTTATTCTTTTGTTCCTCAGGGACCTTGGGCGTTTGGATGATTGTCAAATCCGGCAGTGGTGGCAAGGGTCTCGGATGTCGCGAGATATGGTGAAAGAGATCTTTCTGCGTGAAAAACACTGTCGCATCAGACTCCTCTACTGTATGGCCCATCTCAACACAAATCATGCAGCCATAAAACTGCTCATCCGTTCTTTTGGTCGCCAAATGGCTCTTCTGTAAAAATCGAATCCGGAAGCCCATCCCGGCCAACGTGAAGTTGCCCTTGTCTATAACACCTAGTTAGCATAAAACTCACAAGATTAACGGACGGGCCTTAAGCTTACCATCGCGGTTAAGGTCGTACTCGAGTTCCTTGTAGGAGAGTTCAAACATGCAGTGCGTGCACCGCCCGACGGTATGGGACCCGGAAAATGTCTGTTTGCGAATTGATGTCACCCCAATTTCACCATTGCGCACTTCATAGGCCCCTTTGCAGAACCCTTTCATCAGGTTATAGCTTGAGTCGGCACCGAGAAGGGCAGGTTTTAAGAGTGGACGACCAGCGAGGTGTTCCGGAGTGTTGCTTTCGGTAGGCGACACGGGAATGAGTCCGTCGTCACTTACAAGGCCGGGTACTGGTGGGTTGGGGTTGCTGTTGGTGCTTTTGTAGCTGGCTGCTCCGGTGGTTGGGGATCCCTCAATGCTGGTATGGGCAGTTCCCGTACTTCCTGTGGAAAAGGTACTGACATGTCTGTCATGGCCAAAGGTTCCACCACTACCGGTTGACGCACGATGACCGAAACGCATTGTGGTAGACTCTGGGCTAAGTGGGAAGTCTTCTGGGATAGACATGGACATTGTCGATGACATGGCTGAAGAAGGCGGTATTCTCATCCGTGGAGATGGTAAAGCCGGGGCAACCACGCCTAATATTGGCGATTCATCTAGTGACTGTCCATACAAAATGGTTGAACCGGCTGTAGACATAGCCCGGGGTCTAATCGCCACTGACCCTCTCCGACTAGCCGAGTCACCCGGACGAAGTTCCCCAGTCATCCACAATCCATCTTCCACACTCCCTCTTCCAAAAGTTGAACCCTCCATGGTAAAAGAGCGGGTAGGTGGACTCGGGAAGCCCCCCATAGATTCTTCCAATCCCACCCGCGGTCTTGTCTGATACTGTCTTGGCTGAACCCCCACTTCCCACGGATTCGCACTTGGCGGTCTAGGCGGCAACGGTCCCGTAGGCGCCGGTGAAGCCGGTGGTGGGGAAATCATCGGAGTTGGTGGCGCAAGAACATGTAATGGGGAGAGTTCCGGGCTTCGTGAGATGAGCGTGCCAATCTGGGGTCTACGAGGTTGGAGGTTTAAACTTTTGAAGGCGGCTTGGATCTTGGTTTCCGTGGTTATATCTGAGGGGGCAATGCTGCTTGCTATGTCGCCGCCGGAAGAACCAGAGTAGATTGATTCGGCAGGGATAGATGGCGGGGCGAGGTGGAGACGGACGAGGATATCGTGGGTTTGTGGGGCTAGCTTGCGGGAGGTAGATTGGAGGGTCTTGTACGGCTCGGGTGAGAAGGTTTCGGGGGTGATGTAGTCGTCGAATTCCCAAAGAAGATCGGTTAGGGTTGTTCTGTGAGTGGTGATTTCGACTGTATTATGTTAGTCATGATTATGCGAGTTGATGTATTAGAGGAACCAACCATTATCTTTCAAGGCATCGAGGAATACCGAGCCGAATTCGTTATAGAGTCGTTGACATTGTGGTTCAATCTTGCGAAGAGCCCGATCACCTTCCTTTGTAAGAGCCTGCGCTGCAACGCGCATATCCGGGTTCTCATCGCCAGCGTTCAAGATCGCCTCGTTTCCCTTGGCGATGATATCGCGGAAGGGCAGAAGAACAAGTTGATTCACTTGATCCATTTTAGAAGATGTCGGTGCGGTGATGTGCGGCTTGGTGCTGTGCGGAACGGAACTGACTGGGCACTGACTTTGGTGGAATGGATGTAGACGGAAAGGGAGGGTAAAGTAAGTTAGGGAGATGACAATGAGGAAGATGGTCCCTTTTTATGAAAATTGTCAAGCTTTAGCAAGGCGTTTTGTTTAGTCTGGTCAAAGAGGTTCGTTGGATGGATTAGGTCGGTTCGATTTCGGTAGAGACGAGACGAGATGCTGGGGACGGCGCCGTGGTGGGGTGGATTCAAGGCGCAGAGGAAGTGACGACAGTAGAAATGTATGATTCTTTCAGTTGGTTCGGAAACATGTACATAATAAAACCCTCGTACAACGACGAAAACCGCCGATTCTCCGTCTCACCATCTTGCTGCCTGCGTTATATATATACCTATTCTCAAAGCTACTTAAACCGGGCAACCAAGCTAAGCTGTCCGCCTCATTTGGTTATCCCCCACAAGTCCATCTAACCGGCCCTACCCATTTTCCATGTTATATGTATGTATGTACTGTATGCATGCTTCAATCTACTTGACTTGATGAATACCCACCCCTCTCCGCACCAATAAAGCCTTAACAAACTCCCCGTCTTCTCATGCAGGTCCCATCAATACACACCCCTTCTACCCCAGACATATCCAATTGAATCCAACATCGTCAACTTAGACTGACCTATGAGATGTCTGTATCAACCCACGAGGTTGAATAACCCTGGACCCTAAGGGTGTTAGTGAGGTCTAATCAAAGAAAGCCGGCGATTAAGTTGTTGTGATTGTTACGTCGAAGGGGGAGGTGATGTGGTGATTGTAGACTCTATTGGGTGCTTTTATGTTTCGTCAAAGAACAATAGAACATGGAGAGATTTGTTCTTGAATCTCTCTCGGGTCCGATGATATATGTATTTAGACATCTCAAAGCCGACTTACACATGAAACCCTCAATGACACAACCCTAATAACAACAATAACCTCGTGTAATGCCGCAAATTAATATTGGACCATGTCACGCCCGATTAACTAGAAAGTTTGACGGTAACAAGGTAGGAGCCGTAAGTTTGTATTTGTACTAGGATGGAGCGGAACCAACGACATCTCTGGGTAGGTGCGCACGTGGGGGAATGGATATGGGGAATGTAGAGACACGCCCACCTAGTCCTGGATTTGAGGATATGACATGTACGTTACGTGGATGAGAAATGTTTTCGATAGTTTGGATTTGGTAATTAGGTGGGATGGTTACGTGGGAGACCGAGTCCGAGAGGTTGTAACCGAGACTACTATTTACGTACATACATATATATCCTATCATCTACAGCTCCGTCTTCTCAGTCACATCGTTCTTCTTCTCCTGGACGTCTTCTCCACGAATCAATGCTCTACCCCCTTCAATAACTCCTTCCTCCCCACCAAACCGGTTCCAGAAGAATGCCTCTTTCTTGGACACCACAATAGGCCCTGTAGGTTCCGTCGTAGTTAACTCCTGGTTCATACTAGCCAGCATCTTCTTCTTCATCTCAAAGCGTTCCTTGCGCTCCATTTGGAGACCAGGACTGTCGAGTTTAGTCAGCATGTACCGGGCCAGGAACTGGGTTATCAGGTAGAGATGTTCAGCGCAAAGAACAGCGACAAGGAAAGCCCAAGCCGTGAAGGGACTGGTGTTTTCAGCGATAGAGATGGTAGTGTCTGAGGACGCGGTGACGTTGGTGGTTCCGTAGATGGGGATGGCGCGCGGCTCACTACGGAGGGCTCCACCGCAGAGATAGACGATACCGGCTGAGGTAATCGAACCGAGCCATGAAAGGAAACCTAACGCATTAATCCAAGGACCGATACTATCGGTTCTAAAAGGAATAGGTCTTCTCGAGCCAATGGCAATCTTCAGCGCATCAGATCTCAACTCAACCCAGTTATTCACCAAGAAGCAAAGACCAGCCAATGGCCAGGCAACAGAGAACAAAGCGAGATAACCATACTGGATGACCATCTCCCGGTAGTCTACATTGACGTCATATACATCCAACTCGGCCTCAGCAGAAACCCGCTTGATAATCTCGGCGTCTTCACCGGTTTCAGAGGAAACCACAAGGTCGGCTTTATCAGCCTTGAGCTTCTTCACCCGGTGGAGAACCTTTCTCTTCACATACGGGACGACAACCTCGGTTGCTAAGCTGACAATTTGGGCGGTAATAGTGAAGAAGAACATTTGGTTTGCAATACGGTTAGGGTCGACGTGGAAGACCTCGGCCTTGGAAGTATACTGGCCCATGGTAATAGTGTTGGCGGCCTGGTGCCAAAAGATGAGGAATGGGGCAATTACATGACCAAAGGGGGTGTAGACAAAGGAAGTGAAGAAGGCAGCCATGTATGACGAGAGGAAGTTGAGGACGAATTCCTTTTGGATGAGGGCGGCGGAGTGGGCGTGTTCGGTTTGGTAGTTCTCCAGGGCGGTAAGTTTGTGAGCCACAGCGGTGAGAATTGCGCTGAACGTGGGCGTCAAGGCACTCAGGAGAATAGTAGGGAGAAGACCAAGGTACGTCTTAAATGGCCCATCGTAAACCTCGTTGATGAAGATTTCCAACGAATTGCACATGGCAATGGCGCCACCGAGGGCCAAAACGCAGGCAAGAGCGAACGGTACCTGAAGGAATTGGAAACCTAGACGCTTGAAGGGGGAGTATACCTTGATAGGTTCACCGGTGACAGCATCGGTGGTTTCAAGGTCATGTTTGAAAGCTGCACGATCAACCTGGATACGCGAGACACCACGGGTTCCCCAGCGTACGGCAAGATCAATCTCCTTTTGTTTCCAGTACTCAATGAATACGACAGACCAGATAGATAGACCCACGGCATAGGTCCAGGAGAACCCCCCAAGGAGAGCCCAGGCAGCCACGCCCAAGACGGCAGGAACAATCATGAAGACGAAATACGTCTGGATAAACTCAAAGTAGTACGCCACCCCCTCACCCAACTCATCACGAATCTCATCTAGATCTTCGGCGGTCAATAAGTACCGTGTACTGAATCTAGCCAACCACCGACGATTCAAAGCATGGTCATGCAACGGGAACAAGGTCTCGACAAACTTCCATTGGCCCTCTTTCGGAGTAATTCCGGCACCACCCTCAGTCTTTGGTTTCACGAGTAATCGATGAACAAGACGGAGGCGTTCGGCGGGAGAGATTGGGTCGGTGTGGGTTGCTGAGGGGGCGGATGTCCGGATTCCGTGGAGCCAGTCGGATAGACGGGCGCGAGTTGATTCGCTGGTTAATAGGGTAGGTGAGGCGCGGAGGAAAATGTAGAGAGATGATGGGTCGCTTGCGGGGCGACGGGTTGTAGCGTGGAGAGAGGCTTTGTAGAGGAGGTTTATGAGAGTTGTGTAGGAGGCTTCTGCTTCGAGTTTTTCTGGGGGAGTGTCAGATGGGTTGGTACGGTCGGAATGAGGCTTTCTTTTTCTTACCCTGTGGTTTCTCTGGGATGCGGTAGATGATTACATAGTCGATACTGAAATTGCGAGGTTAGAATTAGGTATACGGATATATTTCCAACGCGACATACCCGAGGTTATCATCACCAGCGGCAACGGGACTACCCGTCTTCTCAATCTCACTCATTCTGTGTATATGGATATCCCAATCACGAAGCAAAAAGAAAAAAGAAAAACCCGCCCCAACGACACGAAAGAATCACACTTAAAAGGGAAAGATAGCTAACCAGTTGTTTAGCTCAAGTGGGGCACGCGCCACGATCCTTTTCAGCTGAGTTGGTTAGTTTACTGACAGACACAGTCAGTCAGTGGCGAAATGATTCTGGATATCTCGACTAAATCTAGGAGAAGATTCCAATTGTTTTCTAGAGGAAATGCTACTTTCTGACGTGGATATTTATATCCCCTGATCTACATCCAAACTCTTATATAATCAACCAGCTCATCTCCTTCAGAACAGCTGAACCAGCCGTGTATCACCTTGATACAATGTACCAAAAACTTAACTCCCTTCCTTCCCTTCCAAGTTGATCCCCGCCCCACCCATGACGTACCTACATTCACATGCCGTTCACTCCGACAACCCTAGTATTCTGTGCCGGACAAGCGAGCGAGTCATGAAATACAGACCCTAATAACAAGGAGAAGAAACCCTATAAAATAATGTACATATACGTTTGGTGACACAAGGAATGAATGACAAGAATGATCAACAATGAGGATCAAGAACGACGAAATGATTGACGCTGCGAACACGACATTAGTACAACTTGGGCTACGCAGAAGAAGTGCCTGGTCACCAGAAACGGCACTAGATCATCTTCTTGCGTCGCCATTGACAAGATTAACGAGTTCCATTTATCACTTTTTGGTGTTCCTCCGGGGACCTATTTCCCAGCCGACTATTCATTCCGCACGACGTGTTAGGGTTGTTTGTATTTCAGATACTCATGGACAGAAAGTTTCGGTGCCGGAGGGGGATATCTTGGTTCATGCGGGGGATTTGGTGAGTTCGGGGAAGAGAGCGGATATCCAGGAACAGTTGAATTGGATTAAAGAGTGTCCTCATCGGTATAAGGTGGTGGTTTGTGGGAATCATGATAATTTCTTTGACCCGGAGAAGAGGATTCCGGGGGATGACGAGGGTGTTTTGGATTTGGAGGGGATTATTTATTTACAAAGGGATTCAGTCACGTTGACGTTTCCCAATGGGAGACGGTTGAATCTTTACGGAGCTCCGGATATTCCTGAGATTCCAGAGGGTCTTCATGCGTAAGTTGTTTCTAACAAGATATATTCAACCATACTAACGTCACCAGCTTCACTTATCCCTCTTCTAATCCTCCCTGGTCTTCAATGATCCCTCCTGAAACCGACATTCTAATCACCCACACGCCCCCATTTTCCCATCTCGATCTCAACCTTGGCTGTCGCTCACTTCTATCTCGCCTTTGGCAAATCCGACCCCGTCTTCACATCTTCGGACATGTCCACTGGGGTTCCGGGACAGCCCCGGTATTCTTTGACCAGGCACAGCGCGACTATGAAACTTTAATGGCGTTGCCTAGACGAGGACTTGTAGGAGACTTGGTCCCGGGAGACCATTGGTGGTTGATGTTGAAGGTGATTTGGGGCGGTATTAACGGTGTTTTGTGGAGATGGTTAATGGCGGGGCCGAGAGGGAATACGGGAACTTTATTGGTTAATGCGGCGCAAATGGTGGGGAACACGGGGATTATGGGGAATCCACCGTATGTTGTGGATTTGTAAGTTATTACTCTGCTTCTGGAGTCTTTCGTTTGACGAGGGTAGTGGCTTTAGGGAGATCCCGCTTGACACCCATAGGAACCCCAGTGACATAGGCTACGCCTTCTACAGGAAGAATTCCGGTCGTTGAAATGCCCGGATATGCAGGCTGTGTCCAGGACCAGGTAGACGGGTGTGGGTTAAGATAGACAGTGGAGTTGGCCTCAAGGCTTGTGTGCGGGATATGTTTAAGAGACCCAGTAGTTGATGTTGCTGTTGTTTGGGGATTTTGACTTTCGGGGGTCCAGACTTGAATGGAGTTGATTTCCCAGTAGCTGGGGGCGTTAGTATCCTTATTAGATTAGAGTTAACGTTAATACTTACTTTTCGGCGAATGACCCGGGGGAAGTGAGTGCCCAGTCAAGACAGGTAGGTTTACTTGTAGAAGCTGAACATCCAGTATCCCATTCTTGATCAACAACACTCCCACAAAGCCCCATATCAAAGCCCAAAACCATATCCTCGTAGTATCTTCCTCCACGGCACCCCCACCCACCAAAAATAGCCAATGGTTCTCCCCACGTATCCGGTGAGAGATCCCCTTGGTTAATATCCTTAGGGATCTCATCACGATGCCATGCCCAAATCTTCACATGACCAGAGTCATTCTGTGCCTGATGAAGAGGCCATTGAAAGACGTACAGACCACCATTGGCCGTGTTCCACGGGGTACCCAGGGGGGACGGACCTGTTTGGTAGTGGCATTGGGTGGTACAATCGGGAGAAGTTAAGTTTGCTTGGCTGGGAGTTTTGGAGGATAAGACGCAGGAGGAGGCACTGCGAATGGGCGTTAGCTGGTTAGAAAGTTAGAAAGATGGGAGGAACTTACGTTGTTGAGGATATGATTGAAACGCCCGTAACGGAGGTTGTTTCAAGGACAGTCAAGTCGGCTTGTTTTCCTCTGGCGTAGACTACTCAGAGTTAGTTTATTACATGCCTAACATATAAAAGAACTTACACTTTGGGACACCACCACACACACCCACAGGAACATGTCCCAAATCGACAATAACCACTTCTCCTGCTCCCCCGAACAGCTCGGTACTCTCCACTTTCACCGTTCCTCTCTGGCCACCAGCTGTATACGTCGTAGTAGAGTCCATCTTCAAAAGCAGACTTCCCGAATCAGTAACCTGTACTAAACTCTGATTCCTAGCCACACTCGTATTCAAATACGTAACTGCACCATCACTTGGCTCTGGCGTCACCAACGGTAAAAGAGAAAGTAGGGAAGACCCCGTGTAAAACTGTGTCAACGTTAACGCCATTTCCAACACCGTGATAAAATAAAATGAACAGGAAAACCAACAGAATCTTTTTCAAACAACTCTGTCTACTTATACAAACTTCATCATCTATATACATTCCACCCAATCAACCCAGCAACCCACGCCACTACCTTCCGTTTCTCCCTTCCTTCCGTCCCTTCCACATTCAAACTAGCGTAACACAAACATTACTACACCATGATCCTTCTCAAACCATCTGTACCGCCTAGAACCCGTCTTCCAGTGACAGCACATCTACCTTCTCCAGATTCCCACTTCCCTTTGCGACCACCAGATGCCTTCATGAATGATTCTTGGCGGTCATGATCACCGGAGAGCCATTGGTGGATACACTTGTAGCAGTAGACTACACCGGTTTGACAGGCTGTAGGTGTGACGATGGGGTTTTTACAAATTGGACAAGCTGACGAGTCCCCTTGGCTAGGTACCGTGAAAATCGGGAGTCCTGAACCCCGCGCTATCGGCGCATCTTCCGGGTCTGGCTTGTCACCATCAGTGTTATCCTCCTTCTCTTCTTTCCCCTCCTTGCCCGCCTTCCCGTTCAATGCTCTAAACCGTCTACCCAATGTTGGTAAAACCGGCGGCGGCAAAACAACACCCTCTCCAACTCCCCGGGCCATCTGTCTCGCAAAGTCAGACGCATACCACCATTCAAGAAACTTCAACGCAAAAATACTAGCTGGCAATGCCAAACTAAGACCACCAAGGGCCGTAGAGGCTACCTTCTTAGGATTGAACCAACGGGCAATGAAGGACTTGTTTGCGTCGGCGGCGGCGGTTGCCAAGGCAGCTTTGTTTGCGGATGCGGCTTTGGCGGATATGGCGGCGTAGTCGGCGGCCGTTAAACGGCGGATACGGGTGCCGATGAGCCATAAGAATGGGTTGTGGTAGCGGGATTTGTCAAAGAGGTAGGCGAGGTTAAAAGCGACCATGGCAAAGTAATATGCGGCGTTTACACTGGGGTATATGTTACGGAGGAACCATCGGTAGTAGTGGGTTATTCTCTGACGAAGCGTAGGATCCTCAGGCATACGCGTGTATGCCAACCCGAGAAGTGCTCGTGGCGCATTCACTTCATAGTCCTCATCAAGTCGTCTCTTGATATACGGAACGCCCACGCTAACCGCCACATTCAACCAGACATCCCTCCCTCTAAGTTTCAACGCCTCTCTCGCCGCGCTCGCCGCCCCCCCTACAGCTCTCGGCAACTCCACCGCTGCCCCACGCTCCCGCTTAAGTCCATAGAAGTTCTCTGTAAATGTGCCTCCGCGCGTACGTAGATAGAAGCGCTCTACGACGACCATGGCAAGGGCATAGGCCTCATCAAAGTTGTTTAGGAGACGCAGGAAGTATCGCGGGTATCGTTGACAGCAGAGAACGAGGAGATAGCGGAGAGTTGGCGGGAGAAGTGATGAGAGTTGGGTTTCGGAGAGAAGCTCGAAGAGGGAGGGTTTGGATGGGTCGAAGGTGCCTTCGAGGGATGTTATGAATTCCATTTTGGGCGCGTCGTGATGCTGCGTTGGATCGTGTATGTGGATTATTGGACGTGTCGGGGTGGAGGTTTTTGGTTGGAATTGAGGAAATGGAATTAATTAAGTGCGTAGAAGGAAAATCGTTAAGAAAAGAATGTAAGAAGAAAACAAAACACTAAACAAGAGAATTAAACCAGAATTAACCTCATCAACTCCAAATGCGTACTTCATGCATGCATCATTCATTCATTCATAATTCAGATAACCCATGCCGATAACCCTAATTCATATGTGACCCGAAACATGTGATAATCATTACAACATAAGCCATTTGGCCGAGTACTGTCTACTTTTAACTATTTGTATATATACATCCACCTACTTACTGCATTACCCCAGTATTAAGGTCAATACAGTTATTGAGCAGTTTAGAGCCATCCCTAAGTAAAGCCCACCTAGTCTCATCAAAGCTCTTACGAAGAACCATGAGAAGTCCCGTAGTGTTGTTGAGTCCTTTCATCTTTTGGAGATCCGACGGGGAACTGACACTTCCAAAACGAATAAGGTAGTCCCGCATCTGCACGACTGCCTCTCTGTGATTCTTAGGGATATCCTGCTCGGCACAACGTCCTTCGGAGGCATGTCCGTAACACCAAACAACCAGCGATGCCAGGAAAACCACCCATGGCCGATTCAACAGGACGTCATCACGAGCGTTATACGGGTCATCAGGGTTGAAGCCCGGCCCACGCGGAAGGCCTCGTTCGGCAGGAACAAGTACTGTACACAGGAAATCAATCGCATACCACATAGCATCACGTGCACGTGCCGATTGAACCCATTTATCACGCACTCTTCTCTGGGCACTCCGGAGGTCCGACTCGGAGATTCCCCTACCAAGAAGTCTCTTGGACCGCGCATAGATTTGACAATCGATGACGTCAACGTGTAACGCGATATGAGCAAGGTGGTGGAGAACTGTCCGACTTTGTAAGTTGGTGGTTAATTCGTGGCGCCGACTAGGATCGAGACTTCCATAGGGATCGTCCCCATGGGTTTGAGAAAAGTTGGCGTTCCAGGTGTCAAAGGCGTTTGTTAACATCATTCGCCATTTATCACGGCCGCCGAGAGTGGCTTGTACACCACTGCCGAGCATGTTGACCTGAAGGTCACGTTGTTCCATGTGCCAGGATACATTCAACATGCCGGCCATCAAGATCATCCTTCCAAAGGCGTTGGTTTGAACTTCCCCGCCTTGAAGAGTCTTTCGAAGGCCTTCGAGGAAAGAAAGCACTTTGACTCCGTTTGACATGGCAACAGTTTCTAACCGGCCTACTTCAGAGCCACTTGTTGCCCGCCATAAAGCTTCGTCACAGGGTAGTGGCAATCTTAACTCATGGGCAACCATAACACTTGAATGACCAAACATCTTACAGTGGATTGAATCAATCAAGAATGCCGCAAACGCCGTTCTTCTTGTCGATTCATTGATAATCCAATGATTCCACCAGTCATCTGCCGTTCCCGGCCCTGGTGTACTAGACTGTCTTGATCGTCTACCGGCCGCAAGTTCCGACGGAGAATCTACAGAGACTGTCTTCCACACCAGGGCTCTTCCGCGGCGCATCATGGCAATGGTAGTGGCGTGGTGCACCGAGGCACGTTCGTGGAGTTCCTGAGTAGAATACATCTTTTCGTAGATTTCCAGGAGAAGCATTGCTTGGAAGGCCCATAGTTTGGCGGGAGCTTGGAAGTGTTTATCCATGAACATTTCCCAACGGATATGCCAAGCGAGGAAATTCGACAGCTGTGCGCCAATGTTGGTGATTTTATCACCGTGGGTCATTTTGTCCAAAAAGGCCGCACCGATAGCCATCATTGATAACAAGAGTAAACAAGGCGTCTGATCTGGTGAAAACGTAGGCTTATGTAGCACGGGAACTTGGTCGCTGAAATGGAGCCAGTAGGAGCCAATAAAGGCTTGCATCATGCGTTTACTGAACATGTGAGTGGGTTGAGTTCGGTCTCCGGCGAGGAGATCTTCGCCCTTTCGGTCTGCGGGGACTTCTCCGCGCTCGACAAAGCGTTGTTTTACAAAGTCGAAGATTTCTTGGCTTTTGGCGTCGGATATGGTGGCTTCGGGGAGGTTCTGTTCTAACAGGTTGTTTACCGCCATTACCTGCGATTGTAGATTGGGGAAGTAACCAATAGTGTTTGCTTGTGGGCCCATGTAAATTTGTGAGTAGCTTGAGTATCCGCCACTATTCAAGTTAGTATATGTAAAGTTTGTAACGCAGTCTTGGAAACTTACTTTTGATAAGCAACTGATTGATTCACTGGGGACTGATTGCTGAACAAATAACTAATCAAGTCATTTGGCATGCTCACATACGGCGACTTATTCATGTGATTCTCACTTCCAAACATTGGATAAGTCTGTATGGCATCAAGCATCATCAAATCCACCTGCCCACCCAATCCACCGGTTAACTCACCCTGTGTCCCATCAAAGCCAATCGCATCTGAGCTTGTCTCTCCGTTGTTAAAATTTGACGGAGGCAAGTTACACGGTGGAAACGACTGGTTAGGTAGTAACACCGGATGTTGCGGAGCACTTCTCGGGGCGGGCACGGGAAACGAGACGGCGGTGGAAATTGGTGACATTACGTGGAAGGTGTTGACGTCGATTCCGTTGGTTGAAGGACCAGATTGAGGGACCATACTGTTGGGGGAGTGGATAGCCGCAGGTTGTGGCATTCGTCGACCACCTATCATCATCATGTTGCCGTACGGACTGTCCACTGGGTGGAGGGGGGCACTGGCGGGGAAGGGCATAGGGTGAGATGCACGAGTCATGCCGTGGTTGGGCACCATTGCGCGGTGCATAGTGTTTACAGACCCAGTAGTCGGGTTTGTGAATACTGAAGTTCGTTGAGAGTCGCTTGGAATACTATCCGTAGGTGTAAATGCCGATGGAGCTGTCGTAGTGGGTGAAATGCTGTCCGTCAAAGCATGGCTGACATTTGGTGTCGGCGGCGGCATAGTCTTACCCGATCCCATGATACCAGACCCCATGGTCCCTGAGATTTGCGAACTTGAAGTACCTGAGTGCATCTGGTTCTGCATAGGTCGTGACGCGGAACCCGACAGTTGAGCTTGCATAGGGGTTGTTGAAACGTGGTGCTGCATTTGCATTTGCGTTTGCATCGGCATGTGCATTTGCGCTTGCGTTTGCACCAGAGGTATTGATCCCGGTTGTGGCGGACCCGAGGGTGTTTCTCTCGTCGAGTGGATTGAATCTTTCCGGAACATGTGTGAGCCGCGGGCCGTATGCCGGTCTTTATGTCGGTTACATAGATCTAAGCGGACGAATGTGCGCGTACAGTCTGGATAATCGCAGGCGTAGATTTGTTTGGGGTTATGGTTAAGTTGGTGTCGGTATCTAGAACCATGTTAGTTTCGCCACTATCCCTTCCCATTTCAACCAAACTTACAAATGCTCAGCCCGTGAATAAGTCTTTCCACAGCTATCATGCGGACACAAAAACTTCTTATCCAGCCCTTTTCTACTCCGTCTCCGTTTTCTTGTGGGTCCTTCGGAGTGACCTGGGGCTCCATCGTCATCTCCGGCCTCGGATCTACTCCGTCGTCTGCCACGTTCACCCTCGTCATCGTGGCTATCGTCTAACGGGCTTCCGGGACGTTCATGTCGTGGCGAAATGGGTGATATGGCGGAGGACCCGTTGTGGAGAGACGCATCTTGTGGGGGTGGCATGATTGTTGTCATGACTGAACGTTGACGAGTACAAGACTCGGGTGGTCGTTGCCCAATGGGTAGGTTTGGGCAGTATATTTCCGACTCTTTTGGGGGTGTTTATGGTGTAAGAAATTGGGTTGGCGGGGTAGTGGTAGAGTCGCAGTTGCGAGATAGCTTAGTGGTATCAAATAATACTCTTTAATGGGCCAAACTAGCTTGGGGTTGATCTGATGGTATACAGCGGTCGCTGACAAAAAGGTGACAGTAGTCAGGTTGCGCAAGAGGTTGAGCCGTGGTTCTCTTCCGTCTGGAATATTCCGCGTCTCTTCACAAACAGTACAAATCGTCTATCAACCTTGTAAGCGCCTACGGCATGGCGAGTCTGCGAATTTGTCGATCAACGGGCCGTATATATGCAGTATAAATATAATCTCGGGGCTATGTAAGAATAAAGCTATGACGGAGGACAACCAAGAATGAAGAATGTCAAACAAAGTGGTACAACGAGTTATGCTTCCCTGAGCCGAGGCAAATGTGAGAAAAAGGCGGTGTCGATAATAACCTTGGAGACGAATGAGAGTGGTGATGATCAAGATACTGAGGTTGGTCTCTGAGACATGAACTGGCGCAAGTAGTCAAGTAAGAAAGAGTCGAGCAGGGTAAGAAGCATTGGGCATTCGAAGGTCGCGCTTCTTTTTTTTCTTGGGTTCTTTTTTTTTGTAAGACGGCGGCGGCAGTGTCTCTTGTTCTTGCGAGGAAGGGCTTGTGTGTGGACGGGCTGGTGGGACAACACGAGCCAGTCTGCGGTAATTATGTAGAAGTGCCTTTAATATGCGTAAGGCGGCGGAACAGGAAGTGAAGGGAATAAGTCGATGATGGAAAGTTGTAATCAAGGAAGCAAAAAAGAACGAGAGAAGAGAATATGCGGTAATACCGTACGTAGCTATGAAATCAGCAACGAGGTGTAGATAAACGAAAAGAGGATAACAAGAAAAAGCAGTATGCGTTTTAATATTGTAAGTCCACGAAACTTGATAAAACAAGCATCAAGTCAAGCTGTAAAGATATATGACCATACATAGTAGTGTGCGTCGAGAAACCCCCAAAAGCGGGAAACCTGGCGTTCAAGTACTACCACAGTTGCGCTCAAGCTTTATAAATCTAATCCCAGGTTGGGAAACGTAAGGAACGGGAGTCCACGCTGCAGGGCAAGGGCCTGAACTGGCTGCTTCTGCCAGCTAGGCTTTTTTACGCACAATGAGCCTGGTCCTGGCGGGAGAGAAGGAGAAGACGGCGGACTGAGAGGAGCAAACGAGAGACAGGCATGGATATAATGGGATGGGATTGATGCAGCAGCGTTGTTACAGGGTTCATGGGATTGACGCATGTTTAGCTTTTTAGGTGCGAGTTTTGTTGGTTGAAGAGAGATAGAGAAAGTTTGAAAGTCATGACATTACATGTTGTATGTGTCAGTTACGTATTCAAGCATGAAAATGACAACAAGAAAGACGTTCCGTCTGTGTCCAAAGAAATGTATCCAAGTAACGGCCCGTGATACCATTAGGATCCGTCTATCCGTGATATCAACCAGCCGGGTGGATCCAGTCCTCCAAGTCTTCTCCTCGGCATGCACAATAAAATGCTCTGTAAATAATCGTCTCTCAAACCTATCTAACAATGCCATGAACCACGCTAAAGTAGTGAATCATCCATATAAAACTAAGACACGCCTTTGTCCTTCAACCACTACATTAAGTTTTATAGTCTACTCGTCAACAACGGACAAAAAGAGACACGGGAAACAAAGAAAAAAAACCAACGATGGACATGTGCTGGACGTGATCCACTATAGAAGTATTCCTAGGCTAGCTCCCACCTGGGGAAGCGGAACAAGTGGGACGCCACGTACAGGGAAGCGAGCCAGTGGCCATGTCTAAGGAAGCGTCCAGAGTGTGGGTCCCACAAGTTAACTCGACGGAGAATCTATCGTTGCTCTGGAAGCTGCAAATGTATGAATTAATGCCCATGGCGGATGGATTGATGGATCGTAATGGATCGAGAAGAGAGGAACCCGACAGTGTGGCTCTGTATTCTATCATGTATATTGTACAGGTCGAGTATATAAATGGGTTATGCGCATGAATAACGTTAGAGATTATTTGTAAACTAACAAACTCGATGAACAATGGCCTCACGCTAGAAGCTAGAGCGATTTGCGGGCCTCAGCTTTTTTTCCGCTGGTTATATATTTTGAAGATGCGAACTAAAAAAGCTAGATAAAAATAAGTAAAAAAGCTGGCAGCTTGGTTATGACTTGGACGTTACTACGAACACATGTACATTCACAGATGTATGTACTCATCTAAATTCACTCGTGCTCTGTCTGTTTGTCTCTGACGTCGCAGGGAATATGACGGTATCGTGGCCACGCTATACTATGCGCAACATTGGTCTGGGCTGCCCTTGTTGAGATAGACTGTGTGTTTCTACTAGACGAAAAAGCGAGGCCTGACTTGGTCATGGTGTATGACGAGTGGTTGGCATATATTCACGGGTGCCCCGAGGATGATAGTGCGGGGGAGATAACTCGAGATTGTACCACAACCATACATTATATAACCCACCCATATAAACTCGCCTCATGACAGCTGTCTATCTTCCTATAGCAAATTCATCTAGGCCCTTTGTTCTGAAATAGCGGTCGAGGATTCGACATATCATAGACTACAAATGTTAGCGTATCCCATATCTATCACGTTTATTGTTGTCCCAAAAGGGAATAAAGCACGGTCCCAATCAACGTGAGACACGATTCACTAGAAACTTCAACAAACCCCATCGACCCGTCTCCATCCGGAATCCGCGAGTCCATGAAGATAAACTGTGATGAAGACGGGTGAAGAGGAAGTTTCGCGTGTGTGCGTACGTGCTCACATCACGTTAGTAATATCCGCCGAAACAGGACATCATAACCACTCACCAGTTTACTGTTATATTTCTACGACCAGCCATCCATGACTTCAAATCACCTCGGCCCGCCAATATTTCACAATACTCTACAATGACTTGACCCGTGCCCATGGTTGATCCCCAGCCCGGCCATTTTTCAGGTGTCGATACATCCATACATGCATATATATCGGCCGACGGGGACAAATAGAGGTCAAATCCAACCTAGTTCACAGCATGGACATATTGAAAACGTTGCGATAGTAAAAATGGATACTTGCTTGCTCGCCTTTGTAAAAGAAAAAACACGAGGAAATCGACGTCGGGATGTCTCGGGCTGGAAATCGGTATAGCTTGATATATTCCAGCTAAGAGCAGGGTGGCCACATGCATACTAGGCAAAGGTTCAAACACACACGTTTGTCTTGCTAGATAGACGGGCTGACGGGGAGACCACGCTAATTGCCGGGGATAACTAGGATTTTTCACTGACTGTGCGAAGTGACGAGTCTTAGTTGCTTTTGGGGGGGGGCTTTTTTGGAGATGATTTTACTAGATAGTTTAGTTCTGAAGGCCTCAGGGACGGGTCACGTTCTAAAGGTCTTTAAGCGACGGTGTTGGCGTCGATGGGCGGGCTGGATAGTTGGGGGCCCGATTGGGCGGGATTTGCGTATTCGGTACTTGGGGTGAGCTTGGACAGGCCTATTTAGAGATGGTTGTGTTAGTGTTGCATTTTGTAGAATTGTTGTGAGAAAGTGTGGTGGAATTGGGGGGTTAGAGACAACTGATTGGGATGGCTTAAGGGACTGAGGACGGACGGGATGTTGTCATTCGTTTATTTTATGGGGACATCTTTGGAGATGTTGCCGTTAGATATGTATATACTTGAGCTTCCTGATTCAGAGTCGTATCGTGCCATACAACTTCAACAGTACAGCCGGACATCGCTGGGCCGAGTTCAAACTAGGTCAATTCAATTACTAGTGATTACAAAGTACAGTCGGGAAAATGTCTCAATTTTGAATCTATGTACACGTTTGGCCGAACTTGTGACCACGGCCACATGCAATGACGTGTGACTCTACCAACCTGATTAACTAATCACTATATAATCCGAAACGCGCAAAAAAGCAGCCGAGTCTATCACAAAGGTGGCAATCACACTGAATAATCCATTCCCAAACAATTGTCCAGCCCACATGGAGCCTAATTACCCGGCGCTAAAAAAACACAATTATCACCACGACACTAGTGTATCCTCTCATTTACGGACAATTACACCACTACCCGCCTTCCAGACGCACACTAGAAGCACCGCCTGATTTCAGATTGCGCGTGTGCCGGGGTTTATGCATGTGTGAATCGGGATGGAGACGATGGGCTGGTTTAGTTTTCATGGTAGCATTGGTGCGTGGGGGTTTCTTTTATCGATACGATTGGGTTGTAGATTTGTGTATTCATTTATGTATACGATTGAGTTTTCATTTATAGATGTATATGTGTACACATGTGTGTATATATGTTGGCCCCTGGATTCCAATCGTCGACTGTATTTAGACGAAAAGACAGATTGATAGACAGAGAAGAGACATGTTAGTGAGACTTGTTAGTGAGACATTTGACTAGTGTCTAGAAACGCCGCTAAGTAGTCATCAAAGGAAGTTTAAGACCTGACAAGATGACAATCTATCCTCTTTAATACACTCACAAGAAATCAGGAAACCCCCACGTTTATTCTGGGAATCAACCACGAGCCTCATTACTTATGTGCATACACATGTACGTCAAACGGGCCAAGCTTGATATCTACCTGCCTTGTCAGAACCCCCACGAACTTCAGCATGGGTTGTAGTCTCAACATCCGACGTTTCTTTATCTTACAACGTAAGATGTTTTGAAATTTGGTTGAGTTTAACTGTTGGTAGACGTCTATACATATATCAAGTTCCCATAAACTTGAAAGAATATCCGTGGTCTACTGAATTTCGGAAATACCAGCCGGCAATTCCGTATCAGACCCACTCTAGTTACATCGCTTGTTTAGTATCATATTTACCAACAAAATTCAATGATGTTGGCCGAACGCCCTTTTTGTTGTGGAACCTTTGCACACACTAAACCAGAATATCCAACAACTAACAAACTTCTCTCTGGCGGTGATTTCCGCCCGGAAGTTGATTATCCGGCTGAATCACAACGGCAACTTTCAAAGTTCAGTCTCCGATGCTGTGTATGCGTGTGCGATAGTTGCGGTGAGAATGAGGCTGTTAGGGGATATGCGGGTAGGCGCTGGAGGCTAATTTGGGGTCGGGGCAACGGATAATTTAGCAATATCAAGATTAAAACGGAAAGGTGCACTTTGGGAAGTTTGCCGCAAATATGTGACAACAGAAGTAACCCGATGTGGAGATGACTTTTTAGATCTCACATTTCCCTCGATCGATCCTTACGAATGACTTGTCAATTCTCATTAACGTCATCCATCATACAAACATATGTATATGCATGTCCGTCACCGCGTCATCCCGATATATGCACATGTCAACTTAAACCCCTTCCGGTTTCCTTCACTTCCTCCCTATCCTCGTAACCAAACGGGATACAATCTACGCAAGTCGGCCCGTCAAACCCCCTTCCACAAGCGTATCCGATGACCAAACCCGTCACACAATCACAGTAACACAGATACTCCCTCCGCATCAGCCATCCCGGAAATCCCAAACAACACATGAAGATCTTCCTTTTTAGGAGTCATCCTCGGCAAGAGGGCGTCTCAGTTCCATTTTAGGAGGATGGCCTTGTATGTACACATGTGCATACATATGTATGAACATGTGCACGGAATGTACTTTGCTATTGATGGAGATAATGGCGGCGTTCTTTGTGCAATGAGCCGAGATCAGGTCGGTTAGTGTTTCTGAATATGTTTTGAGTCACCGTTTCGCCTCGTACCTGCTAAACGGAACGACTTTCCGCTTTGGAATTAACAAGGCGAACCACGAGGCAAACTACGAGGTAGGGCCTCTATACTGTCACCAACGACATACATGTATTGTACATACATACCGGCATGATTCGGGCAAAAATTACAGACGGGCGAACCCAAAGAACGCTTCAGGTACGTGCCAATTTCCCACCCGGTTGGTATTTTTTCCTCGAGGGACTGTCAGCTTGACCTTGCTTGCATATCAGAGACCACTTGGACGGACGGGTGGTGGCAACAGGATGCCAACACCTCATCCATTCACCGGTCGCTCAGACCTATCAGTCAGGGTAAATACCGCGAAGGAACATCCTGCAAATGTTCGGTCAACGTTAGGCGGGGTAATGGGTCTGAGTGGAACTGGTGGTTTACGTAGGCAGCTACAGTCGTTTTCGCTTGGTACCAAGCCGAATCAAACAGTATCATCGTTTGTTAGGTGGTATTGCCACTTGGATACAGTTCACACTTCGGGGATATTTGACCCGAACTCAACGTCCCTCGTGATAGGAACGACAGTTATGGAACTCCCTAAACCGTCTATACCACCGTACGCAACCATCGTACGTCCACTACCGATACTTCGGTTCCGCCAAGCAGCAGCGAGGCGCGGGCCTTAATGCGAGAAATTCAAGAGAGTGGCGTTATATGTCCGTAATGGGAGTCTCCCGGGCCATGATGCGACTCTCGTAGCATACATATCAAGTTGGGGCATTTAACCCATGAAGCTACAGCTTTCTAGGCTGTCAAAACTGCTGTCAAGACTACATTCACATGTCAAGCCGTGACCAGCTATGGCACAGAGCCAAGTGACCTTGCCAATAGACAAGCCATGGGGGTTATCCTGGTCAGGCGGTCAAGTGAGGGGAAGAGGGGTAACCAAACAATACAGCCTCACGCCACGAGTCGTTCTGATGAATCGGCGAGATAAATCGATATCATTGGAGATTCTGTTGGTAATGAGATCTATAACCAAATATACAAGAATTGCTATCGTGACAATCGGAGTTGTGAGATTAGGTCGACCGAAAGAGTTATAGTGGATGCTAACCCTACTGATTAACATGCCAGAACCCTTTGGAAGTTACAAAACAAAGCCCCACTATCGTCAATGAATTGTTCTGTGTTGTCCAACCTTCCATCTTTGGATTGTTACCGAATTCGTTCTATCTAGTATGGAAACAAAACTTTGAACCATACATATATCTTCCTTTCCATCATCATTTTGCATATCAATACTTGATTGATCTTATCATCAGCAACTTCAAACACACTACCTCTTCGCTTCACTAACTTCTTCTTAGAGAGGGAAAATGGCTTGCAGATTTGTGGTACAGCATAAATCCTCCCCTAACTTAACTAAACCTAGACGCACTTTTCCCCATCGTCCGCTCTTTCACGCAACCTCTCCATTCATTTTCCGCAACCATGATACGACGACGAGCCAAAAAGCCTCAAAAAATGACAACAATCTATGCTCTACCAATTGGTTAATACGATGCCGATGACTTTTTCTATCAATGACGATGAAAACTACAATAAATACGATGACTTCTAAGCTAACCTTCTGTTCAAAACCGTCCTGCCTCCCCGCAACCGGGCAAAAATGGCCTGTCTGCTATACACGAGCACTGCGACCCTGCACCCTAAGCGAGACAGACCCATGCCCATGCTATCTACAGTGCTTAGTGTTATCAGCTTATCGGACCAATCAGATGGCAGGTACGTGACGTCGTCGTTGTCCAAAGTCGGCCAATTGAAGGGACAAGGGTGTCGAATTTTGGCTGGCAGCGAAAAAGAAAGCGCACACCATGTTGGCCAGCCAGCCAAGCCAGAAATGGGCCCTTTTTTTGCGCGGGAAGGTGACGAAAGAAACAGACGATGGAAAAATGGCGGTGGGTTGAAGGCAGAACTGGCGCAACTTGTATGGCCGTTTCTAGCAAGTGAAGGGATAGAAGCGAAGAAAGAAAGAAGAAGTCTAGATCGTTATCGCTAAATCCACTAGCCCGATCACACTATTTGTCTCTTGGCCTTTCAAAAGTCGGAAAGCACCTTATTTTCTTTTTACTTGTTTCTGCTTATGTCGAGTAGATCACTCACGGTGTTTGTTCGCTTTAGCTCTTGCTATTCACGTAATCCCCGCCCCGACCTGTCTCGACTGCCTTTGCTTCTAGGGTCGCCGTAGCACTCCTCCCTCTTCACTGATCACTAACCTAGTCAGTTTCATGAATCGATAACTCTACTTTCTTTGCTTCCTTTTTGTTTTTTTACTATCCGAATCACCATCTAAGTTTTTTCTTTGTTCTATTGACTTGTATATTGCTACAGTTAAGACAAGCTTTTTCACTGAAGATTGAACTCGTTTGAATACACTCTTTCCAATTCTCAACTACACAACCGGATAGTCTTCACAATGGCTCCATCAAAGCCGCGCAACACCGACGACTCCAAGCCGGAGTCCAATCACAAGGAGAAGGTCTCTAAGAAGAAGTCCAAGGACACTCCAGTGTTGCCACCTCCGAGCAAAGCAGCGACTCCAGAGAAGTCAGGACCTGCGGTAATTATAATCCACGGCCATTCCCCAATGCCGTCGTCTTGTTGTTTTTTCCCGTTCAGACCCAGCTAAACAATTGTTTTTCCGATAGACCGACTGGTCGTCATTCGACCGCGAATCTCTCGAAAACTACCGCCGCTACCATAATCTCGACACACCCGCGCCGTATCTATATTCTTCATACTACTACTGGATTGCTGTCCCAGGCAGTATCGGCATGTATTCCCCTACCATGGTGAATGCTCGGAAGCGCCGGGCAGCCCAGAAGTATACCACCGACCGTCAAACAAAGGAGCAGCTTGCTGTGGCAGTCCAGAAGCACTTTGATGCCACTCCAATAAACGAAAATGACGTCCTCGTCGACTTTGTCTCCAACTTGCGACAAGAGGGGACGCGCCCAGAGATACCTACAGTACCTATCGACCCGGTTTTTACCACAAAATAGGTAACTGAGGTAGCGATGGTCTGATGAGGACTGTCGCTGTTTTGGTCTACTGGTCACTACCCGAATAACGGGAGTTGACTGGTAAATAAGAGTTGCCTTTACTTCTCTTGCTGAGCACCAATTCGAGGTCCACAGTTAATCGGTTGGAATGCTGCGGCATCATTGTTATTTTTTACCTGTTGGCTCGATTTTCAGACTACTGTTTCCTGCTTCTCAGAGATTGTCTACCCATCGCCATCCACTCCCTGCAGTTATCCAGAACCACTACCTACGCTCTCGAAGCTTTGAATCACTAGCTAATGTTGACAACATCACAATTGTCAATGTTACTTCTGGCGTCAGAGTTTACGTCTGTCAGTTGTTGGCATAATGCCCACCGATGACATTGTCATTGGCCCTGGTGCTATGCAAAGTGGACAATGCAAGGAGAACGTCAAAGTGGAGTTTGCAGCTGCGAGTTCTCTTGCGCCTGCGCTTTGTTTGTGCGTTTCTCGGTATAACTACTACGGGCTAACTTGGATGGCGATGGCCAACGACATAGTGGACTGATCTATCGATCTTGAAGATTGTTTTCTTTCTTTCCTATTGTCGGTCATGTTTGTTTTCTTTTTTTCTTTGGTGCGCCTTTGGGCGAGGGTGAGCTAGGATTCTCCCTTCTTGTTTGTGCATTGGGTCTACCGTCATGGGATTTTGTTTTAATTAAAGGATTTTTCTCTTTGTAGCGGCTGCTTGTTAGCAGACCGATGGCTTCCTTTGGCGTTTTGGGGCGGAAAAAAACTCTCTAGCGGCTTGTTTTTAAACTTTTTTCAGATTTAAAATGATTGTTATTGCGAACTCAACTGGATACATATTCTTGTAACCACAGTGAGGTGAACATGTGACAGCGTGAAAAGTATGTTGAGTTGCGTGAACACAGATTCTGTGGATGGTCCATGATTACCCTTGTTAAGCTGGGGCGCGGAATTTCTGTGCTCAAAGCGCATTGGCTGTGGGAGGAGATAAGCGGCAGTTGCAATTTAGTAGGCATTATTAGACGTGTAGGTAATCTCACTAGGTTGCGATTTGGCAATTTGTCAGATCTTTCTTATGCAACAAGGCTGTGGAATCAAATGGGTGTAAACCTCGAAGAGAGCGTTCAGGGTATCGTCAGTTTATTTTGCCAATTGCGACAGTCTCGATAAGAAACTAGGGTTTCTTAAAGGAGAGGCACTGGTATCGAGGGTTTGGAGCTTTTGGCGGTGAAGTGGAGTGGGATTGCATGTTGTTTGGCAGCTGGCGAAACCACTTTAAGGAACTTTTTGAGGGCTCGGCAGGTGGTGCAGGGTGTCGGGGGGTTAAGAAGATGGGGATACCGTGAATTATGAAGTTGCGTCGAAACTTTTGGAAACTGCGCGAAGTTACAGGTGGACAGTTATAGAGGTTTTGGTGGTGTAAAGAATTCCGTTTGATTGGGATTTTGGGACTGTAGTTTCTGGAGATTTTTTTTGGTGCCCAAGGTCATACTTTTGGATTGTGCTGAATACTTCTATTTTTGTTTTTTTGTTACTGATAGCTTCGAAGCGCAAGTCAGGCCCTTTCTAGACGGATTTCAAATACAAAGGGCTTCGGAGCACTTCCTATTGGCCCCTGCGTTTTTTGCTGGGTTCGCTGGGGTGTTACTACAGATTTGACTTTTTTCGACGAGTCAGTTGAGTCTGGATATCAACGATTAGCTTTGTGCGAATTATTGGGGTGATTAGAGTTTATTATGAGTTCGAGTGTTATGTCTAAAAGTGTCCCTCGTCGTCTGTTGACGGGGGCGCAGAGTGCGGTTGCTAAAAGAGTTGTTGGTCCCGGCCAGGTTAGAGGGTATCGGGCGGCTAAGCGGGTGACCGTCTCCGCCGGGGCGGCGATGCCGTCTGAGGTTCGGGTGAGTTTGGATGAGAGACCTAGACGGAAGGATAGTTACTAACGAGTATGGCCTACAGAAATTCCACGCTACGACTAGAAATCTCGCACCCGCCGACCCATACGGAACCCTTGGAGTTGACAAGACTGCCTCGGCCGGCGATATCAAGAAGGCCTACTACGGGCTTGCGAAAAAGTACCACCCCGACACCAACAAGGACCCCGGTGCCAAAGACAAATTCGGCGAGATTCAGGCTGCTTATGAGATTCTGTCGGATGCGGAGAAACGGAAGCAGTTTGACCAGTTTGGCTCGGCAGCGTTTAACCAGGGCGGTGGTGGCGGTCCTGGACCCGGACAGGGTGGAAGTCCGTTTGGTCAGGGTTTTGGAGGGTTCAGTGGTGGCTTCGGCGGATTCGAGGATATCTTTAATGCGTTTGCGAATGGGAGGGGTTTCGGTGGTGGTGGTAACAGTGGACCGAGAACGGCGAGAAGTGGCTTCCATGAGGTGTTTGTGGGAGAGAATATCGAGGAGGCGGTTAATATCTCGTTCCAGGAGGCTGCGCAAGGTGTGAGCAAGAAGATTCCAATTACTCCTGCGACGACCTGCTCTTCTTGTGATGGTCGTGGTGTCCACAAGGGGACTAAGAGATCTTCATGCCCAACTTGTCACGGCTCTGGCTCTATCCTTCGGACTATCCCTGGTGGTCTTCAGATTGGTGTCACTTGCCACTCGTGCCAGGGCTCTGGCGCAATGTACCCTCCTGGCTCAGAGTGTAGTCCTTGCGAAGGTTTCGGTGTTGTTCGCACGCGTAAGACTATCACGGTGGATATCCCCGCTGGTGTAGACGACGGCATGCGTTTGAGAATTGATGGTGCTGGTGATGCGCCGGTGACAGGTCAGGTGATGGAGGATAATGTACGGACGAAGAGAGGTGATTTGTACGTACATGTTCATGTGCAGCCGGACCCACGGTTTAAGAGGGCTGGCTCGGATATCCTTTATACGGCGACCTTGCCGATGACTACTGCGGCGCTGGGTGGTGAGGTTAGAGTGCCAACTTTGGACGGCAGTGTTAACGTCAGAGTTGCGACGGGAACGAACACGGGAGATAAGGTTACGCTCTCGGGTCATGGTATGCCGAGGGTTAATGGTAGGGGACGGGGTGACTTGAGAGTGGAGTATAAGGTGGGGTTGCCCAAGTATTTGAGTAACAACCAGAGAGTGTTGCTGGAGATGTTGGCGGAGGAGATGGGTGATAAGACGGCGAAGAGAGTTATGAATGTCAGCAGAGGGGATTCACAGTAAGTTTCAGCAGAATTGGGCGTACTGGAGATGAATTACTAATGTGGTGAATAGGTCGCCTGATAGCGCGGAGGGCTCGCATCAGAATGAGGGCTTCCTTAAGTCGATTTGGCATAAGCTGACAAACAATGGGGAGCACAATGCGGAGATGAACGGCGAAGGGAAGAATGGCAAGGACAAGAAGAACTAAGTCCTTGGTTCTGCTTGTCACCTTGTTTGGGGGATGGAGACATTGCGATGTCGTCTATCGGGACTACCCGGGACAAAAGCGTCGGCCGGAGTCCGCTGTAACATAATTTTCTTAACCATGACGATGCTAAGGTGGAGTCATCTTGTACCAACAGATATATTTATAGCCATTTCTAAACTTAAACTTGTGTTATGTGTATGTTGTATACATCTCGGTGTGTACATGTATGTTGACCGGACAGAAACACCGCTAATCTCGGCATCGGGTCGGCCCATGACAAGACTATGAGATGGATTTGCTTCCTCGCCGTCAGCTCTTGATCCATATGTACGCCCGGCCCCCTCATTCTGAACATGTGTATACTCCCCCAACCCACACATGGCCGTCGTATTCTGTCGATTCTATTCGGTCTCCTCCAAAGTAAACCCCTGGAAGCCCCTCTGGTTGGCTGTTACGTGCATGGTTTGGGCATTTTCTCCATTGGCAGGCGGTCATTCAATGTGGCCACCGGCGGCTAAATTTGCAGGGGCTATCAGGGGATTGGCGGGGACGGCGAGGTTGGCAGATGGCCTTGTGAACGGGGTTTTGTACTCGGCAGGTTGGCGCTTTGATAGTTTGAAGGAATTTTGTGTGATTGATTGGCTTGTGGACGCCCGATGGTTACAAGGTGTGATATTCCTTTGGACGAGAAAGACTTCAAGATTTTGACGACGGGGCGTTTTGAGGTTCAATTATCTTATCACGATCTTCTATGGACATGTATATCGGGTTCGTCGGGTTGAGACAGTGTCTAGATTATTGTCTTATACGGTGACGCAGGTAACCTCCATGTTAATCTACACAGTTCGAGACACTGTCTACAACTCGTGGCTTCTGCCCTGATGCTGGCAACTCTGCATGCACTTCTTCGGTCTTCCTCCCGTTTGATGATTTGCAGGTGCTGTGTGTAGCCCAAGAGACGAAGTAATATGATTTATCGTGGTTGATTTAGGGCATGTCAGGTGGTGGCAAATGCCCGCGCTTACGGGGTTCTCGGTGCAGATTTGGTTGTTGAATGGTACGACGGGATGTTGGTTGGGGATATACATATAGACATACAATGTGCGCCAACTCAGCAAGGGAATGTTCACGCTTTGGGCGGATTCCATCCAGCCTCTGGATCGACTAGGTAATTTTCCTTTGTCTACGTGCATTACTACCATAATCTCCAATCTACCTTTGTCACTTCCCTAGGCAGTCATTTTATCGCCGTTCTTCGTACTTGCCCCACTGAATAGCCCTTTTTCGTTGTTTGATGTGTAGCCGCGATAAGATCCTTGATATACTGTTTCACTCTGGACGGCGCAACCCCCACCAATCCGTTTCTGGCCTCAATGTTGTCAGCCTCTTGACGCAGCACACATCTCCACTATATACTAAAGCGACCACGCCTGTATTAGCACTTTGTCCCACACAACACCGAGGTCTCATGCTCCTCTTTCTTCATCTCTTTTCTCGTCTTCCCGTCCTGTGACGTTCAACTTGCTCCCTGTATCGCTTACCGTACAGGCTCTAGGGTTTATCTGCAGCTACCCACCCACACTAACTTATCCTGATCCACGCTGCAACTGGCATTGCGGCTTGCCGAGTGTAGGACCACCTTCCGCCTGCCTGACACGCATCCCATTCAACTAGCCGTTTCTATAGCTCAATTCCCCGTGGCCTTTGTCCCCCCTTACATCGATCGGTCTTTGCTATACCGCGCTGTACTTAATCATCTTATTACTACATACTACATCATCACCACACTCGCAAAAACCCAAAGTACACTGCCAAACACATGGAAGAAGCTTTCTCCGTTTGTTTGTAATTCCGCCACTGTCCAACCTGCTCAATAAGCCCCCACTTAGCTGTCTCTCTACTCCCCGCTTTCGTTCATCTATTCAATTCTATCAATTAGCCCCCGAGCTGGTGGCCCGACCACCCCCACCGTGCAGTCCACGAAGTCAAACTTGTATTTGGGCACAAGTTGTATTTCCTCGGTCGTCAAACTACGTTTCCAGCACCACAATTGAATCCGTTTCGGCCTTTCCTCGACATAGCTTAATACCCCCCCGTCGCCGTTCGTTGCCACCGCATCCGCTGTCTCGGTCAACCCCCACTTTATAGCCTAGGCAGCCATCCCAGCAATCGGCCAACTGGAGCCCGCATACCACCGAACCGTCTGCCGCCATGCCACAGTCGCCGATGATCTCGGTGCCTTTGAAGGCTACCAACGAGATTGACTGGATCGCGCCGCTCAAGGAGTATATCAGAGATACATATAGCGATGATCCCGAACACTATGCCGAGGAGTGCGCAACACTGAATCGTCTGCGCCAGGATATGAGAGGCGCTGGCAAGGATAGCACTACAGGTCGTGATATGCTCTATCGCTACTACGGACAGTTGGAGCTTCTTGACTTGAGATTTCCTGTAGATGAGCAACACATCAAGATTTCGTTTACATGGTAGGTTGATTTTGGCTTCATCCGATCGAGATCTTGACTAACGCCTTGTCCTACCTCCCGCTTCAGGTTCGATGCATTCACGCACAAATCGACGTCGCAGTATTCGTTAGCCTTTGAAAAAGCTTCTATTATTTTCAATATGTCTGCTGTTTTGTCCTGTCATGCGGCCAACCAGAATCGTTCCGAAGAGTCAGGTTTGAAGATGGCATACCATTCGTTCCAAGCAGCGGCCGGCATGTTCACGTATATCAACGACAATTTCTTACATGCGCCATCGGTTGATTTGAGTAGAGACACTGTTAAGACTTTGATCGCTATTATGCTTGCCCAAGCGACCGAGGTGTTTTTAGAGCGCCAGATTCAGGACCAAAAGAAGAATAGTCTTTTGGCTAAGCTTTGTAGCCAGGCTGCGTACCTGTATGGCCAGGCTGTTGAGGGTGTACAAGAAAATGTTACCAAGGCGGTTTTTGAGAAGGTCTGGTTGATGATGGTTAATGTAAGTTTGTTCCCCGATTCTAGTTTCCGATAATATGATGTCTTTGGTTGCTGACGTCATGGGCTACCCCACTGTAGATCAAAACCAACCACTTGGGTGCCATGGCACAATACTACCAAGCACTTGTCGATGACGATGCCGGAAACCACGGTGTTGGCATTGCGCGACTGCAGGCCGCTGAGCGCATGGCCAAGGACGCCAACCGAACGGCCATGTCGTTCCCTAGTTCGACGCCATCAATCTCAAACCTGTCCTCGGACTGCGGTACCATTTTGCAAGATACGACTAAGAAACTACTTATCACAGTTCAGGAAGCTCTTCGTCAACTCATCAAGGATAACGATTACATTTACACCCAGAGTGTTCCAGCAGAGGAGACTTTGAATGCCATCCCAAAGCTTCCAGCTGCCAAGCCAATTCCCGTTACAGAGCTCTACTCGGGTCAAGATATCAACAAGATCACCGGTCCTGATTTGTTTGGAAAGATTGTGCCATTGGCGGTAACGGAGTCTGCTAGTTTGTACGATGAGGAGAAGGCCAAGTTAGTACGTGCGGAGCAAGAACGGGTGGATATCAACAACACGGAGCTAGCGGCTGCATTGGATTATCTTGGTCTTCCGGAGAGTTTGGTGGCACTAAAGGGTGGACTGGAACAGGAAGTCAAGCCTGACTCGGACTTTTCCATGTGGTGCGAGGATGTTGCTGGTCATGAGAACCCAACTAAGATCTTTGAGTACCTCCGGACGCAAAAGACGGCTGTCGTTACCACACTCCAGGCAAGCAAACAGCTTCTCGACCAGGAGGCCAGTAGCTGCGAAAAGATGCGGTCCAAGTATGAGTCACAATGGACACAACAACCCAGTGGCGCTTTAACCAAGACTTTGCGTGATGAGATTGAGCGCTACCGGCAGTTATTGGACGACGCTACGAAAACCGACAACACACTTGCTGCGAAATTACGGCAATACGAGGGCGACTTTTCTGAAATGCGGGCTGCTTGGGAACGCAGTGATACGGATGGTCTTTTCTACAGCGCACTCCACAAGGCCAAGTCCAATAGTTCAACCAGCCCAGCGGTGGAACAAAACCTCCTAGATGCCGATTTTGACGACAATTCGCTGAGTGTGGCGGAACAGATCGAGCAAGTGGAGGAGTGCATGAAGAGACTAAATATGTTGAAGCGCGAGCGTAACCAAACTCTGAAGGATTTGAAGGATACGGTAAGTCGGGAGTTCTGTAAGGATTCAAGGCACAGACAACTAACCATAATCCCATAACAGGCACACAAGGATGACATTTCGCAACTACTCATCTTCAACAAGAAGAGTGTTTCGGGTATGGAGAATCAATTGTTCCAACATGAGCTTGAAAAGTTCCAGGCTTACCAAAACCGCTTGCTTCAGGCGCAACACAAGCAAGTTCAGATGCTCAAGGAGCTCAATCAGCTGGTCAATGTTTTGTTGATGGATAAGAGAGTGAAGGCGGAAAAGAGAAAGTGGGATATTGTACAGAATCAGCGCAATTTGGTGGTCAACAAGTACAAGAAGGCGTACCAGGAGTTTTTGGATCTGCAGGCTAGTTTGCAGCGGGCCAAGTCTTGGTACACCGAGGTCAAGAGCACAGTGGAGTCACATAGTAAGAATGTGACTGCATTTGTGAACAATCGCAAGAACGAGGGAGCTTTGTTGTATGACCAAATCAGACAACAGAGCGAGGGTGGCGGTGGCGGTGGCGGTGGTCTAAACTTGGATAGTCTGCGGTCTCAACCAGATGCCACCACCAAGGCAGAACTCGAGCAAGAGCGCATGCGGCACTTGATGAGTCGTATGTCCATGGACAATGGTGGGAATAGCCCACAAGAGTCAGTCGGCGCGGGCCGTCGTCCGTCAGCACTGTTTGGCTCAGGACAAGCTCCCCGGTATGACGGGTACTCACACAACATGCCCAGCTCGCCGCCACCTAACCAAATGCATCACTCATCTACGTACGGAAATCCTACTTTGGTCGGTCAGCAGCCAGGCGTAAGTTCGCCACAGTCTATGTCAGGCACTGCAGGTTTCAGCCACGCAACAGCCTATGACCCGGCCTTTTACGGTCGTAACCCTGGTCCTACGTCACCACCCGCTACGCAGACAACTTTTGGCCTCGGCCCAGCATCGCCGCCGCCACAGCAAACCACGTTTGGTATTCGCGGACCGGCATCACCACCCCCAACGCAGACCAGTTTTGGTGGCGCGTATGGTGGTTACCCACAGGCATCAGGTAGCGGACAGCAGCAGGCAATGCAAGCTCAGATGGGCCAGCAGCTTAACAGGCCGCCGTCGCAACAGAGAGGTTACTTGCCGCCGCCTCCGCCTGGACCGCCGCCAGTGGGGCCGCAGCAGACATATCACTACGGAGGACAAGACTATGCCGGATCGGCTAATGGCGGACAAGGTGGTTCCGGATCCGGACAAGCTGCGGATCCATGGGCGGGATTGAGAGCATGGAAATGAGCTGGGTGAGTTGTTTTTGAATTGTAAATATGTGAGCGAATAGCGAGGGTGGTTGTTGTATTTTAATACTGGGTTCCAAGTAGATTAGTTTTTAAAAGAGTGACTTCTTTAGCACGGATGAAAGGGGGATTTCCAGATATGTGAATGTGGGTCGCTGTTATCTGCCGAAAGGGGACAAAGCGGTCCGGGCCGGTACGGAATTGATAGGTGCAGATTGGAGGCTGTTGGATGCATCTACAAAAATGCATGACGTCTGGGGTTTTTAAGCCGGCAAATAAGCGGTATGTGATTGGGTGGCAAAAGATGGGGTCATTATTATTGGAGATACGATTGGAGGTTTATTGGAGACGGGGATTACGGGACTTATAGGTGTAGGTGAGGTTAAGCTAGTCGCTTGCTTATCGGATTATTGAGGTAGGATGTAAGTCCGGTTAGGCGGATTGGGAAATGACTGAGACATTACATGGGAAGGCGGCCAAAGTACTTAAAGATTGCTGTAGATATTGCCGGTTTCAATTGGTTGTACTTGCTTCTTTTTGTTGTTGATAATCACGAACAAAGAAATACAAAATGTCTACAAAACTTGATGGTGCCGAAGTGGCTAAACATAATACGCTTGATAGCTGCTGGGTGATTTTACATGTAAGTCACACCGCCGAGAAAGTGGGCCAATTCAAACTAACTAGTATAGGGAAACGTCTATGATGTCACTGATTTCCTTCCAGGTAAGCTTTTTTGTCGCCATGTATAACATGACTTACACGCCTGTCTAACACACACTTTTTCACAGACCACCCCGGTGGCAAGAAAATCATTCTGAAATATGCTGGACGCGATGCCACTGAAGAGTTCGACCCCGTCCATCCCCGCGACACCCTAGAACGCTACCTACCTGCGGCTAAACATCTTGGACCCGTCGATATGACTACCGTTGATACTACCAGTCTTCTTTCGCCTGCTGAACAAGCAGCGGAGAAGGAGAGACAAGATGAGATTGCTCGGATGCCGCCATTGAGTCAGTGTTATAATTTGATTGATTTCGAGGCGGTGGCGAGAAAGGTTATGAAGAGGCCGGCTTGGGCTTATTACTCTTCGGGAGCTGATGATGAGATCACCATGAGAGAGAATCGGGGAGCTTTCCAAAGAATATGGTTTCGGCCGAGAGTCATGGTTGATGTTGCAAAGGTTTCTTTGAAGACTAGCTTTTTGGGGGTTAAAACTGACATGCCGTTTTATGTCACGGCGACTGCATTAGGGAAGCTGGGACACCCTGAAGGTGAGGTGGTGTTGACGAAAGCGTCTGGGAAACACGGAGTCGTACAAATGATCCCAACATTGGCCTCGTGCTCTTTTGACGAGATCATGGATGCGGCTGATGGTCAACAAGTCCAGTGGCTGCAACTGTATGTCAACACCAACAAGTCTATCACGCAGAAAATCATCTCCCATGCGGAAGAACGTGGCTGTAAGGGTCTGTTTATCACGGTTGATGCGCCGCAACTCGGTAGACGTGAAAAGGACATGCGCAGTAAATTTACCGATCCTGGTGCAAAAGTACTGGCTGATGAAGGAATGGAGAGTGATACCAGTCAAGGAGCTGCCAGAGCTATCAGCTCATTTATTGACCCGGCACTGTCATGGAAGGATGTCCCGTGGTTTAGAGGGGTTACTAAGATGCCGATTGTCTTGAAGGGTGTACAGCGTGTGGAAGATGTTGTTAGAGCTTACGAGGAGGGCCTTCAAGGTGTGGTGCTGAGTAACCATGGTGGTCGGCAGTTGGAGTTCTCAAGGTCGGCGATTGAGACTTTGGCGGAGGTCATGCCTGTTTTACACGGTAGAGGAATCATTGGAGGTAAGGATAGACAAGGACGGATCTTCGAAGTGTACATTGACGGTGGTATTCGTCGTGGCACCGATGTCATGAAGGCCTTATGTCTTGGAGCTCAAGGAGTTGGTATCGGACGACCTTTCCTGTACGCCATGTCCTCCTACGGTCTTCCCGGTGTCGATAAAGCCATGGCCCTTCTCCGTGACGAACTCGAAATGAATATGCGTCTCTTAGGCGCAACTAAAATCGACGAACTCACTCCTGATCTCGTTGATGTTCGTAGCTTAACAGGCCATTCCGCAGTTCCTGGGGACTATCTCTCCGAAACAGCTTACGAACGTATGAAACTACCACAACCATCTCCACCCGCGCTTAGAGCCAAACTGTGAGGTAGGGTTAGGGTCCGAGTAATATAAAATTTCGCTTGTTTTCGCCTGGGAACCGGGAATCTGGGGCATTCCAGACAAGGCTTTGACAGGGATATAATGGGGGATATGATGATGTCATGATGGAGGAAGGTGGAGGTTAGTTTTGAGAAAGAGGGGAAGGAGAAGGTTTGGAAAGAGTTAAGAAGGGATGACGTGCGTGCGTGGTTTCTTTTTTGTGTTTGGACTATATGCTTGGCTGGCGGGTAGAGGCCAATGTGGAAGGAACCAGGGAGGCAGGCGATTTTCTGCCTTTTGAGAAGATCGTTGGTTTGGAATTTCATGAATTTGAAAGTAATATTGCATTTCTACACATGGTAGTAGTCTCGAAACAAAATGTAAACAACAACGTCAAACCCAGATTCCCCCAAACTCCTCCAAGTCATCCGTCATCTCGCCCAGCCAAATAACCAGCCTCACTAATCCCCCATCTTAAAGGATTGCGGCGTGCATTCTTGCATCCGGCTTGCATGACGAAGAGGATTTTTCTCTTCTGTTTTCTTTTCTTTTCTTTCTGTTTTGCATACATTCATAAATTCATACATCCAACAGTCAACAGTCTTTATCTTGTATTTATCACCAGCCGCGGTTCTTTGTGCTTATGATCAGATGCTACTGCATATAAATATATCTGTTCTTATTTTGGTGTTGTCGGGCAATGCTGATTGATAGGCTTGCTTTCTTGACTTATCGGACGTTGTATTGTTTTTCGTGACCTGGGTCGCTTTTTTTGGTACGGATTCAGGATTTCTTCCTTGCATGCAGCTGCATCACAAACTTTGTCTCTTCATCTTTCATCGTTTTGTTATCTTTGCCAATCTCACCCAATGTCTTCAATGTCTCGCACGCCACACGCCTCGCTTGAGGCCAAGATTGTCGTCCTCGGCGCCCAGGGCGTAGGCAAAACTTCTTTGCTACAGAGATACTGTAAAGGCGTCTTTGACCCTTCAAATACGACATCTACAGTTGGCGCAAATTTCTTGACAAAGCGCATCCACGATTTGGATTCTGATACTGATGTGCGCTTGCAGCTGTGGGATACAGGTAAGTTGTTTCTCGATTGTTTCACTTAATTTTAGTGTCATTCCTATGATTCACTCTCTGACACTAACACCTTCAGCGGGCCAGGAACGCTTTAGATCCATAACAAGACTATACTACCGTGGCGCTCACGCTTGCATCTTGTGCTATTCGGTGACTGACAATGCCTCCTTTACTCATCTCACACATTGGCTTGCCGAGCTCAGAGACCATCTTCCACCAGATGTCATTCTCCATATAGTCGGTACCAAATCAGATATAGTCTCGAGAGATCCATCAGCTCGTGAAGTCCCATTTGAGCGTTGCATAGCATATGTGGCCGAGCATCTAGCACCTCCAACACCTCCTTCCACAAACACTCCCTCAGTTAGTCCAACAGCAGCGTCTTCTTGGGCCCCTCTGAACTCATACTCACCAGGTGCCTTGTTTCTTGGACCGGGCACCTCAGAGCTAGAAGGTACACACGATGACGAGTCAAACCGTAACTCTAGCTTTTGGGGCGGTGACGCTGGTTGGGATGCCTGTCACGAAGTATCAGCTGAGACCGGAGAAGGTGTTGAAGAAGTGTTTCGGGTAGTTGCACGGAAACTAATTGATCAAAACCTCAAGATGCGAGAGGCTCTTCTCATGGCTACTACGGCGCCAGGAGAGGAGGGATACGAGAGAGGAATGGATGGCAGCTATTTCGCAAGAGATTTTGGAGTTAGCTGCGCTGATGACGATAGACCTTTCCGAGTTGGGAGGGATCGGAGGAGTCGCATATTTCAGACTCCAAGAGCTAGTGTCTCGGTTGATATGAATTGTCGAGATGAAGAAATGGGTACACCGAAGGGTACATGCTGTTGATCGTTTGATTTTGCTCCTGTCCCACCGCGACACCCTTTGCCGCTTTCCTCCACCCCCAATTACTTCTATCTATTTTCTCGCCGACAGGTGCCCGTGTGTTGCGTCACAAGGTACTTTTTATGCACCATCTTGTGTCGCCTGAACAGCTGTAAGATGAGGCCTCTATTACCAGCTGACTACCAAACCTTGGCAACCCGTATTCTGCCATCGGAACCCTACTGCCCAAGGCTTTAAATTGCCACCCTTTTCTTGGTGTATGGTCTGTCAATCACAACATATGGCCTAACACTTATCAAACACCGATTATCTTCTATCTATATCATTAGGGCTTTCAGAACCTCTGATGGTTTGAAGTAGACTTTTTGAAGTTACTCAGCCATGGAGGAATATTGCGTTCCAGGTGTTGATACGGTGGTGTGTCTTCGTTATGAGAGAAGAACATTTTCACGTTGTTGTCGTATAATTTGGAGTTGTGGACTGGCCTGTGTGGATAATACGCTGAAGACTCATAAGACCATTAGGTTGAGTTCGGCCGTAGTAGTTTTAAAACCTTTACTCTTCAGGTGAGAGATGGGATATTGAGATGAGTGTTGCAACTGTTATTTTGCTTAAAGCCTGGCTATTCGTCGTGCTCAGCTACAATCGTTTCTTCGAGCTGGAGTTGAATCGGCTAGTTTGTCATCGTAGATATGGCCGGGCTTAAAGCACACACTGCAGTATTACCATGGCAATGTTTTAAGACTGGAGCGATGAGCTAGTATTCAGTGTCGACTGGCTTTGACGATCCAAGCACACCCTCGGAGCCAGGACCGATGGAATATTTGAATGTGGGACTTTCATGGCTGGCCATGAAATCCAGAGGTGCACGAGAGCGGGGGGATCTCTTTAAGCCAAGTTTATGAGTTATGTTTATTATACCGATGTCGAGTTTTTAGTCGTTATTGTCGGTAATGTTGTTATGAGATTCAGTTTGGGGATTGGTATTGTAGTTGATTGTTAATGTTTTAAATGAGTACGAGTATAACTATGCCTATAATGCACTATGAGGACCCACGTTCTGTTAATGTGAGTTCCACAAAGTGAAACAGCAAGCCAAGCCCATGCATTTGACAACGAACCGACACGATGCGTCATACCCCCCAGAGTACTAGCTCCAGCGCATCGATATACCGTTATGCATCAATTACACTACTAGATTGATTAAACCTAAGTACATCCTCTATGTGACAATCCATAAACTAGATCGTGACTTCCTTTTTCAGTATTAGTCCGTCTCATTCAAGTTTGGCAGGTCGTACAATAGTGAGGTGTCACGAAGTTTGACAGAAGGCAAGTCCAGTTCGTTAGCCTTCACCTACAAGGTATAATATGACGTCTTGGTATGTCCTTCGTGCAACGAGACCAAGGTGGCAACTGCCGTCGTAGATATATGACGTTTGACAAATTTGAGTTCAACTGATGAGGTTGCTTTGTAGTCTAGATGATATTTCCCCACGGACAACATCTGCAAATAGTGGGGTGGATTATTGGTTTTTGTGAAAACATTGTACTTTTGTTTCGTCTACTAATGTCCCCACTGTCCTATCATGGCACGGGAAAAGAAACAGGCTACTATAAATGCAAACTGATCGTGTTCATGGAGCTACGCTATAATCTAGACTACTATCACCTTGACCGTTTCCCGCCATTTCCAATTCTTGTAAATATCTTCTCCAATATCGACGCTACCAACTCGTTTCATAACATGATATCCTTTGTGCATCTTCTTCTCGTCCGATACAGGCCGTAGAATCAAGCCGCTGATCTCCTGGATCTGACGAATCACGAATATGCAGATATCGCCCGGTTGAGGGGGTACATCAAAACATTTACCGAATGACTTGGGATGCTGAGTTTTGATTTCAGTGATCATGTCTGTCGAGACAACTGGCGCTTCAATGACGAGGTAGGGACCTAGGTTGGCGAGGAAGTCATCGTCTCCAACGTACATCATCGGAGCCTTACGCATTTCTTCGGGATCGTAGTCAGTGCGTCGAAGCCACTTGTCAACACCAAGCCACACCGGGACTACTAGTAGTGCTTCGCGAATTGAATGAAAATACACTTTACCCGGTCCACTGATAGATAGCCAGGACCAAGAAGGAAATCTCGAATCAATAGAAGAGGTATCTCCAACTCTTGTCCAGCATAGGTGATTGGTGAATCTAGACTCGGGAATTCCATAGTGGAGTGCAATCCCTAGCTCCGCAGCATACTTTTCAACACCTAGCCAGGCATAATAGGAATCTGACCAGTAACGGAATCCTCGCTCGGAATAATCCTCAATGATAGCACGGTAATAGTCAGTCATTGACTCGCCTGATTGCTTTTGGATTTCCAAAGTCAATGTAGTCGGGTGCGGTAACCAAACACTGCGCTCATACGGCATCACCACCATTAGGTTGTTGTCATCCCAGTGGTCGCTACTTGTCATTCCGCAGCCACAACGCCAGTACACAATCTGTTCCGTGACGAAGAGCGCCCGTGTAGAAAGCTGGGATTCTTGGAAGGTCCACCCCCGTTTGTTCCATTGGCTGGCTTTGACTATCCAAGCGACGTCACCGATTTGTGGACTCCTCCTTATGACACTCTTCTTGAATGGAAGGAAGGACTCATGGTTGTTGTTGTCGAGAGCAAGACAGAGCGTGATGTTGGATTGGGAATAGACAGTCGACATGTCCGATATTTGCTTCTTCTTGTCGTCCTCGCTATCTTGGATGATGCAGACACGGTCGAGCCAGAGGTAGCGAATGTTAAGTTGAAGACAAAGACTAAAGACATCTTTGATCATTGGTGTGTACTGAAGCGAGTTAAGACCGTTAGGCTGCGTCACAGCCTCATAGTTCGCCATGGTTGTCTCACAAGTCGAAGGAAGACTTCCTTGGTGATCTTCCCACATGTAACTGAGGGCCATGTACTGGGGAACATCCGAAGGCGGAGGTACCACGAGCGTCATTGTCTTAACGTCGATGAGCCTGAAAGAGGGGGGAAATGGAAGTCGTCGGTTGGTTTCTGCTGGATTGCCTGCGAAACAGTTGCAACTTTCCATCCACGCACCTGCCATGCGAGGTTCAAAGCCTGTCGCTACACCATGTTCTATCTTCTGAATAGTCCCCTTTGCGTCGAGAAAAAACCGATGGGCGTTGTCTTGAGAACGTGCTCGAATGAAGAACCCGCCGTCTTCCAAAGGATACGGAATATCCAACATCTCAAATTGCAAGAACCACCCGGACACACTGGTAATATAGTCTGGAAGTAGAGAGCACATTGGACAAATGACGTGCTGTTCACAAGCATCGCGGCAAACCATATCATGCCCCTCTATCCCCGATACAATCAGCCGACACGGATTGCAGAGACCAGTCTGATCAAACCCCGGCCACTTGGGATCTAAGCGGCAGTTTGGCGCAGAGTACCGTTTGAGGGTTGGCTTTCTGTCAATTGCAGACATGGCTGTGCGCCAAGCCTTCACGTCAGCACCTTCACCTGGTTTCCCCATGGCTCCCAGTGCCGGCTGAGGAAAGTCTAGGACCGGTAAGTGAATGAGCCTTAGCTTGTCCGAGAACCCGTTCACGATATGTGTGTATATGCTGGACATCATGATGTCTGTCTTTTGGAGATCATTGGGGTTGATCAGATAGTGAGGTCTGTAGCTTAAGAATCTTCGGTGTGATCGTAGCTTGCGATGTTTATCCCACTCCGTGATAAGATCGTCATGGGGCATTTCATCTTGACAGTCGGCGCAAGCATGACTCGTTGAATTAGGGAAGACAGTCTTGAATGGATGCATGTTGATAGTTAAAAATGAAATGATAAGAAGTAAAGGGATAGTAAGAATGATGAGATTGTTTGGCACAGATGTTTTGGTCGAGTAAATTCTGATATGGCAAGATGAAGCTCCGCACGCCGGAATTTATAGAGTTCAGTTTATTAGTCAGTCTGGTCGACTACTTCATCACATGAAACTGCTTTTTTAAAAAAAGGTGTATCCGTCAGACGAGAGCTCGCCCCGGACACGATACCAGGCCGGATATATGGACGATGCCATAGTACAATGACGAGACGACTCGTCTGATTAGGCGTTTGGTTTTTCAGAGGTTGTCCGGAATCTGGGTATTTAGTGCCCGACAAATGTGGACGTTGTCTTGGATTATTATAGATCTGCACATCGCACTATTGAGAACTAAACGTGACATAGGTTGGCACACCGTTGACACTGTCGGTATACTGCTTTGATTCTAGTTTGTAAATCCTACGTCATAGCTGTTAATATACTAAAACTTTTATAACTACCGAATTCTGCACATACAAGCCTACATGCATGTGTAGACACTTCATGAGTCAGTTAACTGTCAGTTGTGACACATGGTTACTCGTGTGGAACGCACGATGTACTACGTGCTGGGACTCCACTCCTTTGGCCTAGACACACCCGATTTGTCTTTGTACATGCCTTGAGACTGGCAGCTGACATTGTATATACATAGCTTGTAATCTCTACACCATGATTTGGGGCTTATCGGTACTTTCATGTTACACCTCCAAAGGAAAGAGCAAAAATCCGAGATAGGACAAAGGCAAGTATCGGTCGACATCTCTTACATGCGTACCGAATAGGTCGATGAAATTGCAGCCTATGAATCTACATCTATGGAGACTTATCAATGGCCGACTGCATGAGCTGAACACACTTAGTGACCTAGGAGGCCGAAAGCCAAGACCGTCAATACCATTTAAATGAGAATGTCAATTATATAACCAGACCCTCGGTGAATGTTTGATAAATGGCACAAAGCGACGCACGTCTATTGGGTATTTTAGCGAGATAGTTTACATACTAGTCATCTATTGTCTTCGATTGTCGTTACTAATACCAGATGGTTACTAATTTGATGGATCATGGTAAAACAATGAAAATTGTATAAGTGAAGTGCATGAACTAGTGACGTACATACATACCTACACCCTATACACGAGTTAGGACGCTGTTGGTGCGCTGATCATTTCTGATACTTACTAGTGCCCCGTTGTCCGACTGTTTATATTTTTGTCTATTCAAGTACTTTATGTCGGACAGACACTCCATCGGACGCCTAGTCCTCTAAGCCAGATGCCAAGATGGTATTGTGGTTGACATCTATGTAAATCTGCTTTATATAGGTACATTACCTCAATATGCCTCTACAGAACAACTCGCCCTACAACTGTTGAAATGTAATCAGTGCCTGACAAATCATCGCACATGAGCAATCAAATTATGCTGTCAAGCGCTGATCCAGGGATGACGATTCCGACGACGTCCAGAATCTCAGCCCATGCCTCGGAGTGTGGCACACCAATACATATTTACAATAACAAGTAGGCCGGTGATTGGTATATTTATCTATAGAGAATGCCCGGATGATTCCATCGGGTGGGGGCCGCTTTTGATGGCCGTAACACGCCCATCTAGTTAATACTCAACATTTCTACGTATATTCCGGGGCAATGAAGTTGGCAACCTAGATAAGAGAGGTCCGACACTCCAATGACTCGTGATAGCATATGAATAGGTTTTTGATCGCCGAGATGACGTACCTTTACTTCTGGGGCGTATAGATGGACATGTGACAGATTGCTAAATGGGTCTAAGCGAGAGACTAAACTCCTAAAATACATGCATCATAGTACAATCAAGTTGTGTTCCAACAATGATCAATACGCCTAGTGATTGTTTGTTGGTCGAGTCCTGTGAGTGATTTCAAAGATCTTGGTTCAACTTCATAACTAGAAGGTCCTGAATGGGTCTCAAAGGGTTCTCTAAGCATTCATTGCAGTGGGAAAGAAATTATATATCAAGCCATTGCTGTTGCTTTGAATGTGCATGATGTTCAAAGTGGCCAGAGACGAATACCACCTCACCACAAACAATGTAAGTGGAGTTGTGACATTCAACAGGCATACATCAGACTACCCAAAGAAATCAAATTCTTCGAATTGAGGTTGAACCTAAGACAAACTCCACGTACGGAAAGCAATCTCGGGTGTGTAGACTGTGAACATCATCTATGGTGCTAACAGTTCTTGTCTATGGCGCATATATCGCAACTGATCCGCCGGTAGGAAATGCACAGTGCGAGAGATATTGGCGTGATTCTTGATATAAGGCATGTATCGTGATGTTGGTCAAATATTTTTGCGCACAACTGTTGTGGCCTATCTTGGGTGCTATTGCAAGGCTTCCTAGAGACTCTCCGCATGTCCATGGTGATCATAATGCGAGTTTCCGGTCCATCACGCCGTACAGTGATGGCGATCCGCACCCTAATAAATACTGTGTGTTGAGTGCACCGTGCATGTGCACAGTGCCAACTACCCATGTCGAATTTCGGGGGCGATTTTAAGAACGTTCATGATAACTAGATCTGATTTGTAGTGACTAGCTAAAAGGCTGAGCTGCAGAGAGTATGGCGATATGCATATTTACCAGTCCACCTCCAACTGGAAGGGCCCATGGCCGATTGAACATGGAACACTGTGCGTGGCACGGTACCAACGTTAATGGCAGTTTTTGCGGCGCCTAGACTAAATGAACACTCGAAACGTGGATGTTGAGATGAAGAAATCTTTGGTGCGTGGATGGGTGCCGTTCATAGATTCTAGACCTTCAAGATACAACATTATGAGACGTTACTAGACGCGTACAGGTACTGTAGCCGCAAAAAGGCCACGACAGCCCATGTAATCAGAAAGTCAACGGAAATGAAGTGTCACGCACCTAGCTACATCGCGAGAGTAGCTTATGGTATTAGTGTCGGTAATCTTGACGTGAAAACGTGACCGTCATCTGGCGACAAAGGCGGTACAGTGCGAATTAATGCATTATTTTGAATAAATACTTCTGTACTGCGGGGATTCACAAACACAAATGAGATATCTGGATACTTCCACGTCTAGGGATGCTAACGATATCTTCATCAAACATTGAGATGCACTAGAAGTGTGATAAATTGACCTTACATTGCCGACTACGCACAGTTTATATCAACGTCGCACCCTAATACACACTGTGTGTTGAACGTTCAGTGCGCGGACACAGTGTCAGAGACCAGCGCTGTTTTTATATCTGGGTTTCTTGTCTGGTTACCGGTGCCTTTGAAATTTGACAACTTTCCACATCATCTACAGGCACAGGTGCATATACAGAATATATACTTGCATCATCAGGTGCCTTATCAGGTCCCCAGATCATGTTTGAGCCTCGAACTACAGTGTGACACACTGTATCATGTAAGAATTGGTATTGTGTCTCACTAGGCCGTCCCATTGTGAAGTTGATGTTGATGTGCCCGTGATGTTGTCTGGTGAGTTGAGTATCTTATGGCACAAGGAGAATATTTGTGTCACACCGGACCCGTATACCCTAACAATGGTGTTAGTCGCTATAACTGGAAATTTACCTTTATTTTTGAGTGAATTTGGTTTACATCATGTAGTCTAGCCCATTCGGTTCACTTTGTGAGGTCACGGAGAATCATTTGTGGACTTCAATAATGGGTCATGGGCCATGGATTAAAACTTCGAATTACGCGTAGATAACCAAGTCAGTGTCTATTCAAGTCAGTGATTATCTAAAGCGTAAAATACAAGTTTAGCAACAGCATAGCTACATACATTCTCTTGAACATACTATATATCCACATCAGTATCTACACTATTATAATCTTTGCAGTTGCCTTCCAGTCCCACTTCTGGTACGTTTGCTTCGGAACTTTAAAAGTCCCTTCGCGCTTCATCAAACGATATCCCTCATGCGTAGTCTTCCTTCCACTTGCAGGTCTAAGAATGAGACCAAAGATTGTATTGTTCTCGGTCATCAGAAAAACGCAGACATCTCCTTGTTCCGGGGTAACTTCAAAATGCGCAAGAAAGGTTTGGCCAAGCTCACGCTTAGCACTCTCAATTTCCTTCTGCCCAAGAACAGGTGCCTCAACAACAAGGAATTGTCCAAGACTCATGAGAAAGCCATCGTTGCCTATATACTTCATCGGCGCCTGTCCCATCTGTTCAGGTTCAAATTCGGCTTGCCGAAGCCACTTGTCCACCCGAATCCACATAGGAACGGCCAAAAGAGGTTCTGCGTTTGAAAGGAACGACAACGGCCCACCCTCATTAGCAGACAACCACGGCCAAGTAGGAATCTGGGGGTCCAGTGGGACATTGCGGTTCTTTCTCTTCCAGCAAAGGGAATTCACAAACCGACACTCCGGTACACCGTTATAAAAAATAACCCCCATGGAAGCTGAGTATGTCGCCATTCCCAACCACGCAGGCCCAGAATCCGACCAAAATCGAAACTCTCGTCGACAATAATCTTCAATCAACCTCTCAAAACGCTCTGTTCTTGAGCCTCCCGACGCCTGGCTGATAGCTAATGACGTAGCTGCCTGGTGTGGACACCCGATTCTCTGACCGTGTGGGGCAAACTTCACCGGGTCCCTATCATCCCAATGATGGCTACTGGTCATGCCACATGCACATCGCCATAGCGCAACGTTTCCTGTCAAATACAACGCCCTGGAAGAAAGCTGACCTTCTTGGAAGGTCCAACCACGGTTATTCCAACGACTTGCAGCGATTTGCTCTGATACTTCATGTACGCCAAGACGCTTCTCTGCAGGCTGTTTTGTGGGCCATGGAAAGCGAGCATGGCTGTTATTGTCGGCGGCAAGACAAAGAGTGATGGTAGACAAAGAGTAGATGGCAGCCATATATGAGATCTGTTCACTTTTATCGGCGTTGCTATCTTGAATGATGCAAAGGCGGTCAAGCCAGAGGTACCGTGTATTCAGTTGACGACAAAGGTTGAAGGCTTGGTGGATCATCGGCGTATATTCAAGCTTGGAAAGACCACCAGGCTGCGTGAGATGAGAGTAATTCGACTTGACAGTTTTCAAGGTAGCGTCTGGGCCGGCGTGGTCGGGTTCCCACATATAACTAAGAGCAACGTATGGTGGGATAGTTGCAGCCGAAGGGGTCACCAGAGCCATGGTGTTCAAATCAATGAGGCGGAACGAGGGTGGGAATTTCAGAGTCTGACTTGGCCTTCTACTTCCTCCTCCGAAGCACTTGCAAACCTTCATCCACTCTATCGCCATCCGTGGACTGAAGTCTAAAGGCGGATGTTCAACAATCTCTTGCAGCCGTCTTGCGCCATCAACCACAAACTTATAAGAGCGCTCCCCAACATATAATCGAACCGTGACCCCACCGCCTTGCTCCCAAAACGGCATATCAGCCATCGACACATTCTTTCTCCAGTCTGCCACCAATAAGATAGAATTCGGTATAAGAGGGCAAATGTGACAGGGAACACGAGACTCGTTCCCCTTGTCCTCTCTACCATATTCATGGAAGTAGGCATTGATAGGGTATATCAATGGGAAGCATCTTTCGCAAACCCCCCGAGTACTGATTCCCAGCCATTTAGGCTTTTCGAACTGTTGCATGATAGTGAGCTTTGAGTCGGGTGGCTTCTCAACCGGAGCTGATAAAGCTTGACGGAGAAGCTCCACATTCTGAGCATCACTCGGTTTGCCATCAATTCCTAGAGATGGTGGGGGATATTCAAGTAGTGGTAGACATATCGTCATGAACTTTTCTTTGTTTGCGGCGTAGGATACTCCTTCGATTTTCACCGGGGAAATGAGGGTTTCGCGAAGCTTTGCTGGGTTGATGGGCTTGTGTAAGCGGTAGTTTGGAGCAGGCTCCGATTTCTTCTTAAGGAATTGGGGTTTCCAGGAAACCATCGTGGGGTTATATGAATAGAAAATGGGAGTGTTATATATGTTGTAGTTGGGAAGTCTTCCACGATGCTATACACACGAGGTATTGCAATATATATGTATGTATGCATGTTCGCTTTGGAGGATTACTCCACAATCTACCCCAGTCATATGTAGCCGCCCTGTGGTTTCAGTGGAGGTGATTGGTAGTTTCTTACAATAGCAACATTACATGTGTATGTCAGATGAGCATAGTACCTATAGGCCATTTATTTAGACCACCCTTCCCAGGATATGTCATATCTCAGTGTAACAGGGTCGTCAGCAGACGCGCAAGATTGGCCATTACTATAGAATCAAAGTTTAGCAAAATTTAGAGCGTAGAATTTCAGGAAAGAACCGAAAACAGTATATCGATAAAATCACGCAGGTAGTTCTCACATGGCTGGTTACACGGAGTGGCCCATAAATTCTCTGGGTTGTACCCTAGGGGTGATCATATTAAGTATTGAATGTGCTTGTCCCCGATTATTGTATTGTGGGAAAAGACTGCGTATGTCTATAAGTCGCAACCGCTCTACTTCTTAGTCTTCCCCTTCTCGTCTTCATCCTCCTCATCACTTGATCTGACGTCAAGGCCTAACTCATACTCACTACCCCCCGATAAATGCGGGGCATGTAGCGAGCGGTAACTTCCAGAGCCCAGCGCCAACGAAGCTCGGGGAGAAGCAGTACTAGTTGGTGTCCCCGGTATCTTCGGCGACCCTGAAGCTGGAGTGTTCGCAGTGGTAGATGCCTTGCTCCGACCAAAAGACCAGCCAGACGAAGTTTTTCGCTTTTCGCCGGCCCATGAGGTCCAACTATTCATGTACGAGCTGGCTCGTTGACCGACGGACATGCCTTCGAGAGACATACTTTGGCGATTACTTTTTGTGCCGTCCTTTGAGTCTTCCTTTTCCTTCTCTTTCTCCTTCTCTTCGTCTTCGCGCTTCTTTTGGGTATCGCGAAGACTGTCCATGTCACTCCATAATCGGTTGACTACCTGACTAGCACGGTCTTTACCAGCAGCCCAGTTACGGCCAATGGCTTCTTTTCCTTGACTGAGTTTCTCATCCAAATGCAGTTCTTTAACCTGTTCGGATATCCGTCTTTGGACCTCGTCAATGGTGGTGTTTCCCGAGCATGGATGCTTTGGTGGCATCAGGTCGAATAGGGCGTCGTCTGTGTAAGAAAGCCACATACGGTGGTTCTCGGTACGTGACCAAGCATCCACAAACTCATTGCCGTAGTCAGAAGATGGATCACCGTCGATGTGAGGGAGGCGTTGGGCAGGGTGACGAGTAAGGAAGTGGTGGTAGCGAACAGAAGAAAGCATGCCGATTATGTACTCCTCAAACTGCATGCGGATAAAGGTTTCGGAGCCTTGGTATTGGAGTGTGGTGGGGTTTGCAGGGTTAGCATCATCCCAAGTGTCGTTAACAGATTGGACGATAAAATCAATCCACTTGCGGTCGGCTGATGTGAGATTGAGAGCAGACCGCAAAGAGGGCGAGGATATGTTGATTGAGTTCTCATCGAGATTAATTAGGATATCAGAGTATCGGTCTCGTTGCTGCAAAAGCAGACTGTTGGTACTTCCAACAATGTAACTCTTCGTCCCCTTGTCCGCCAACAGATCCAGCTGCTGCAACGGTGTGTATGGTCCAAACAAGGCGCCCGTACCAAAGATCTGAAGTGGTAACCCAGTAAAAGCCAACTTACTACCACGATCAGACGACTTGAAGGACACAGCGCGGGTGAGTGTCTTTTCATAGGCATTAAGCGCTGGGTCTGCACAGTCCTGCATATTCCGAATGAGTCGTGGAATCAAGGAAATAAGACAGAACTGCACCATGCAAAGGCGGTCGCACCGCGTGCCAAAGAACAGCATCTTGGGCTGTAACAAACAGCACTTGAGCAACACAAGCGTTTGCCACTTAAACTCATGAACAAACTCGCGCAGCGAAAGCCCAAGGTACTGGTCACCCCCATCCAGATTTGCATCCATCATACCCCGGCGTTTTTGCTCAGCCAGGCTCTCTTGCAGGCCGACGAGGATTTCGACATCGGTGAAGTCCCGTTGGGCAAACCAAGCTTGTGTTACAATGCTTAGACGCTCCCGAAGCATACCGAAATGTTGGGGACTGTCGGTGATTACGACAACGGCTTTTTGAACGGTGGACCGGGTTACCTCGGGTGGACGATTAATAAGGGCCGTGGCGTCGAGTTGACGGGTACAGGCGATGCCGAAAAGGGATGTGGCCGGGCCGGCGTCGGTGGAGGGGCGAAGGAGGGTAAAGTATGAAAAGTCTTCTGACGAGCTATTGGACAAGCATATGTTAGCCAGAGTAGCCCTCTATGGTGTAGTAAACGTTCAACTTACGCATGCGCACCATCACTCAAGGCCATAAATGGAAGTAACCCCCATCCATAATCCTCTGTTGGGTCACCCTCAGCTCCAAACCAATGTTCCACCTCAGGTCCCCGAGCATGGTGAAAGTCAACAACGGAGACAAGTGGAGTGAAGCCAGCATCATAAGAGGAAATGGGCGTGTGTCGTTCAATAGGCGAGAGGATCCCTGGCGCCAAGTCGGCGTAAGCTGAAGAGACCTTCACCGGGGTAAGTTTTGGCGGATCTCCCCCGGAAGACTCCCGAGAAACAGGTTGTGGCGGCGGTGAAGGCGAAGGAGATGGTGGTTGAGGAGAAGGTGAAGGACTAAATTGGCGTGGTGGTGTGGCCAAATGCGGGTCAGCCCAAGGGTCGATGGGCTCGTCGCTGATCATTATGTTGGTAGTGCCGGGTTATATCTCGAGGGAGTGTCAGAAAGGTATAGTATCTTGTCGTGGTCATAAACAGTCGTGAGATTCGTAGTCGTCGTTAGCCGGAACCAGGTATCCAGTGTAACCGGAATATATAGTAAAAGGAGGGGAGTAATACCAGCTTTGAAAGGCCAAAGTAACGTCCAAAAGAAGTAACAGAATAGAAATTGGAAAAAAAAGAACAAAAACCTTAAACCAAATCCCGCCTTGTCATATGGTTCTTCCTTCTTAACTCAGCTTTGGCTCTCTGTTTCTCCCCGGTCTTGGCCTCTATAGAGGGGCCGCCGTGAACTTGAGACCCGCAAGGAAGGAAAAGTACAACGAAATTAATGGTGGCAGGTCAAAAAGACGGAAGGCGCAGAAACAGTAAGGTCAGGAGATGTGCTGTCTTTGAAATCTCTATTTTTACCATCCGTACGTTGTTCTAAATTGCTAGTCTGACTCTCAATGAACCCTTACAAACCTAATAATTTAACATTGACAATCATGCTGTCAGTTTCGTCGAATCACCAATATATGCTTGTTTTCTTCTCCTGGGCCTGGCTTCCCCGCCTAGCCTTGAACCGCCTTGAACCCCACATTATACCCCCTGATACAACCCTAATATCACTCGATCTAACCCCAAGACATTGGATTATCAGGTTTCTAATTTCCGTTCAACATAAAAATATACCTAACAAATATTCGTCATGAGCGTCGTTAGGAGCCGAAAGGCTCGCGCAGTTTCCTTCTCCATCTCCTACCCAACAAATACACGGCCCTCTGGTACATTGCTCGTCTGACACTATTCCACCAAAAAAAGAGAAACTCTAACACACTCTCCCCCTTAAATTGCGCTCTGATTAGCCGGCATCGGGTTCAGAGGCGCGCCCAGGCTAGGGTCATTCTCGTGAGAGGTTTCTTCAAGCTGGCGATACAGAGTCAGGTAGTTCTCATACATGGCATGAGCCATGGCCTGAATGTAAGCAGCGTTCTCGGCAGTCACTTCTTCTGTCGACGGGGCCGCGCGGGCGATTATCCCGAGTAGTTGTTAGGGCCAGAATAATCATTTGTAGGGTCCATGTCGCCCTCGACATAATTGCCGGTCTCACCAGTAGAATTGAGCTGTGTGTTGTTATGGAACGCAACAATGTCAGCGTACATCTTCAACTTCCAAGTTTCCGCTGGCGCGCTAATACCGTCTTCGAAGTCGAACGGGTGCGGCGCAACCGGCTCGTCATCCGGGTCATGGTAAACTTGGAGGTAGGGGTGTTTAAGAGCCTCAGCAGCCGTCAGGCGCTTGCGTGGGTCAAACACAAGGAACTTTTCGAGGATGTCCAAGGCTATATGTGCATGTTAGTATTTGTTCCTTTTTGGCGGTGATCCATCGTCAACTCATACCTTCGGGGGAAGCGGCAGGGAACTTTCCGGCAAAGGGCACTGGGTCGTGGTGTGGGAGCGACTGCACGAATCTCAGAGTCTAAAAACAAAACAAACAGAAACATGGTTAGCATCCAAGGCTCGAAGGCCCGCGTCCTAAAAAGATTAATAAAGTTCCTTCTTACGTTCTCACTGGTAATGCCTTCAATGATGTATGGCGGCGGGTTGCCAATCAACTCGGTGATAATCGAGAACTGATGGACGTGGTCCTTGCCGGGGAATAATGGCGCACCGTTAATCATTTCAGCCAAAATGCATCCCACACTCCAGATGTCAACGGCCACGTCGTATTTTTGCCAGCTGAGCATGATTTCAGGAGCGCGGTAGTAACGAGTGGCGACATATCCGGTCATGAGGGGGTCTTGAACACGAGCAAGGCCGAAGTCGCAAATCTTCAAGTCACAGTTCTCATTGATGAGAATGTTGCTGGGCTTAAGATCGCGGTGAATAATACCAGCCGAGTGCACAAACTTGAGAGCACGCTGTGATATGGGGTTAGTATGTTGAAGCGCAAGGCAATAAGTTAACCCATGGAACATACCAGAATTTGGTAGGTGAAGTACACAATAAAATGCGGCTCCAAAGGACGGGTCGTCAAGAGACGGTGAAGGTCAGTACCCAACAGCTCTGTGACGAAGTAACTGTAGATTAAGGGATTAGTGCGCCCGCTCTATAGAGTAGTTTTCAGACAGCACCACTTACATATCCTCATTAGGCGAAACGAAAATATCGTTAAGACTGATGACGTTCTCGTGTCCCAGGTTCATCAAAAGCTTCAGCTCGCGGTAAGTGCGCTTGGCAAGCACATCCGTCTTGAATGGCTTGACAATCTTCTTGATGGCCACGCTTTGGTTCAGCAATTGATCGCGAGCCGAGCTATATGCATGTACAGCGACAATTTATTGGTTAGTTTGCTGATGTTGTACGAATGCGGGGTTTGGCGGCAGGGGCTGCGTGTTCGCCAGCTTACCACACGAGTCCGAAGGCGCCCATTCCGACAGGCTGGACGTCAGCGTATCTGTGGCACAATAGGTAGTTGTCAGTATCGGCTTTCAAACAAGCGTCTTGAATTGGCAATTCCAGACGGACGGGGGGGGGGCGAACTTACCGGGACGTGATGTCGAACATGGTGCCGAAAATCTCGGTGCGCACGAACTCGGCCATCTTGAAATATATTGAACGGAGTGAACTTGTTAAAGTGGTTTAGGTACTGTTGGTTCGGCCGCAAAAGAAAGTAAGAAAAAGGTTGAAATTGGTCGCGATGGAACAAGTTGATAAATGTAGCGGGAAAGGCGCCAGCTCAGGTCAGGGATGGCAGATGACAGACGACTAGCTTGGCGGGGCGGGGTCTGTGTAAAGTCGAGAGCGAAAATGCTCTAATACAATTGGATGACAAGGCAAAGAAAAGGCAGCGAAAGCGATCCCCAGACTAGTTTGAAGACAACGACGAAGGGTTGGTCGGCTTTGGTCGTCTTTGAAAACTGAAGATATGATGAAATATGGCTAGTAGCCAAATAGGATATAGACTAACTTTGTTCAAGAGAAATAACAAAGTCGCAAAAAGAATGCAAAACACTCGTTGTTATTATAAGAAGACGGAACAAATGGTGGGGCAGCTAAATATGTAGGCTAGACCCAGAAGGTGAACAAGGCACAGGAAGACAAGGAACCACTTCGTATTAGGTGGTGCTTTTTTTGTTCCGTGCCGTTATCGATCGAGCGCACGGTTTGAAGAATCAGACGGTTTAGGAGGATAATATAAACGACGACAGAGCCACAAAGTAAGCGTGGAGTTCGTGGATGCGCAAACTTTGGGTAGGAGTTATCGTCAAGTCACTAACTCGAGGCTGAGAGGAGAAATAGCTTATTAGAACCCTTTCCCAAAAGTATCAGTCGACTTGGGGAACTTTACAAGCTAACGCACGATGACCAGTAATCTGCGATTTACAATGATATGCATACACTGGGTTTGAGAACCAATAGTTTTCGATGTCTGACTGTTTGTGCGGCATAAAACCTCCAACTCCGTTGGTGACGTAGTCATCCCCCACTTTGACTGTCGGCAGCCAATCTTGTGAACCAGCCGACTCAACCCCCAGGGTGTGATTGTGATACATACAATGTCGGGAAGCTTGCCATGTGCAGATATCTGAATTTGGGCACTTATACCCATACAGCGATACCAGCTGCCGAAAATCAAACTGTCGGGCCTCATAAAGAATCCCACAGTGGTAGTCTAAAGGTCCTTTTTCTTGATGCCCAATAATCACCACGCATAAGCCGTTACGGCCCAACATATTACATCTGTCACAGGCTGTTCCATCAAATCCGTACTTCCCGTTCGATGTAACCCACCAAGTAAGTTTATCAAGAAGAAAACTTGTGCTATTCACTACATAGCTCAAGATTCTACGCCAAAAAGACGGTCTGGAACAAGGGATTGTCTGGTTTTCTTCTCCTTCTCTTTTTCTACTGAACCAAAGCAATCACCTCGCCAGAGCATACCCTTCCGGGCCAAAGTGGTCCATCCTAGCTAGTGACATCATTGTGCATGAGCCAACAAAGAAACTTAGGCTCCTCCTTTTCGAATTTTCCTTCTATATGTTTGATTATCCATCCCCTTTTGCCGCAACTACCAGTTTTCTTATCCAGACTTTTCCTATCAACACAAGGGTTAATAACCCCCGAATATGCTTACCCATATCCCGATGTCCCAATGTGGAAAATCCCAGGTTCAGCTTGTTAACCCTGATTTGGCAAGTAACACCGCGCTTTTACCGTCATCTAATCGAACTACGCGTCGCGATCAGTGGAATGTGGGTTATGTACGGACAATATAAGATAGCCCAGTCTTGGGGTTTGTCTGGTGCACTATCTCAGCGCATGACAGGCCTGTAGCACAGGGCCCCATACTGGCCTTCGAATATCGGAGTATCGATACATGTCGAGGATGAAGTTGAGTAGCTGCAGATTCAGTTGTTTGATTTAGAGGTTCTTTCCGCAGATATAGCACTCAAATTAGGTGATTGATTTTCGCAGTCGTCTCGGGAAACAACAAAATATAGAAATCATCCAAATTTCGTGAATTTTCTGCAGGACATTGCCTTGGAGTATCATCTTTCAACGTCGCTTTCTATCTTATTAGTTTTATCCTACCCCCAGACTATTGTCTTAAAAGCCAACCGGCCAATTGGAAGGCACCTGTAACTCCCGCTAACTGACGCTGTCCCGTCATCGCGACTGCGACTGGGTCTATCCGATTATCGTTCCTTTGCGACATCTAGTGGATATTTTTCTGTGTTGGCATTTTCAGCATCTGCTGTGTGGCCACAACTGCTTGTGCTCTCTTTTGTTTTGTTTAAATACTTTTTCCATTATTTGTTGCCCCTTACCGACCCATTTCACTCTCCCACTCTTACAGCCTGTTACCACTTGAAGTATATTCGAATGAAGATTTGAACCAATCATTATGCCGACCATCGAAGTGTCGCCGTCCGCGGCTAGCGGACTCCAAGATGTCGCAAACGCGCTGCTGCGGGCTAAGCGTGTGGTGGTTATTACTGGCGCTGGAATCAGCACCAACTCCGGCATCCCGGTATGTGGGACATACTTCTATATGTCTTCCATATGCATCATACTAACAGTCTATTCTTTTCATATGGCTTAGGACTTCCGCTCTGAGAATGGATTGTATTCTCTGATCCAGGCCCAATTCGACGCCGCCGCCAACGCTTCTACCAGCCGTGACCACACCGAGTACCCTGATCCCCAGCCCCGAAAGAGACAACGGACTGGCCTCTCAACATCCAGCCCTGTGGTTCCAACCGACGGGGCCACCTGTAGGGCAGAGAACGAACCCGAAGACACAGCTCCTGCCGACACAACCGCTTCTGATTTAGCCGCTGCGGCTAAGAAACTCCGGGCTGATGGTATCACTATGGACCTTCCCTTTTCCCCAAATCCTCGACGATCTGGCCCCGTATCCCGAATTTCATTGGGAGCCAGTGCGCTTCTCTCTAGTCCACTGTCATCTCCGCCTACTGGTGCATGGGATTCATATGATGATTACATGCAGGCAGGTAGGGATATTCGTATGACTGAGGGAGACGAAGAAGTTGAAGACGAGGCTCAGGAAGAAGAAGTAGAGGGCGAGGATGACGGTGCCAGATCGGCCTTCTTAGCTCGCACCCTCCCAAACATAAAGGGAAAGGATCTTTTCGACGCCCAGATTTGGTCAGATCCGCTCCGTACCTCTGTGTTTTATACGTTTGCAACAACTTTACGGCAGAAAGTCCGTGAAGCCCGCCCGACACCATCACACCAGTTTATTAGCCACCTACGGGATCGCGGAAAGTTGGTCAGGTGTTACACCCAGAATATCGACATGATCGAAGAGAAGGTTGGCCTGAACACGGAGTTAGAGAAAGGTCCAGGGTCACGCAGCAGGCTCACACGGAAGACCACACTTCAACGATCCGAAAGTATGGCAAACATGGAGCCTAGTTCTATGGATTCACAAGATAACTCCTCGGATGAATGTGAGGGCCGTGCACCAGCTTCACAGCCACTACCGCGACTCACAAGTTTTCCCTCTGATTTGTCACATGCGTCAGGTAGCCCGACGTGTGCTACACACCCGGAGGGGGATGACTCCGACAAAATGGTTAACAATGTAAAGAAGCCAGAATGTCAGTCTGGAGTTGAGTGTGTATATCTCCATGGCTCTTTACATTATTTACGCTGTTTTGTCTGTGGAAAGACCTGCGAGTGGGACCAGGTCGAGGATGAGACTATGGCAGGCGAGCAACCAGATTGTCCGCATTGCACGGGTGCTACAGAAGCACGCAAAGAGAGGGGAAAGCGTGCCCTTGGTATTGGAAAACTTCGTCCAGATATTGTCTTGTATGGTGAAGACCACCCAAAGTCGGAACTGATTCACCCCATTGTTACAAGGGATCTTGGTGCAGCCCCAGATATGATGATTATTATGGGGACTTCTTTGCGTGTCCACGGTTTAAAAATCATGGTGCGTGAGTTTGCCAAAGCTGTACACACCAAGGGGGGCCATGTGGTGTTTGTTAACTTTACAAAGCCACCAGACAGTATTTGGGGTGATATCATCGACTACTGGGTGTCTTGGGACTGTGATGCCTGGGTAACAGACATTAAGGAACGTATTCCTTTGTTATGGGTTCCAATGGGCGAAGAAGAGGAGTGGAAGCGGAAACAGCGTGAAAACGCAAAGGCTGCTGCTCTCGAAGCGAAGGCCGAAGCAAAAGCTGCCGAGAAAGAGGCCAAGGCCGCTGAGAAAGAGGCAAAGGCTGAAGCAAGAGCAGCAGAAAAGGAAGCAAGGGCTGAGGCCAAAGCCGCTGCTAAGGCAGCAGAGAAGGCCGCGAAAGACGAAGCAAGGGCTGCCGAGAAGGAGGCAAAGTTGGAGGCTAAAGCTGCTGAGAGAGCTGCTAAGGCCGAAGCCCGTGCAGCCGAGAAAGGGGCCAGGTCTTCACAGGTGGCTTCTAAGAATAATTCTTCTAGCGTCACCCCTACCGGGTCTGTAGAGCCTGGCGAGCATGCTATAATGAGCGATCAACCTGGATTTGATTCCACTTCGGTTGTCGATGGCCCAACAGTCCCTAAACCAAAACGCAAGTCTACTAAGCGTAAGAAGCCTGACGTTGGACTCCCTGAGATCAATGGGGGTCCTACAATCCACGGTCACGCTGTTTTGGACAACACACGTTTTGCGTTTGAAACAGGATTACGGCCGAGTAACCCTCCAACCTCGGTGCCCACATTTTCAGTTTACAGAGGTATTCTGCCTAACCAAGAATATGGGAATGTTCCGACAGTTTCGCCGGCCGGGTCGGACTCTAATAATCACGTGCCAGTGGGCCGTCGAGTAGTTTCTGAAATTCTACCTCCGCCACCGTTATCTGGGATGTCATATCAAGCCGGGTCTGCTGTGACATCTGCCATGTCATCTGCCGTTTGCTCCCCTCGTTGTTCCCCTCCGCCTGCGTCTCGGATAGTGCCCCCACTAGAGACGCCTAACACGGTCTCAGCTCCACGTACTCCGTCTGTACTAGTTGATCCCAAGTCTACTATCGAGAACGGTCCATTCAAGTTTGATCCCTTCAACCCAAACAAAAAACTTTCCCGACGTATGTCAACAAACATGTTGCCGCCGATGACGCAAAAAGCACGTCGTGCTTCCATAGCCGAGTCACTTGACAAGTTTGCTGTTTCGAGTTCAGTTTCTACACAGCTTCCGCGTGTCAAGGGACACCGCAAAACACTGTCTTGGACACAAAATCCCTTTTTCATCCAAAATTCGCCCGTTGGGACCATGAACGGTGTTGGAAGTCGACCGTATAGTCGAGGGTATTCTGGCTATGGAAGTATGAGTGTCTTTGGTGGACTTGGTGGATTGGGATCTTATGGTGGCGGGGCTTCCTCGTCCAACTCCAAACCACGAACCAAGTCCATGTCTCACTTTGGTCAACAAAGACCACTTTCAGTTAACACTATCCGTGAGATGCGACGGCTACAAGATGAGTACATTCATCCGACTATTGAACGTGATGAAGACGACATGGAGTTGCCTAAGCTTCCTTCTGTGATATCGGACGATGAAGACGAGAAAGGAAATGTCTCATGGGGGCCTGATGACCAGTTGACAAATGAATCCGAACTTGGTACTAGACCCGCAACTGTGGAAGAGGAAGACGATGATGCCGTGGCTGAGTCCATGTTATCTACGAAAACCATCACTGCAGTTGAAAAGCAGGCCTCGGCTACGATTAAGCCCGAGCCTAGTGCGACACCTATGCTTTCTGATAAGCCACCGGTTACAAGCGAGTCGCCCAATCACACTATTGATGAGGACGAGGATAAGGATATGGAAGATGTCGACGAGGATGTCACAAGCCAAGCTCTGGATATTACCCAATCATTGACCCAAGAGGTATTACCAAGCAATGGCAATAAGAAACCATCAGCTGAAAAGTCAGTTGCTAAGAAGTCAACTGGCAAAAAGCCTGCTGCAAAGAAAGCAACGAAGGCTCAAGAAATACGGACCACAAGAGCGACCCGGTCAAGCAGAGCCGCCCTAGTAGCAACAGAAGCAGCAAGGCCGCAACCTAAACGTGCTAAAGCTGTTCCAAAGCGCAAGACTCAAGCTTCGTTGCCTCCGCCTATGATGACTCGTCGCCGCACACGGGCACAAGAAGGTCAGCCTCAAGGTATTCGTGTTTTACGCAGCGCTCGCAAGGGAGACGATAAACAGACGGAATGAGGGAACTGCAAGAGTACGGAAGCGAGTCCAATGATTGATGATGAAATGAAAAAAAGTATAAAGATTCAAAGTAATACAAGTGGTTCACCCAATGTTCAATGTTGCATTTCTCACACAATATGACTGAAAGCGGATATATTTTATAGTGACTACCTTGGCATTCATATACCGACTAACCCCAACGCCGCCCTAATTATTGGCTACTTTTTATAATTACGAAAACGGAAATATATTGACCCGATGAAAGAAACCACCCAAAAAAGAAACTCCAAAAAAGCAAGAACCACGAAACACGTTACTGACGATTAACACTGTTGCGGTTGCGCTCCTTGGCATGAGGACCAACAGGCCGAACATACTTGGAGAAGGAAAAGTTTTTAACTGAAGAGAAAGATGACTTGCGACGGGGCTTATCACCTTCTGACTCGTGCGCAAAGTAGCGAACGGGCGTAGCGGGCGGTTCAGCGGTAGGAGTAGCCGGGGTCACAACGATTGGTGTAGGAGGCGTGAGAGTGGCAGGAGTGACGGGTGTGATAGGTGCAACTGCAGAAACTGCAGAATTGGGACTTGGAGAGCGGGAGACGGAAGCTCGTGGCGAGTGGTTTACAGAGCCACGGGGAGATGGGTTTATTGAAGCACGTGGAGACGGGTTTAGTGGAGACGTGTGGATGGGTGAGGTGGTGTTGGTGTGACGAGACGAGGCGATACTATAGTTGATAGACGGGCGGCGTGAGGTAAAGTACAGGTGCTGTGGGTGGCCTGCTGAGTGGCGACGGTCCTTGGGGCCATAGCTGGATGATGAGTCCCGACGGGCACTGGGCGGGCCAGAGACGGAAGAGCGCGAGTTGGGAGGGAAGGGCATGCGCAATTCGGGGACTTCTTGTGGGGGAGGTAGAGGACGTGTAGTCACGGGCGAGTATCCCAGACGGAGGGAGTCACGGGCTGCATGTTGCGGGACATACGGCGTATGAGTGGGAGTCACAGGGCATGACGGGTCTAGAGGATCTGTAGGCGAATCGATGGCCGTGGGGGGGAACTCATTGGAGGCACTGATGGACCAGAAGCGCCGGAAGCTGGACGGAGTGGTAGAGGCGCTGGAGTGTGTGGAGGTCGTTGAGAAGACTGAAGAGATGGAGGGAGTCTCTGAGGCACGACGAGCGGAGGGACGACGGAGGTGCATGTGGTTGAGGAGGAAAGATGGACGCCGAGAGGACGATGGAGTCGTGGTTGGGGACTCGAGAACCACGTTGGTGGTGGACGACATGGCGGATTGGGGAGCTAGAGTTGAGGTGGGAGACATTTTGGATAGTCAGTGTGGTGGGTTGAAGGATCATGATTTGGAATGGGAAGCAGAGAAGCGGGACTCTGACTATATTTATGCCATCTCGCTATGATATGTCTCCATACGGCTGAGTTCATACATGCTCCATATTGAATTCTTAGTTACACCTTCACTATCTACACCCCGGAAACATCATCCCTTCAACCACACCCTATCTGAATCCCCACGCCTTCAACTCCGCCGGATCCGGTAAAGCGCTGTCCTTACCAGGATACGCTTCCAAAAACAGCCGATGGCATATTATCATGGTTCTTGACGGCTTCTACGAGGGAGGGTCATGGTCGTGGCGAGGAAGAGATCGACATTCCTATGAGACACGGACGGTGATTGTAGGTGTGGTTCGTGGCGAGTTCTCGATATTTTTAAAGAGGACGGTCATCTGCGAGCTTACGAAGGAATGTTTGTGGAGTGGGGAGTTCTTTGTTTGGGGTTCTTGTCACTGGCAGTTCCTCGTCCTGCACGTGTGGGCTCGGAAGATGGTGGGTTGCCACTACTAACTTCTGTTTTCTACTTTACTTTCACAGGTAAATATACCGCAGCTGAGTTACCCTCACCAAACTATTGACAGATCCTACGTTGTTTAGTTCAAGGTACACTTTAAACCCTCTAGCAGGCCCGCTTGTCTGGCATAGGTATCCCGGCGGACACTTCGTTGGTGTTAGTTATCAAGCTAGGATCATCATGACAAATTCTGTGCAACACTAGTCGGAGTTTGCGACTCGTTTTGGGTCCATTTTTCCCGATACCAAGGTGCTGGTGGAATGTGAAGAGTCTTGTGTGAAGCTACTTAGACTGGTTTGGGGAATAAGAATAGTAGAGCTGATGAGAACAAAGGCTAATTTGGCGCGAAGGGCCGGCTGTACGGAGACAAAACTAATGATGAACGGAGTCTATAGAGGTGACAGTGGCATGATGGCATGTTAGAGTGAAGAGTTTTAACAGGTTAGTCCCAAAGAGAATGTGATAGTGACACAGACCTCGGCATCGGTACGGTTCCTGCATGCCCCCGTTTGGCGAGCTATCCTCTAAGAAGCGAACTACGGCCGAGACATAGCGCCCGAGGGTCAAGATAGTAGGATTCTGAGGAGGAAGAATAAGAAAGGAAACGTAGCACTGATTGATACCGGATCAATGAATGGTGAAGCGGAAGTCGGAGCTACCCTCTTCGCTTAAACAACCTTGTATGTATGATCTATGGACATCTCAAAGGCGGGCGGCTGTGGGCGCTTGTTGGCCGGGGTTTGTCAAAGAGTAAAGAAGGTGTCGTCTCATTTCGTCCCAGATATTGGACGAGTCACAGTTCTCATGGCATGTGGTGGGCTGTTTCCGTAGGGTCGTTTGTTAACGGGCAAATCTAGAAGATATCTTCTTTGATAATTGCCTGACGCGAAGCAACATGGCAATCGATCGAGACATAAACTTCTGAGTACCATCCCATTATCCCTAGAGCGAGATGGATCTAGACTTTCACAAGGCACAATAAACACATAGGGAATGGCCAAGAATTTTGTCACAAGACAACACTATATTTGTCCAACCGACGAGGAGACCCGCCTTTTACAACAATCTAAAGAGAAGCAAAATCATGAACCCGGATATGGAAGAATGTCTAGAAGAGTTAACTATAACAAACTAGGAAAAAGACACAAAAAAAAGAACATATAAAAAAGCGCTGGCAAAAAACCCTAACCCATAAGTATACAGAAGAACCCGACCCGAAAGAACAAAGGAAAATAACACAAAGAAAAGTTTAGATGCCCCAGACGAGGATGACAGCAGCGAAGACGCTCAGGGCGAATGAGCTGCCAGAGATACTGTCTTGTGGGCGAATAGAGTTACCAGCACTGCTACTTGAAGAGCCGCCACTGTTAGTGAGATCAGTGTGCGAACGACCGGTAGCGTTGGTGACGTTGTTAAGGTAGTCGGCAGTGTCCATGCTAGGACCTCTGTTCCAGAAATCGACAAGGACAAAGACGGGCTGGATACCGTACTCCTCGGTACATTCACTACCGTGCAGACCGAGAGCACCGGTGGTGTTGAGACTGTCGCTGTTGGTGGTGTCGATGGAGTCCACGTTGGGAATCTCAATGCTGTACGTCAAGATATCGTACTTCTTGTAGAGGAAGTGGTTCATGAGAGGAAGGTAGCCGGAAGCAACGGCGGAGGCGGCAGAGCTGAGACTGGTAGGACGGTCGAGGGTGCAGTTGAAACCGTCGAGGGAGGTAACTTCGTAGGCGGTCTCAAACATGTAAGTCCACTCGTTGAGAATGTAAGGGTAGGTAGAATCATAGGTGATAGCGGCAATAAAGGTGACAAGACGAGTGTTGGCTTCAATCATGGTGCGCAGGGTAGGCCATGTGCTGGTGACACTGGTGCTCTCGGGGGTGTATCCATACTCGCTGATACCAGAGCTAGTGTAAACCTCGCCAAAGTCAGAAGCATCGGCGTCGTCAGAGTTGACAATGAGGATAGTTACAACTTCATACGGGTTATCGTCCATCCAAGCCTTGACATCATCAAGCCAGTCCTCGAGCGGACCGGCATCCAGAATCGAGCAGCTGGTGTGGCACATGCGAAGAGTCGAGTTTTCAACGTGGACCTGAACCTGCAACAATCTTAACCCGGCGTCCAGGGCCCAAGTAGCATTGTAGTACTGAGTACCCGCAATCGAGTAACTAGTAGAATCATCTCTAAGGAAAGAAGAGTCGTGAGCGCCCATGTGCGTGACGTTGTTGTATTGTCTGTCACACAGGGAAGCAGCATTGTTACACGCCGTGTCAGTGGTAGTTGTCTGGGTAGTCGCCGTGGCAGCTGCCGCCGTGGCAGTCGTCGTTTTGGAAGTAGCAGTCGTAGCAGTAGTCGCCGCAGTGGTTGTCGTGCTAGAGGAGGCGGCAACAGCTGCGTTACCAGCCGACACACCGTTGCCGGAGCTACCGCTGCCACCACTCTGAGAACCACCACCACTACCACCCATCTGTCTAGGGGAAATCACCGAAGCCGTGGCGGCCATGGCCATGGTAAGAATCGAAGAAAACTTCATTGTGATGGTTTGTGAAAAGGGGAATCCGGGTTAGGGTATGACTTGTATGGAGATGTGAATTGCCGGAATAGGAAGTTTTTTGTAGGGGGGACGAGAAAAGGAAGATATAGAAAAGTACAGAAGAGGAAGCGAAAAAAAAAATAGAAGAGAAGAAACGAAACGAGATGTATCAGTCAAGATATCTCGAGCTTAAACACAGCGAAACAAGATAAACGGGGTAGCTTTGCAAATGGAGAAGCAGTAAAGAGAAACCTCGCTGTAACTCAACAAATATTCATGAGCCTGGTATAGGAGGTAGTGGGCTTTCTTGCCTTTTTGTTCTCGTCAGGTTGGGTCGCTTAGTTTTCTCCTGTCAAACACAGACGTCAGCATTAGACGCTGATCAAATCACACTGCCCGCAAACGCAAACATATACGGGCCTTGGTCTCGTTCATGGCCTTGCTAAGCCCCAAACACCGCCGTTAAACTTATGGGTGAACAGGGGTTCATCATCGTTGGCTTGGTGGTTGATGACGCGGACCTTCCGAGAATATAAGGGGGTATTCAGTACAATGGGGATTGTGGGATGTCAAGTTTGTTCAGTGTTTACGAGAAGCCCGTCGACACATGTCCACCTGTTGGCTTCTAAAAACTGAAGCTTCAATACCTGGTTCCCGCCCGTCCCATTGCCGCGCCATCACCATATTCTAATTCTGGAAAACCCTAACCCAGCTCTGCATGTTTGCTGGCCAAGCGATCCAAGAAAAGCAGGCTATGCTATTCCAGCGGCCTGTATGAGAGGGGCTTATTACTTCTTGGCCCCATTTCTCTTGATGAGAAAACTCAGCAATGGGAAATATGAATTCTCCTTGGCAAGCATAGCCGCCGGTTGTGATCTGGAAAACTTTTAGGTTTGTGTATGGACCCGCGTGATGTCGTCGTCACTTTTATAAAGAGGATCCACAATGGAAACTAGAATGACAAAGCATGGTCCATAGCTTATCCTATTTAGGCGGTGGTTACATGTTTAACCCTATACATTGACTATGAAACGCGTGTATATTGATCATCGCGGGATGCTCTAGAACTGCCGTTGTTTCAGTTTATGGGCAGCCTACAGTTGGCTGTGTTCTGCACTAAAAAGTCGGCACTGGTCTTATGTGCGGGATCATCAGTTTCACGGGTCATAATCGTCTTGGTTTTTGTATTGTATACATATATACAAAGAGCCGGCGGCAAGCTTGAAGCTTCCGTCATGAGCTTATTACATTGACATTAGTGAACAATTGGCTTGTGTCTCGTTATACCGTCTGCTATAGATATCTTTAACTTCCATGTTGACCGAGAACTCTCGTATATTAACCTGCATGTATCCACCTCAAGTTGTCGTCATCAACACCGCCGCAGAATCCTATAACTATTTTTGGGCTCCGTATTACCTTTAAACCAAACTCTTCCTCCTTGCTCTCGGGTGACCAACCCTGTGCACGTGAATAACCCTACGGTTGGCATATTTAAGACCTATTACGATGTTCGCTTCCAACAAGCCATGCGCAGTGGTTAACCACTGTCGAGACTCACCATGGTGTAGTTGGTTATCACGTTCGACTGTAATTGCAAGTTGCCATCGAAAGGTCACCGATTCGATTTCGGTTGGTGAGAGCATCAATTCTTTTTTTGGATCTTTTTACTCCACCTAGGGTACAACCCAAGATCCTTCAAGACGGCATGACCACTTATACGTTATTAGTGGTCAAGGTTAGTGTCTCTGGACAACATAGCCGATCCCGAAACAAAGAAAGGCCGACCAACCGATAGCTAGACTACTGAAGCTGAACCGGATGACGTCGGGGATTTGACAAAAAGGGACTCCAGTCACGCAATTGCTAGGCCGGAGGGCAAAGTACTGCCAACACGTGGTCAGGAACTTTGAAGTAGGATTGATTCGAGGGCGATTCTCGAAATGGAGGGTTGCAGTAAAGAGTAAGACATACAGGTTTGTATTTGTTTATACACGACGAGTGTCCGGCAGATGAAGCGGGGTACGCCAGAGTACCAAAGTATCACCAAGTATTGACGTAGTGCTATGCGTGAGAGATGTGACTAAAGGGTACTTGTACACATAGATGTGCGAATGTGCAACATGCCGATAAGTGCCGTATAGTAGGCATCTTACACACGTATTGATGCACTTGCTTTGAACTTGCCGCCTCGCTCAGGCTAGCCGACTCTAAGAATATCACTTGGCCGACCAGTCAAAACCCAGATATACTCCTCATGTCTCCACAAGAACACACTCCATTTGCCGATCAGTTGAGCCTTTGGTGATCCCTGGTATATCTAAGTGAGAGCTTCAGCTCAACAGGGATCATCACGTTGCGCGGGGTATTGTGTATGGTTACATGGAAATAGAGAGCTTTATATTCCCGATGATTTTCGTAAGGAGGCCAGTAAGGTGAAATTGGTTCCCGAAAAGGCGGGGTTGACGGAATAAAGAGGCCTATGGAGCTCTTTAGTGGTAGAGTTAAAGACATAAAAGGGTAGATGCTCCGAGTCTACGTAGGAAGTTGTTCTCATGTCTTCTTTATCTACAGACTTTCCTTATAGCATAACATCTATTCACAATGTTTGGCTTCGGAGATGTAAGCCCCGCCAGCTTAACTATCCTATGGTGGCTCGCTAACATTCTTTCCTAGAACAACGACGACGACAACGACTCGTACGGTTCGTCCAACAACCGCGACAATGACGGCAACGGCTCGTTTGGTCGTGCGAGCGATTCATACGGGTCATCCAGCAACTCAGGCTTCGGGTCCAACCGTGACGACGACAACTCGTACGGCTCATCAGGCCGTGGCAGTGACAGCTATGGAACCTCCCGTCATGACAACGACTCTTTTGGATCGTCGAACCGCCGTGATGATGATTCGTCGGACTTTGGCTCCTCAGGTCGGGGTAACAACTCGTCCTCTGGCCTTGGTTCCTCGAACCACGATGGTACCTCCTATGGATCATCCAACAATGATAGCTATGGTTCCTCTGGACAGGGTAACAACTCGTCCTCGGGCTTTGGATTCTCGGGCCGTGGTAACAACTCCTATGATCCATCCAACGATGATAGCTACGGTTCTTTAGGACCGGGTGACAACATGTCTTCACAGTTTGACTCGAACCGTGATGATAACTCCTATGGGTCATCCAACCAAGATAGCTATGGCTCTGGCCGCGATAACGACAGCTACGGTTCCTCTGGACAGGGTAACAACTCGTCCTCAGGCTTTGGTTCCTCGAACCACGATGGTACCTCCTATGGATCATCCAACAATGATAGCTACGGCTCTGGCCGCGACAATGACTCGTATGGTTCCAAGGGGTCATCGGGCTTAGGCTCTGGTCGTGACACTGATAACTCATACGGCTCGTCAGGTGGTCATGGCGGCTTCGGTGGCAGCGATGACAACGATTTTGGCAGATCCAGTGGCCGCGATGGTCGTGATGAGTACTAGAATAGTATCTTAGATAACTCCGTCTGATGATGTAACGAAATGAATTAACTCGGTAATTACCCATTTTATTGTGCAATGACAAGTGGTACAAGGATGGTGACACGAACTCGGGAATCAAGCAAACATTTGAAAACTTCTATTCATGGAATCATACTGCATGTGAATTAATCCTGTGTTCCTCTACATTATGGAAAGGCCACCACTGGCTCTTCTTGGATCCGCTCCTTCTTCACTCTGATGAAAAGAGCACCATTGGTCAACATGCCCTCGGCATCAACAAAGCGGACAAATCCATAGCCATTCTTAAGACGGTCAAGTCTGACAGCCGCCCAGGCAGCAAGGTCATCCGCACCAATCTCGTTATCACGAACGGTAAAGCGGACAAACGTCAGCTCCTCAACAACACCTCTTACGTTACTAATGGCAAGCTCCTCGCCAGCAAAATCGGACTCCGCACCCTTCTTGGTGGCACTACGCGCCTTGTAGGAGGCTTCATGGGTGGATTCGGAATCGGCGTCGGCAGTGTCAGCAGGGAGAGTTTGACCCATGTTGGCGCGTTCCTCGGGTGTCTCGGCGTGGAGCTCGACTTTGATGTAGGGCTTGAAGGATTTGTCGGATTTGTCACCTGGGGGGAGTGGGAGGTTTTGGGCGGAGAATATTTGGATGGTGAGGGTATAGGTGTAGCGGATGAGAGGCTCAAGGGCAGTCCCAGGGCCATGGGAACGGTAACCTAGAAGAGAGGAATGGTGTTAGTAAATTGAGTATAGAATATGGTCAAAGCCGCAAGTACATACCTGGAGGCTTGAGAACGTAACCCTCTGTACCGGCAAACATAGCTTCATTAAGCATCATGCCCTCATCAAGGTTCTGCCAGTTCAAAGCAACAACCTGTGCGCCCTTGCGCCAACAAGTCGCAGGCTCAAGGTTTCCAGAACGAATACGTAACCCGTGGGGATAAGTGCGCATCAAGAAGTTGGCATTATGCATCAACAGCTCTCTACCATTCTTCTCGTGATGTTCTGCAATAGCTTTCTCGCTCAACGAGAAAATATGTGTTGGCATCACTGCCTCCTTCTGCTCCAACCCCTTGAAGGATACACCTCGACAGTAGAAACCCAGTGCGCTTAACTCCTGGATGATCTTGGAAGGCTTAACCTCTTTTACAGAGGAAGTCTTCTCTAAGGGCTCCTCTGCAGTAACCTCTTCGGCAACCTCCACAACACCCTGAACCACCGGCGGCGCATACTTAACCTTAACAATCAACTTTCCACGCAAGTCACCTGGAGCCGGAAGCCGGCTAGGTTCCTCAGTAGGTGGAGTGAGTAGCATTGAGCCCCAAGTCTCCTTCATGATGTTGACCATAGCCTGCTGCTGCAAAGTCGAGCAATGCACCTCAAGAGAAACAATGACGGGAAGGTCACTCGTTACAAAAGCCGTTTCGGCAATAGCAGTGCAGACATCACGGAACGAAATCTCCTTGGTAAGAGTGTATCCGTGAAGAACCCGGGGTTCGGGAAGAGGTTCAGGGACGGGGGCAATAGCAGGAGTAGCTAGCTGTGCTTCTAATGAGGTGTTAGTTGGTAGTAAGTATGGCATATGAGAACAACCCAAACTCACCGAGTGTCAAGTTCGCCGCCTTGTCAGCCAGATCTTCACTAACAGCCGTTTTCTCCTTATCCTTACTAGAGGTCGTAACCCGCTTAAGTTTAGCCATGAACCCTCCCTTCTTCTCAGTCTTCTCAGTTTTCTTCTTATGTTCGGCAACTTTCAACTTGTGTGCCCTTTCGTCATCATCATCACTGCTACTCAAAGAACTCAAATCATCAGTATCTTCACCATCCCATACATCAATCTCAACACAACGACATCCCCGCAGTAAGACATTCCGGTATGCATCAGCGCTCGAATCACTCGACAGCTGGTTTCCCGTCAAGTAGGTATTATGACTGGAGCTGATAAAGTAACTAGCCAACGGCCACGAGTAATCCGTCTTCTCCGCCTCTCCAAAAATACATCCATCCGCAGAAGCAAAATACTCCAAAAACTGCGCAAACGTCACCGTCGTCTTCCCCGCTAGACTCGTCGGCACCGAATTAACAGATCCCCCAAATAACTTCTGGAGCCCCGCAGGTTCAATGACGCCAGACGCCCCGGCATAATGCGCAAAGACATTCTTCAAATAGCCCATATTAGCCTCATTCACATACGCCAGCGCCCGCGCCTTTTCACTATGGCCGCCGCCAGCCTGCTGGGTAGGGTCGTGGAGGCCACTCATTTTAGGAAGGTATGCAAGGAGGAGGTAGAAATAGACAAAAAAAAGAGGGTAACTACGCGGGGGGGAAACAGAGGGGAAGAAATAAAAACGAAAGTCAGGGAAAGATGGAAAGAGTGTTGGGTTTTGTTGCTTGGTGTTAAACAAACAATTCAAGGCTGATACAAGTAACCCGGCCTAGGGAAAAAGAACAAGACCAGCTGAAGCTTGCCATAACCCCGCAACGGAGTCCCCTCTCAGGAACATGTGGCAGCGTCAAGGTAAAATCCCATGGGATGTCCCTTCCATTCATGGATTGGGTTCATGGGTCTGTGACAGGTTGATTCACGATGTGGGGCAGGGTTAAATAAGCTGCATTACCCTAGAAGTCAAGGTGTGCAGCACAAATGGGGTAGTACGATTTCCTGATTGGGTTCCATTCAGTTGGGTATCAAGTCCTGAGGAGGATGTATGTATGTATGTAAATAGGGGTCTAAGAAATAGGAGTATCTAGGGGCTTTAACAGACGAAGACCACGAGTGAAGATAGAGTCGACAGCCATCATGACGTTGTCGACATCAGACGTTTTAGATGTAGCATTTGTAAGAAGTACCGCAACACCTTCAACAGCCAAATCCCGAGCCCAAGGGCATCGGCTAATAGCACGCCAGTAGAGATCCGTCGCCATACGACGACTCTTTGAAGAGCCAGATGGTGTCTTATGTAAGCGGAAAATAGCACGCCATAATAGTAAAGAATACGGGAAGTCGCGAAGGTGTCGGTTTATGGTAGCCAAAGCAGTGGGTGAACTGCTAGTTCGTAGGTCATGAGCGAGGATTGCTAAACGAGCTGCGAGTGACTGTGGACGGTTGGTGACTATAGTTGTGTGGAATATAGGGCGTAGAAGAGGAGTTGAATGGAGATGGGAGAGTAAGTCGATTGGGTAGAGACTCTTCGGAATTAGTGTGATGATTTTGGATAAGTGACCGTGGATAGCAGCGCGGTGGAAGGGGCCACGAGTAGTGTATAAAGTCATAAGGGAAGTAGCAAAGAGAAGTAGATTTTGGTGATGACAGGAAACCTTTGAATGCTTCTCACCTGCCTTTTCGAGACGATCTGATATTGACCATAACAAAGCCATCGAACTGCTGATGTTTCCCTGATCAATTCCCTGTGGCTCTGTTGAGCCTCCGTCTACCAAGTAATTAAGAATGGCTGAAACCTTGGCCACCAGCACGGCAGATTTCCAATCGCCCAGAGCCATACTAAGATCAAGTGCCTTGGAGAGCATCTCCTTTGCATTAAGTAATCTCGTGGCACCTGGTCCTCCTTGTCCCATTTGATGATCCGAGTCAAGAATCGCCAGTAACTTATCAATAGCCACCGATTTATTACCCATGGCCATAGCTAACCACACTATGACAAGTCCTGCACTTGTAACTGGTGGCCGAGCCGGAGCTGTAGTTGGAATTCCCAAAGCTGAACTGAGAATCTTCTCGCCCATCTCCGTCGCACCGTTACGTGCCTGTAATAATCCAAATAGAGCGTAAAGGTCAACATCTTCACTAGCCTGGCGAAGGGTCTTTTTGGCTGTAGTTACTAGATGATCAGGTTGTACCACTGCTGTCAAAACCATGATATATGCCGAAAATTCCGGGTCGGGTAACACCGTCCACAGGAGTCGTAATGTATGAAGCACCCAATCTAAGGAAACCAAAGATTCCCGTTTGGCCGATTCCACATCAAACAAAGTGCGTAGCACCGGCCAAACACTCTCAGGCACAACACCTGGTGCAACCTCGAACTTCAGAAACCAACCAGCCCCGCCCAGCGCCATATCCGAGGCCAAAAATACATCATCTGATGCCTTCAGCGTCCACTCATCAGCGCCAAAACATACAGGGAGCCCGGCAAATAGCAGAATAGAGTCTATCACCTGGCGGACCATCCCGGCAGCCACGTCTCTATCACTGGCAATTGAAAAGACGTATGGTTGTATATCGGCGGCCATTATCAGACGAAACGGGTCAACTTCTGGGCCATCATCCATCATGCGTGCAGGCATCTTGGTCTTGGTATAGTGGTGTAACTCTGCCAAGGCCCAAGCATGGTAAATATCCGGGATTTCTTCAACAGGGAGAGATCCAACCTTATCTTCCTTAGCCTCCGGGACGATTCCTCTCCCTTCCACAACAGAGTTCATCCATCCAATAGCGCCCTCCTCGCCAATTCGCAACTTCTCGCCATCCCAAAACTCGCTAAACCCTTCCCATAAACTATTCTCGTCAGGGAAATTCCCGGGACAGAAATAATTCATCTCCAGAAACGCCTGCCAGCAAGCCACCGCCAACTCACGATACCCCGCTTCCGCAATCAACCTCGTTTCTTTAGTCCATACATAAACAGCCTCCCTCCATAACTCTTCACCTAGGAACCTTGGATGTTGCCGAGCCTTCTCTATCAATAGTAAGATCCGTTTACCAAAGAGCCCTTTGATCGTATCAAGGTCGAACCCCTTACTCTCGCTCATCTCATATTCTACCCGTGCAAGCCATAATCTGAATTGAAGACCGTACTCCCCTTTTAGTACCTCTTTCCAACGTTTCCGGACAACATCGGGTGTTTCTGTTACGCGGATCGCAGCCATTTTTCGAACAATGAGCTCCGGAATAAGAGACTCATCTGTAGCAACTTTAAGTGCTTTGTGAATCATGGATAGCTTGATATCAGCCGTTCCTTTCTGCTCGTTGGGGGTAGCCTCTATTGGTAGAAACTCGTCTTGGAGGTCAATAAGGGCAAGCCATGAGGCTATATCTCCGGGATTCTCTGTGATGAGTCGGTTAAGTTCTATCGATCTTGTCTTCAGAGTATCCATAACAACTGGCCGATCAATCATCTCTACATCCTCATCTTCGCTCGACGAGTAATATCTCGCTTTAGCTTTTCCCTCAATCGACCGGAAGTTAGGTCCCTCGCCACTCTCATCATCACTCTTCCTCTTATTTTCACCCGTCACAAAGACGATATCCCCCAAAATATCTTCGTCGGCCCCAACAGTACTCCGTACCTCCCGTACCATAGAATAAGAAAACTTCTGATTCCGTAAGGCCACAGCTCCGTAGACCTCTCCGGGTCGGACAAGGGTGAATGTCTCGTGAGGTCCATCGTAATGTGTGATAATACGGCCGCGGGCCCCGAGGAGAAGACGGCGGGGTATCCTCTGGAAGTTGGGAATTTGATTCCGGTCTAGTCCTAACCTATGGACCAGTGGGTCGCCTTTTGTATCGTAGGTGAAGAAATCGTCGTCATTTGCGGAAGGGGGGTCTGTGAATTTGTTCTTGGGTAGATGGGGATTATTATTTGACGTAGGCTTTTGGTTGTGATTTTTGCGGCTAGAGAGAGGGTCATATCTGGGGGTGCGTATATAGTTAAACGCAGATAGTGTAGGCGGGTCTCGACTTTTTTCCTGCCCTTGGTCCCTATCTCGGACTCTATCATGACTGGATGGTTCATGTCTCCTCTCAGATTTGCTTTGTCGCTCCTGGTCATACTTTGTATCCCGCCTGATTTCTCGTTCTCGGCTACGAGACCTCCTTCTATGATCATCCTTTGAGCTCCGATGGGATCTATCTGACTCCCTATGCCGATCCTTGTCTTTGCTTCTATGTCGGTCTTTTTCCCGGGTTCGATCCCTATCTGTGTCTCGGTCTCGATCTCTATGCTTTTCGTCCCTTCGATCTTTGTCCTTACTCCCCTTACTACTTTTAAACGATGCGAATTTTGGTACCTCCATCGTCGGCTCGGGCTGTTCTTTAGATCCCTTAAACGAAGCAAACTTAGGCACCTCCATTGCCCCACTTGTTTTCTTTTCGTCTGTCATAGTAAACGGAAGCTCTAATTCCAGATAGAATACCAGTCACAAAACATCCAAAGGTAGATCCTTAATCCGTGCCGCTCCGTTGAGCTCTTGAAACACCTCCGGTGGGAAGGACCCTCGTCAAGGCGGGTAAGAAAGGGCTGTAGCCTTGTTTCCTGGTTGTTCAAGGTTGGTCATATGACGAGAAACGGGAATAAACAAGTAGCAAAATAGAAACTACATGACAAGGCTGAAACAATGGAAAAATGAGAACATGAAGCGAAAGAAAGTTGGGATGATTTGCGTGAAATCAAGGTTTATCCGGGGTTTGGGTTTGATATGAGGTTAAGATCTCAACACGTACAGTGTGTATCACAGTGCTTGATAATGTTAGTGGTGACAACATGCACTGTGTGCACTGTGTATATATAGTTCATGATGCATTGTAGATAGACCCTAACGATGACCATCCTTAATATCCGCTTTTAATGTCACTTTGGGTATATGTGCCTCTACTTATGTTCATGACGTCAATGCCAATAATTAGGAATCCTCCCTCCCCAACGGCATTCCTATCGAATCCTTAAATCATCGGACATACATTATTCTTAATCCTACAATAGAATACGGCTGAATTCTCAGCTTTAATAGGTATTCACTCCATTCTCGCCAAGATCACTCCTCAAACTCTCCAAAACCACGCCATCCACAACATTCCCTCAACCCGCCAGTTTCCAGTCCCCGCCGAAACTACCCCATGACCTGAAAAGAAAAAAAAAACCGGACGAAGAGCGGCTCCCCTCTTCTTATTGTCTCCCCCTCAAAAGTGAAAAAAAAACAACAACCCACTGACACTGACTGACCTTGGTCTGGCCCTAGTTCGTGTGTATTTCAAGGTCTGGGCATTTTCGTCTGCGCCGCAACCCCTAGGTCTCAGTGATTGACAACCGTGGGTTACGGTTTCGAAAGTGGGCTCTTCCGCTTGACGATTTGGAGAGGAATAAGGCTTATAAATGTATACAGAGTCTATTTCGATGTGTCACAAGTTCAGCGGCATGTTGCGAGATACGATATACGGAAATGATTTAATTGGTGATGAACAACGGTTGTATGGTTTTAGAACATCGGCCGGTCCATGAACACGTCCATATCTACATGTATATCTATTTGTGTAGGCTCGCAAGCTTGCAGACACGATTCAGAAGAGTAGTATTTGTAGCTCCTTGCCACTTCTTGATGCTGATTCTATGCTCGCTCTGAACAGTCAACTGTACAGTCTCATTCGGTCAATACAGGGAGGTGAATTTTAGCTATGTCTAGATTTAGCAACTAGAACCTGTCAACCATTTCTAAGCAGGGCGTTTTTAGCGTGGATGACGTGTGACGAAGTAGGAGAAAATGCCAATGAACGTGTACTCATGTATGTACAACATCCAGACGGACAATCATGAACTGGCTACCTACATACAAAGAGACACAAAGCATAATTGAACCCTCCGAGCTACCCATCCACAAGGAGACGGCAAAGTCACCCAAAAGCCAGATCCACAGTCTCGGCGCGCAACTCGTCTGTTTCGTTTTGCGGGCCGCAAAGATGGGCCAAAAGGTATCTGCGTAGAAACCAGCGGCGTAGGGAGAGGATCCAAGATACAAAAGAAAAAAGAGAAGAGAGAGGGGAAACAAGGTCGGTGCCTCCCTTGTTCCTTGCTCCGAGTTTATCTATAAGCCCAAGTCGAGTATAAAGAAGGAAGTGTCTCGGGATTTTTTTTTGTTACTGAGCGTATAGATTGCGAACTTTAGGAAGTCTTTTTATTCTCAGAACATCCGGAATTGTGTTCTTCGTTTGTTTTCATTCTTCTTCTTCTAGTTTTGTTTTGCGTCATAGTTCTCATTGTTTTTGTTGTTATTTTAGCTTGTTTTTTTTTCCAATCATTTTCCTTTCCATTTTGTGTACTCTTTATCTTTCCTAGGATTCGATCGCTAATTTCCATTCTCTTTATTTTCTGATCCTAAGCACATCAACAACAACGCGCCGTTCGTCCTTCTTGTTCCAGACAATCTCAACTCCCAAATCTTCCCTCGGCTGGCCCTGAAGACCCCGTCGACGACACTCGTCGTCCGTCGTCAAAACCCGAAAATCCGTTCCTGTCTTGCTCTGTCTTAGATCCCATCAAATCCCCTCAATCTGACAGGTTTCTAAAAACCCGGCCTAATCAATCAACGCCAATCGCCTGAAAATCGCTAAAAAAAACGTCAACGTCATCCACATACATCGCCATTCGCCAAAATGGCCGACTCTTCGTCAAAAGACGTTCCTAAAGTTGCACCTGCAAACTCGCCTCCGCGTATCTCTTTCCAAATCCCAAACTCTAAAGGCCCTCAAAATTTTAACCCGGCTTCGGCTCGTTTGCAACCCCGCGCCTTTCCTACTGCCGGATCCACAAGACCGAGTCTCTCTACCTTGAATACAAACGTTAGCGAAAACGGTCCCTCAGAGAATACACCCCTTCTTGCCCCTCGAGGACGTATTCGTCTTCCCCATGGAAATGCGACTCCTTACCCCGGTGTTCAAAGTCAACAAAATTGGGAAAGCACTCCAAATGGTTGGTTCCATAAATCATGTCGCACAGTCAAAAAGAACAATGTAAACTAACAATTACCCTTTCGTCGCACACAGGAACCCTTCGAGTCCCCGTCCGCCGTCATCACGAACGTATGCTTGACAGAAATCACGAAGGTGTAAACGACCGGAACCATGACCGCCACCTTTCCTGGGGTCAGCGTTTGACTAAGGCCCTTACCGACCGCCAGCGCGACGACTTTAAAAGAGCTAGTCAGACGGACGAGCGCGTGTGGTACGATCAGTTTACTTCGACTGATTGGGTTCGCGACAACATTAATGATGCTCATCGCGCAAAGGCCGTCCATGAGCGCCGTGGTCTTGCTGGTCGCTTGTATCGGGTTTATGATGCCTCCCAGGGCTGGATTCTGTCCGCCCTCTGCGGTATGCTGGTTGCGCTTTTCGCCTACGTAATCGATGTCAGTGAGGCCGTCGTCTTTGACTGGAAGACTGGCTACTGTAATACCAACTGGCTCCACAGTATGCCCAAGTGCTGCCACCATGTCACCGGAACTTGTGACGCCTGGAGACCCTGGAGTGAGGTGCTTTATCATCACGCCATTGGTACCGATTGGATCGAGTACATCGTCTACATTACGCTCGTTGTCGTCTTGGCCGCAGTTGCCTGTCTGATCACCTTGACCACTAAGACTGTCATTCCATCAGCCTATCGCATCGCCACCCTCGACGAGAACCTAGCCGCCGAACAAGCCCCGTCACCCAGCCACTCTGAGAACCAAAACGGCGAAAGCTCAGCATCCGCCGGTACCACCAAAAACGAACCACAGCCGACTCTACCCCCCATGGTATACTACTCCGCGGCCGGTAGTGGTGTCGCTGAGGTCCGTGTGATCATTAGTGGATTCGTTCTCCACGGGTTCCTCGGTTTGCGCACTCTGCTTATCAAGACAGTAGCCCTGATTCCTAGCGTGGCTTCGGGCTTGAGTGTCGGTAAGGAGGGCCCATATGTGCATATTGCTACTTGCATTGGTAACATTGCTTGCCGTTTGTTCCCCAAGTATGATAAGAATGACGCCAAGCGCCGTGAGGTTCTTTCGGCTGCTGCCGCTGCCGGTGTAGTTGTCGCTTTTGGCGCGCCTCTCGGTGGTGTATTGTTCGGATTGGAGGAGGTTTCCTACTTTTTCCCCGCCAAGACTCTTTTCCGCACCTTTTTCTGCTGTATTGTTGCGGCTTTGAGTCTCAAGTTTTTGAACCCCTACGGTACATCCAAGATTGTCATTTTCCAGGTCAGATATGCCTTTGACTGGCAGTATTTTGAGATTGGCAGCTTCATCTTTGTCGGGTTCCTTGGTGGCGCTCTCGGTGCCTTGTTTATTAAGGCTTCCAAGCATTGGGCCAAGTCGTTCCGTAAGATTGAGATTGTCAAGACTTTCCCTTTGGTTGAGGTCGTTTTAGTAGCCATCATTACCGGTGTTATGAACTACTGGAACATTTACACACGCCTGCCCGTTTCTGAGCTTGTCTACCAGTTGGCATCGCCTTGTGTTGATAACGATGATGATGCCGGTCTATGCCCTAAGGTTATGGCCGAGGTTGGCCCTGTAATGGCCAGCTTGTTCACTGCGTTTTTGATTAAGGGATTCCTTACTGTCATTACCTTTGGTATCAAGATTCCCGCTGGTATCTACGTTCCTTCTATGGTTGTCGGTGCTCTGTTTGGTCGTATTGTTGGCCACATTGTTCAGTGGGTTGTCCTTTCATGGCCCGAATTTGGCATGTGGTCGCAATGTGCCGGCCGTACCCCCATGGGTTGCATTGAGCCCGGTGTTTATGGTCTCATTGGTGCTGGTTCCATGATGTGCGGTGTGACTCGTCTCTCCGTTACCCTGGCTGTTATCCTCTTTGAACTGACTGGCAGTCTTGACTACGTACTTCCTTTCTCCCTGGCTATCATGGTAGCCAAGTGGACTGCAGACGCCATTGAGCCTAACAGCATCTACGACTTACTGACGGCTATGAACTCGTACCCCTTCCTGGACAACAAGCACAAGCCCGTATTCACCGGCGAACTCGACCAAATTATCCCGCCTATCCGCCAATGGCGCACTATCGATATTAGCGACTCGCCCGTCATCTCAGCGACAGTTCTCCGTCGCAAGCTCGAACTCCTCCACCGCGCCGGTGAACTCGACGGTGGCCTCCCTATTATCCGTGACGACGTTCTTGTCGGATTGATCCCCGCCCCCGACCTGGAATATGCCCTCGACAACCTCGACGACGAATCGACCTCCATGTGTCTCATGACCAAGGTGGCGACAATCGAAGACTCGGATGCCGAAGATGAAGAAGATGAAGACTCCGACCCAACGGATTTCACGCAATATATCGACCCTGCGCCTGTGGCACTCGATGTGCAAAGTCCCTTGGACTTAGTCTATGAATGTTTTGTTAAGTTGGGATTACGCTATGTTTGCGTGGTTCGCGACGGCAAATACGCTGGAATGGTGAGTTTGGAGAGTGTCGAGGAATTAGTTTACATAGACGGGAAGGAACGGGGACGCAGGCGTCTCCGGGAGAAGAAGGAGTGATGTGCGGTGTTGCTAACGATTGATGATATGTAGTTGCACAAAAAGAGCTTCGCGAAGTATATGCGGGAACTGCTAACGGAGCAGGGCCATTAAGGGTGGACGGAACCTTGAGGGTTATATAAGGCGGGGTTGTAAGTGGGTAGGAATTTTTGTGTATTTCCTTTGTATTTGTTTTATTGTTTTGTTTTTGTCTTTTTAGGATGGCTATTTTGTTTGCATATGTATCGCTCCTCTGTATCTAGTGATTTCTCCTGGTTATCTCCCATCTCTTCTCTTATCTCAGTTATCTTATCTGCTTATCTGCATGACGTCACACCATCCCTTCGGTACCACCTCATCTGCGCGGGGCGGGCCGGGTGGTTGCCGGTTATGTTGCAGTGATTGGAGTACTTGTTGGATGTGATCAGCCACTTTAGAAGGCCATGGCGACGATGGTGCATTTTTGACTTCCCGATGCCGGATATTGTTTGGCCAGGGGCGCCGATGTTGGGGAATTTCCTGATTGGGAAGTGGGAGGATTTGGGAGTTGGGTATATAAGGTAAGGGCGATAGATTGACTCCCCAGACTATCGTGAATGGACTTGTTTGATCATTTAATTCATACTTGTGATTTTGAGAAATGCTGCGTCTTGCAAATCGGATGTCGAGAGGGGTTGTGGGAAGAAGGGGATTACACAGTTCGGCTGCTAAGCCATTGTTTCCCGGTGAACCAACGGGACCCAACGTTATCACGAGTGAATTTCCGGGACCAAAGGCCTTGAAAGCCCTGGAAGAGCTGGGCCAGGTTTTTGATACACGAGCCGTGAATACTGTCGTGGATTACGAGAAGAGCTTAGGAAACTACCTCGTTGACGCTGATGGCAACATTTATCTTGACGTGTAAGCTATCCTCGCCACCCTAACTGAGCCTATCTAACCACTTCCATTTCTATAGATACTCACAAATCTCATCGATCGCTCTTGGTTACAACAACCCCACTCTTCTCGCTGCTGCGAAGTCCCCCGACTTCACCACTCCTCTAATCAACCGTCCTGCACTCGGAAACTTCCCACCGACAACCTGGTCCTCGACTCTTCAAAACACCCTTCTACGGGCTGCACCTCCCGGCCAGACTCAAGTATTCACAGCCACCACCGGTTCCGACGCTAATGAAACGGCGTATAAAGCCGCCTTCATGTATGCTGCGCAAGAAGCCCGCGGAGGCCCAGAAGTGACGTTTACGAAAGCAGAGGAGGAATCCGTGATGGGGAATCTTGCACCCGGTGCTTCAGAAATGGGAATCCTATCGTTTAAGCGTGGTTTCCACGGTCGTTTGTTTGGATCTTTATCTACCACGCGTAGTAAGCCCCTTCACAAACTTGATATTCCAGCCTTTGACTGGCCCGTTGCTCCCTTCCCTCAACTACAATATCCCCTTTCCGCAAACTCCAGCGCAAACGAAGCCGCAGTAAACGACGCTCTCACTCAAATCTCTAACGTCTTATCTGAATCCTCCACCAAAATCGCCGCCGCAATCATCGAACCCATCCAGTCCGAAGGCGGCGATAACCACGCACCACCCGCATTCTTCCGGGGCCTCCGCGCTCTCCTTGCAAAGCATAAGGTTCTCCTCATTGTTGATGAAGTCCAAACTGGCCTTGGTGCCACAGGCCGTCTTTGGGCACATGAACACTGGGAACTCCCCGCCGACTCACCACCTGATATGGTAACGTTTTCTAAGAAGGCGCAAGCTGCTGGGTTCTTCTACCACGATGCGGCTCTTAGACCGAACCAGCCGTACCGCCAGTTCAGCACGTGGATGGGTGATCCTATTCGCGCAGCACTGTTCGGCGAGATCTACAAGGTCATTGAAAAGGAAGGACTGGTTGAGAAGACGGCTAAGACAGGAGCGTACCTTTACGGAAAGCTGGAGGAGTTGTCTGGCAAGTGGCCGGGTAAGGTTGAGAATCTCAGAGGAAAGGGACAGGGGACTTACATTGCATTTGACACACCAAGACGGGATGAATTTTTGCGTGCGGCTAAGAAGTTTGGTGTCAATGTTGGGGGCTGTGGCGCAGGCGCTGTCAGGTTAAGACCTATGTTGATTTTCCAGGAACATCACGCTGATATCTTAGTCAGTGCTTTTGACAAAACTCTGGAGTATCTCCACAACTAAGTATAGATCAAAATTGATCCAACAATAATTTCTGGGTAATGAGTAGTATATCAAAACTAGTAAACAGTAACAATTAAACGCCCTTTTATATTAAACCAAAATCCTTAATCATATTATCTTGAATCTGCTGTTGGATGTCTCCCACCTCTTCTTTTTCCTCGTGGCACTACAACCGTACTATTCGTCCTCCTCGGCCCAATCTGAAGGCCCACTGGCATGATATTCGACTGTGGTGCTGGCGGTCGTGGCTGTAAATTCCTCGGTGGTCTGATAACCGGTGCTACAGCAGCCGTTGGGTTCTTTCGTGGCCGACCACGCGGTCTCTTGGCTGGTGCTGGGACTTCATGTAACGGGCTGACTCGTGATAATTCTTGATCAGATTGGGCACTGATACTTGGTGAGACTTGGCTACTTGCGGAAACGAGGGGACTATCAGCGGGCGGAAGCGGCTGTTGAGTGGCTAAGGAGGTTTGCGAGGTTCCGGGGGATGGGCCTACGAGACTTCCGGTGGGAGATATTGGGGGCTCGCGATGTAGCTTGATACCACTTTTTGATAAGAAAGTGGACTTCATGGTTATGTGTTCGTCGGGGGTTGAAGGCGACTCGCAAGAGCTATTGTGGCTTACGTTCATCCACTCGGAGCCAGGACCTCTAGGCCAATTTGACGTGTAATTTCTCGGTGAAAGTGCTGGTGTTGGTGTCTGCGTATCTTGAGGGTTGGGATAGTTTGGCGTGGGACTGCGTGTGGAAGCTGGAGGTGGCAAGCCGCTGCGTGGCACAGTTCCACTGGTGAGCATGATATTTGAAGAGTCACCTGGCATCTGACCATACATTGGTGCGCCAAGTGGTCTTGATCTGGGAGGTGGAAGGTGATGTGCTCGGGGACTAGAAGGAGTTCGTTGTGGTTGAGCATATCCGCCTTCATGTCTGGGATATCCGTTAGAAGCTCCGAAAGTATGTTGTTGCGGTGTTGGCAATGGAGGTTCGCCGGGTTGTCTGACAGAAAGTACTGGTCGCATGAACTGTGAAATGGGGGGCAACACAGGCATTTCTGATTTAAATGGCGATACAGCATGTCTTTTACTTGAGGGGCTTTCCGGATTATCGACGTTTGGCCTCTTAAGACAACCTGAATCAAGCGTTGAGTGTGCTTGGGGCTCCATGGTCTGAGGTTTGTTTGGTGCATGTAGTCTTGAAGCGTCCATGTGGCATCGAGATTTCTCCGTTCTGTATGGTTCTGGAAGGATTGGTCCAAGAAGGTATTCTACCATCTCCTGGTTACAACCTATACCCATCATGTCAGCTTTGGCTGAATTCCGGGAGTCCAAGGCATACTCACCCGATGGCCGTTCCAACAATCCAAGTATAGAAACCACATCTACCTGACTATCCTGTATTAATCGAAACAGCGTCATGGTGTCAATGTTGGAAATGCGAATAACTTCGCAGCAGAGCCGCCTCTTTAGGATCTACTTCATGTTAGTGTGCTACTTATGGTATTGTCCATGAAAATATAGTAACTTACCTCTTCATCATGGTGATCGTAACGTCGTGAATAAGCCGGCACTACTCCACCTTCCGGTCCTTCTTGGCTGTAATGATGTCTAGCAGGCATTGTGTGAAAGCTAGAGGTTTTTGTCATCCGGGGTTCTGATGTTGCCACTTCCGAATGTATGATCGGCTGCGACCGGACGGGTAAACGATAAGAGGACATCGACCTCTGAATTTGGTCTTAAGTATGCTGTGGTTGATAGTGAAGTAGTTCTCCTTGCGTAGTCTCTAGTCAAGTTTAGACGACACAGGGTAGAACCCGTCTGTCACAAATAAAGAGATAGGTATATATGGAGATATATATATATATATCTATATATATATATCCCCGAATTCAACGGCAGACAGAAAAGTATACAAGGTCAAGGGCTAGCGACAAGGGATGCACACAACAGTCTTGTCCTACATGCACTTCCAATCCAACCAATATAGGCGATTGTTTGGTTGACGCAAGTGACAATGTTGAAAGCAAGAATCTCAAGATAGACTCCAATAGATCAGATGGGCGAATAAAAAAGGCAAACGTCTGAAGTCCACGAAATAAATAAAGTAAACAGGGACAAAGTTGATCAAAGTAAAACACAAAGTGAGAGGCCGCACCTCCACGCAAAAAGCGTACAAAAGGTACAAAAAAAGTACAAATGGCACGCAGAGCTCTTAAAAGCTCACAGTCGTGCTCCGATTCGTCTGCCCTTTGGCTCTCAAGTCCCCAGAGGTGCAACGCTATCAAAGTCTGTCCAATGACAGATCACAGTCCGCCGTCTGATGGCCTTCTGACCAACGCCAAGGGAACCAGGGACCCGTTCGAAATGGGAGGGGGGTGTCTTTGCAGAGCCGGTTGTTCAATAGGGTGGGTGTATGTTTAACTTTGCCTTGCAATCGATGTTTGCAACCCTGTCAGTTTTTGTCTTTCACCAACAACACAAACTCGGCCAGGGGTCTCTAAAACACTTTCCAATGGTGTAGCCAACAATCAAATCAAATACGGGGGAATAAGGATGGAGGGTCCAGCTGTGGTGGTAGACACGAGTCGTTTTGGGTTGTCGTAGGTTACTCGCTGTGTCAAAGAGGGCGACGACTCAGTGGAAAGAGTAGCTACTCAAGGGGCGTGGTTTATAGACGCGAGAGTAAGTGGGCTAGACAAGCTGCGCACACTACCGATGGTTCGTTAAACAAGCAGCTGGTCTCGCTAAATAATGAAGCGGTTCGGATGGCGGAGGGCGTAGAGATAGTCGACGACAGAAGCCGGGTAGATGTCACGAAACAATATATTCCAAACGACGGAATGACAGAGTGACGTTATTCTTCAAGGGCCCGTGGTTCAACCTTTGGGCCAACCGACGTTGATCTTAAGATAGGCAATACAAAAATGTGACGCCAAGGTTAAAGTGACTTCAGGCAAGACCAGGCCAGACAAGACAGGCCAGTCTGGCAGTCACCGGCTGGTGGTGGTGAGCAAAAGCAACAAGATAGATATCCTTGTTTGAAGTAAAGGTAACGACACAACTCAAGTACTATTTGAGTGCCGAGAGAGCGAGAAGTAAACTCGGAGTGAATGAAGTTTTGGTGGGGGAAGACGTGGGGGCATGAGAGGAAGGGAGGACAATCTGATGTTGTGGACCTGTAACTGCAGACAATGAACCAAGTGCAACCGTCCGATGTGCTTGTAGATTGCGCCGGAAGAAGCTGTAGAGAATGGATTTCGGTCTGATGTCTGGTTATAAGTTAGCAGAGTTGAAATAGTAAGTGAGGCGCAATGAAAGAGAAAAATAAAGAATGAGGTCGAAATGAAGAACGGAAAAGACAATGGCAAGAGTCGGCGTAGAAAACGGCACTTGAAGAAATGCCGTGGAGATGGCGGTACACAGTTGTGGGCCCCCTTCCCGCGCAAGATTGCAGAATACAGCAGTTATGTGGAGGGCGGGATGGTATAAGTCAGGCAGGCGCAATGAAACCACGACGGTGCTGAAAAAAGGTTCAAGGCAAGCTTACTTTTGAGAAAGAAACAAGCGGGTAAGTGGAGGGAAGAGAATGCAAAGACTCCTATGAGGATCCCAAAAAAAGAATCCGAAAAGGAACCAGTCTGGATTCTTCAAGAGGCTTTTGCTTCTCCCCTACAATACAAGTTCTGTAGGTAGAGTAAAGCACAAAATGATACAGACCACCCGGGGTTGTAGTGCTTTCTGCAAACTGTTCGCCAGCAAGCCTAGGATGGAATGGTCTAGGGGGAGGGGTGTATAAAAAGAGAAAATCAAATACGACAAGTCGTAGTCCACAGCGAATAATGACAACAGTAGGAGGAGAAGAGGCAGCTTTGTTCGTAGGATCAACGAGGAGGGGGGCACGTTGCTCAGAAGGTCTACCCTGAGAAGGTTAATCTGAACCAGCAAGACCCCGATTTTTCATCTCACCAGCGTGCTCTCTTTTATGTGCATGTGTACGCACACACAAACCCCACTATGACACTTCTCTGATCACTATAGGGAATCTCCAATGCCCCACCAAGAAGACGAAAAGTGCTGTCCCTGGATTGGCTAACCAGACTATGTATGTATGTAGCTGGACAGTAACCAAACGCCGGGGCTAAGGTATGACCAAGACTGGTCAGACTCCCACAACACACTGTGGAATCCAATAAGCACAATTGGTCTTGGAATTGGAGAGAAGAGAGGGCCAGAAAAGGCGCAGAAAGCAGAAGATGACGATGAATATGAACTCAACTGTTTGGCTTAGAGAAGAGTAAGAGAACAGGGCGCAGGGGTGTGTGTATCGCCGCGAAGCCAAGATTGGCAGGGTGTGACTGTAAAAGAATTTGTGATGCAGGGTTTTTGGAAAGACAGAGGAGGGGCGTTTCGATAGTACATATGTAGGAATACTGTCGTCTGTTCAGTGACATCAACCACCATACATTGATGGCAGGCAGGGCTGTGTAATAGGCGGCGAGTATGCAGTACTCATAGAAGTATTGCCGAAGACTATCAAGGTGAAGGAAGGGATGATGACGGTTATGCAGACACTGGTTACTTGGTTCAGTGTTGTCTTCTGCTGCACCATGAATCTAAAAGTACAATGGATTCTTCGATGCATGTGTAGACCGATACCGAGGAAGAAACTGCCGGTATTCTTCTTCTATAGTCCTTCCCTTCTAGGTTCCGAGTCTCAACTGCAGTTCTAATTGCAGTGGCCTAAACGGGCGAAACAAAGGGAATGGCGCTCTGGCAGGTTGCAGAAACAGGAAGAGATAATGGTCTGGGGCACAGGGAATAAGCTTGTTTGTCAGTGACGGTTGACGATTTTTTCTTCTTTTTTTTTCCTACTTCTTTGTGTTTTTGGAGCCGTGCAGAAGGTAGAACAAAAAGCCAGAACCAAGAAAAAGCCCACAATTGAGGGGTTCATCGATTGTCTAGACTGGGATATAGCCGCGAGGAAACCCGGGATAAGGCAGGACAGGGCAAACAACGAGTCCAGAGGGCTAGGCTAGCAACGTTGCTGATGACGCATAAGGACCGATGGAGGGACAGGAGAACGACTGACAGTATGTATAGACCCAGTTGTGTACATACAGACGTATAACAGTCCTGATAATTGGATATTGAAGGAGGAGACGAGAGGCTTTTGTGGCTAGATTGGGGGTGGGAAGATCATAGAAGAGGGATACGAGAGAATGCAGTGTTGCCAAACTTACAGTAGTTCCCGTGGATGGAGGATATATAATTGACAGTTGATAAGGGATAGGGTGGAAGTTCAAGAGACGCAGAAGAAAGACAGGAGGGAGAAGAAGATCAAGTTCTAGTGACAAAGGAAGTCTATGTCCTGATGTTGTTATTATTGAAGAAGAAGAAAGGAAGTGAAAATTCAAAGGCTGCGACAAGACTTTGGAACAAGCGAGAAGGACAGTCACATAGGCACATGTTATATGGGTCGGTAGCGTCTGTGTCAAGCGAGCATTATACCAACCAGTAAAGACTGAGTAGAATCACAAAGGAGATCCAGAAGAGGCCCCGTTCGACCCAATTACATGGCCAATAGCAAATCACCGACTTTTGCTGCTGAAAATATCCAACTCCTACGCGGGGCTGGCAGTCCATTCTTTCATCCATCCATCCCAATATCCAGCGAATACAGCAACCATCAGCGAAGCGAGCAACCAACAACAGAAACCCGGCCCGGCCTTGGGATGGTGATGATATAGCTGCGGCAAGGCCACGCTGTCCCACCAACGATGGTCTAGACTGGCTCATAGGAAGACTACAAATACCTGCTGTTGGCTGGTTTAATCGACAGGCGACATAATCAAGATCGCAGGTGCTCATTCTCGCTTGGACTAGCAGAATGGAGACCGGTTTGAGGTACGGTTACGGCAAAGATGATATGCATACACGCCCTTCTCGATCTTCTGGCACTCTGAATTGGTGGAGATGGGAGGCGGGGAGGGTGAGGGGTGTATAGTATGTGTGTACGTTCTAGATCTGAGGCCTCTGCGGGACAAAGGACTGGTGGTCTCTAATCTATCGACAATGAATAACCATGTATAAACACATGTCTGGGCTGTATAAAGCGGGAGTTGCAGTAGTGTATGTAGACTTGCAGATGCTAGCTTGTATCTATACTTGTTAGTAGCCGGACATGTGTGTGTAGATGCCAGTCTGTTGCCAATGTAGTCAGCAAGCCACTGTGTATCATTTCCCCATCTCGTCTGCCTTGCTTCAGTCCATTGTTGCCGCCTGTATCACTAGGACACGGCAGCATGCATCGTAGGTCCAGAGTTGTCATATCTCCACTACGTCATAAAAGATGGTTGTTTGCTGTTGGTTGTTGGCCGTGGCAAAGGTAGATCACGGCCTTGACCATCAAAGACCCTAGGCTGGAAGGACCCTTTGCAGAAAAGAGGGGTATGTGTGTGCCTTGAACAACCCCTACCATCACGGGCCTAGCCAGCCGCCGTCCCTCCATGCCGAGTCCGCTTCTAGCCAGTCCATCCGGCTTCTGTTCTCTCGTTTCGTATTCCGACGAGACACGCCCCTCACGAGCCTATCTGTATGGATACACCTAACCGGTGTCCCTCCTCTTGTCATTTCATCTTCTCTGATACTTGAGGCCTTGCCTATTCTTACATCTTCTTCATAATCTACACAACAAGCGGGCGTGGAGATGAAGCTGTTCAATGTAGCATTGCTCACGGTGCAAGTGATGATTGGCTAAGTGGGGTTCGCGGTGGCTTTTACCTGTCAAGGCCTGTCATTTCTAGCCAATCAGAAACGCGGCTCTGGCCGAATTCCAAGAATCCCGCATATTAAGTCACACCCCATGGCAAGCAGATGTGATGCTGCAGTCAGCAGTAGAAATGCAGGGTGGCATCACACGGGTTGACGACCAGGGAGGGGGGGTGCAAAGTAAACTATAGATTGAGATGAAGAAAGCGGGACCAGCGGTTGGTTGTATGTGAGAGTTCCGATTTGGCGGGGGCGGGGTGGTTGGTTAAACGCAGGTCTTGCTATGTCAAGTTTGGTATAACGAAAAGATCAAAGGCGTTTGAGTAAGTATGTGCATATAATGTATGTACGTAAGTATGTAGGTATGCACATACATATGTACACACTCGCAGGTTGATTCCTCTCTAGAGAAGGTGGCATAATACGAGGGCCTCAGTGGACATGGACAGACGCATAGTGCACAGAACATATGCGTTGGCGAATTATTGTCCCAATACTGCGACCTGGCGGCTGAATGAGTATTGGCCAGAAGAATTGGAATTATGGGTAAAATATGATTTCACCAGTATTGTATGTACACACATACATACAACAAATTCGAAATCCTCAGAAAACATTGGCCACAAGATAAACCAAGGCGAGACAACCAAAGACCTAGTAATCCAAGGGCTGATAGACCAAGAGCTGACGTTCAAATGGCATACACTCCAAGGGCAGTGACACACACATACACACACACACATGAGTGCTTAGTCCAAAGGTATCCTCGAACCTGACTCCTTTTCTCTCTTACACTTGTTCTCACTTCTCATACTGACCCTCAATCTGCCTTCCACATTGGCCTTTTGGACAAGTCTCATGTGCCAAACTTTGTCCCCGGCCACTCAAACTATTCAGCCAATCAGAGACTGCAGTCACCAAATCACCACCAATGTGACAGACAACATCCATCAATGGCGAGTCAATATCAACCAGCCCAATGCAGTGCGCGAAACGCAAGTCCACCTTGCAACCACTCAAGCCTTGAAAAAACAAGGGGAAAAGAGGTCTTTGTCTAAAAGCCTCCGACACTCAGAAAAGAACCGTTCTCGACACTGCTGAAATACGGGTGGCCCATCGTTGCAAGCCACGAGGTCCGGCGGCCTCTCTATCGGTCTTTCTCCCTCTTCTCTCTATAAACCAGGATACGTCAGTCGCCATCGGCAGGAACATACACACACACACATGTGCATCTAAGTGGGGCAAGGCCATCAACGAACCCTCCACTAATTCCGGCTCACCAGTATTTATGCGGCGATGAACCCGGACCAGCCGGCACCCGCCAGTTCTTGAGTCGTTTCAATATCTGTCATTATGCCCTAACCCTTGTACTTAACATCTCACGTGTTCTCAAGATGGTCAAGGAATTTACTAACTACAAGGTCCTTTGTCTAGGATGACGAAGACGAGAAAAGAAAAAGCGACAGCGCGACCGAGCTCTCATTGGAGCAGAAAAGCGAGCAGGAAAAAAAAAAGAAGTCGCGAGCCTAACAATTTCTTAGTCGCATACATTACCCATTCCCGGCGCAATTACTCATCTTATTCTTAACTGCCCGAACATACAAGGAAAGAAAAACAACCGCACACTTGCAGTCTGAGTCTCGATCGTTTATTTTGCGCCTATAGAGAATATAATATCGTGGTGCCTCATTACCGTTGTTCCTCCTCATCCGCGTGTATATCCCGTGATAGATCCGACCGATCAACCTACTCCTACCATTCCTCAACGAGACATCCGCCAAACCCGTTTCAGCCTCGTCACCCCGTCTCCGGGACCCACCGACAACATAAGACGCGGATCCCGTTTGTCCCTCCGGAATCTCACTCATTCGACATCAATCAATCTTTTAGATCAATACCGCATCATCGCCCGACCTTTTGGCATCACCACGCTCGCTTCATTTCACTCCCTCGCTCCCAGGCTTGAATTCAAAGTCCGACCAACCCCTTGTCCGCCTGCTTTTTTTTCCTTCTACCTTCCCTGTCCACCCCAAGTCGTTTTGTTCGTTCGTTGGAACTTTTTAGTGTGAGGAAGGAGGAAGACCCAAAGTCGTTTCAAGATCTCGTTGCTGAACACTGTCGGAGGAACAATTCTGCTGGAATATCAAGTCAGTTCAGCGCGTTGGAAAGCATACGTTCTCTCGACCGACTACCCATATCCTGAGAATGAGCCAGGACTCTTGACCAGGTCAAGCCCAGGACAAACAGCAGCACCCAGACGGAAGTACTAGTCACCATGGACGACACGACCCCACCCATGGGCGCGATGATGGATTATCAGGAAGACACGTCAATGGCAACCATGGCTACAACTCTGCCAACGCCTTCACCACCTTCAATAGAAGTCTCACGGAAACCTATGTCGCGCTCAAGATCCACCGCGTCATCCGATCTAAACCTCACACCCGCCCGCCGAGAAGAAGGAACTCCGATAAGCTCAGGCGCGCCACACCCTCACGATCAATCAGAAATGGATGACCGTAAGCCAGATGAGCCACTACCAGTGCCGACTCCGACTCCACCTCCTGCCAATGTTTCCTCGACGCGGGCATCGCGAAAAAACGGGCACAAAGAGCAGGCAATGAAACCGCCGGTTCTCTACAACCACCTTCCAAGCGCACTTGAAGAGGCCACTAGCCACTTCACTGTCATCACGGACTGTATCTACGCCTCAAAAAACATGGGAAATTCGGATAACGAAGTGCTGGACTGTGACTGTCGTCCAGAACGAGGTAAGCTATTTTGGTTTCTCCCTTTTACCTTTTACGTTGTGTTACACGTCTGGTTTTTCCGATTTGTTTCCGACCGAAGTTGCCCTTTGTTTTCTATACTAACCCCACTTTCAATACACAGTTGACGGCGTAAATTACTCCTGTGCTGAAGAGGATTGCATCAACCGAGCGACAAAGTGCGAATGTGTGATTGGCTCGGCTGTTTGTGGTGATGACTGCCAAAATCAACGGTTTCAGCGGAAACAATATGCAAACGTGGACGTCATCAAGACAGAAAAGAAGGGCTTTGGCCTGCGTGCCAAAGAGTCACTTGTTGCGCACCAGTTCATATTTGAATATATTGGCGATGTCATCAACGAAGCCACATTCCGTCGCCGCATGCTCAAGTACGATGAGGAAGGCATCAAGCATTTCTACTTTATGTCTCTAACTCGCTCCGAGTTTGTCGATGCTACGCGCAAGGGAAACCTGGGTCGTTTCTGCAATCACTCGTGCAATCCCAACTGCTATGTTGATAAATGGGCCGTAGGGAATAAATTGCGCATGGGCATTTTTGCCTTGCGAGACATCCAGGCTGGCGAGGAATTGGTTTTCAATTACAATGTCGATCGATATGGTGCCCAGCCGCAGGTGTGTTACTGTGGTGAGGATAATTGTGTTGGTTTCATTGGTGGAAAGACTCAGACCCAGACACAGACCCGTCTCAACCACGATGTTGTCGAGGCTCTTGGTCTCGACGATGCCGTGGATACATGGGAGCCAGCTGTGGCCAAGAAACAACGGAAAAAGATATCAGACGACGACGAGCCATATTTACCGGGCATTGGTGCCAAGGATCTGGACGAAAACAGTATCAAGCGTATCATGACGGTTCTTATACAAACATCAGAGAAGTGGCTTGTTATCAAGCTGCTTGAGCGTATCAAAGCCTGTCAAGAAGAGCGTCTGCTCAGTATGGCAGTCCGCATGCACGCTTATCAGACTATGAAAAAGCTTTTGAATGCTTACAAAGACGAAGATACCGTGGTCTTGCTTATCCTGCATGTGTTAGACAAGTTTCCACGCATCACAAACAACAAGATCGAGGGTTCTAAGATCAAGGAACCTGTCGAAGCTTTTATTGCCTCTGCGAACGTCGAGGTCTCGGCTGCTGCCCAACACATCATTGAGGAATGGTCTAAACTCAAAGCTGGCTATCGCATTACTAAACGAGCCAACGGCGATATATATGACCAAGACTCCATTTACGGCCGGAGTCGCGCCAACGACTCGCCTGCTAGCAACACCCCCGAGACCGAACGGAAGCCACCATCACCTATCATTAACGCCCCCACCGGCCCTAAGAGTTCAGTGCCACAACGGAATCCAAACTTTTCACGGGGTATGGCTGCTCGCAGAATGCCCTTCCATAACCAAGCTGCTGCCTCCACTGTTACCAGTCAGCCAGTCAACCATGTAGTAAATCAACCATTACCAGAAGGTTGGCGAGCTGCCAAATCAGAGAGTGGCATATACTACTGGAATGATGCTGGTGAGACAACTTGGACGTTGCCAACTACCAACTTCTCTCCTTCTACGCCAATACCAGCACCAGTCAAGGCGCCAACCAAACAGGAGATTTTGGCAAAGATCATCAGCGATGTCAATGCCGAGCCTCGGAAACGGACAGAATCGCCAGCTACTTCAACTCCACAGCGTAATGACGGATCAGATCGCGAATCACGAAAGGCTGCGTCAGACGAAGCCTGGAGGAAACTACCATTACGAACTCAGAAAATAGAATACGAAATACAGGTACGTACAATATTCACAATGTCTTGGAGACCTCAGCTAACACAGGTATATTTCCATAGCTGTCTAAGCACGTAATCAAATTTTCCAAAAAGTTTCAAAATGACTTTGACAGATCAGATCTCAAGGAGCTGTCTAAACAAGTTTGTAAATCTATTGTGGAATCGGATTTCAAACACAATCGAGTGCAAAATCCGAAGACTCCATTATCAGACCACGCCATAGTCAAAGTGAAGAAATACGTCTACGAATTCTTCAAAAAGGCATTGACAAAGAAAAGGATTCGCGAAGAAGAACGGCAAAGTCGTAATCGACCAGCTAACAATTCGAGTTCGACACCTTTTGCTCATGCCGACCAACCATTACTCTCGGCTCCCAACTCAGCTTCTGGTTCTACACATACCGGGACAACTCTTCATGGCACGCCAACAACAGAGCATTCTAGCCCTGGTTCCGATGGACGGAACAAGAGAAAACGGGACGGTGGTGATTTAGAGTCAACAACTGAAGGTTTAACCGATGTCGCGTCAGTATCGTCTAAGAGACAACGAGACGAGCCAGTGATGGACATTACATCCATGTTACAAGCTATTGTCACGAAATATGGACCACAAGGCGAACCTAGCAACTCGTAAAATGGCAGACATTGGTTGGGGTTTATTTTGGAGTTCGGCGTAGTATGTTTTGGTATATATATTAATTACGACTCATGGTCATTTAGATTATGGGTGGATGGTTTTACGTACCTGTCCTGTTAGAGTAATAATGCATTTATAGGGACTTCGCAAGTCCCTTCGTTTCAACATGTCTGTTCACGCGTGGCTATGTCTATTCTGAATCAGAGTCGGAGTTTCCGCCCTTCTTCTTCTTTCCCTGGCCCTGTCCTTTCTTTCCTAACTCTCCATCTACAGTTTCTCCCTTCCTAGAAAACACATAACTCCTCGAGAGTCTCTCTTCGCCCTTCCAACCGCCGCCAGTCTCTCCCTTCTTATTCTTCACCACGCCCAATGTCCTCGCATGGTGATAGCCAGGATAAGCCGCAGCCTGGAATCGATATGAGCAGTGAACCTGGAGACCTGAATGGCGGGCAAGATCTCTGATATTCCACAGAGTGTACGGTTCACCTTCGAAAAGAGTGACGATGATGGCGCCTCGGGGAGCAAGGGATTTTTGCGCACAGGTGAAGAAGGCGGCGAGTAGAGATTGGTTCGAACGGACTTGGCGGTTTATATCGGTGGATTTGCCGCCTATGTGGGGGAAGTTGAAGATTATCCGGTTGTATTTACCGGCTTCGATGGGCCGGGATACGGGGTATTCGGATCCGTAGTCTTCGGGGTCCATGTCCATGTTATACTCCAATTCACTATCATCGTCGTCCTCTTCTTCGGCGTCTTCTTTCCCCTCCTCAGTCTCCTTCTTGACCTCCGGTTTCCAACTCATAGAACCCATCTTCATAGCGTCAATCCCAAATAATACCCTCCCTCCCCGTCTCTTTCTGATAACATCCAAATTGGCACCTACATGCGGGTACTTCTCCGTGAGAGCCGCCTCACTAGCTTCCAAGACGGTGGCTGTCACTGCGCGCACCTTGTGCTGTCGGACTATCGACGCGGTGAATGATAGATCTCCTTCGCCGACGAGGAGGATGCGGTCGCGCTTGGAAAATGGGATGGTGGGCTTGGGTGGGGGTGGAGGACGGGAGGGTGTGGTGTTCTTCTTTTTGATGGGGGTTGGTGCATGGGCTGCGTGGGGATGTTTGGGATTGGCTTTTTTGGTATCGACGAAGCGCCCTTTGGGAGCGTTCTTTTTCCTACCACCCATGATGAACCACTGTCTTGATTCAAAAAGGTACAATGGCTATGTGTAGAGAAGAACGAGGGTAACCTGGAGATACCGGGTGAGTCAATATAAAGATAATAATAGACAAGATATTCCAATCGGCGCAAGCTGGTTGTCGCAAATATCACGAAAGTTAAGCGCATCCAAGTCGCCAAGGGTCGCTATATAAGACGCAGTGGTCGTCGAATTTTTGATGCGCTGTTGGGTCACGTGACGCGCTTAAATGTCGGGTGTAGCCGGTTACAGTGGACAGGGATTCTGGCTTTTCATTTAACCATATTTGTGATGGGACTTTACTGAAAAACGGTGATGTAGAGACGGGGCGTGTGTAGATGACATGGTTGTTGTTCGTTTATATGGATATGGATGATGGCTGTTTTGGAGATGTTGTGGTGTGTTTGGTTGTGTGTCTTTTTTTGGTTTACTTTGTGTTCATTTATGTTACATTCGCTGGTGTAAGTGGTATATTATCACGTGACTGGATTAAGATGTATGGAGGAGTTCATGTAACCCTACCATTGACGTTCTATGTCCGTCTATGGTTGTGTATTTGGATAGTTGTAAGCTGACAAGAAGTAATAAAGATCACTACCCCCTCAATACCATATAGTTCTTATTGATCAGCCCTTACTTGATTTAATATATATGCCCTCACGAATGAGATCAAGCCCGACTCATACTCCTAGTCAAGCTAGTACTACTCACGCCTCAGTCCCACAGCAGTTCCTGATTAGGTGACACTCGACTCATTCACTCAACCTGCCCAATATAGAAAAAAAACGTAGTGAATCATAGAGCTCCAGTCTTCTGGCAGGTCTTTGAAGCGTATACCCACGGGTTCTTTGTCATTGTTTCTTGGAGACGGTGAACTTGGTTATTTTCCTAACTAGACTTATTCGGATTAGACAATAACATGGAGATCAACCAATCAGGATGCTTCTTGGATGTTGGCGGTTTATAGGTGGTTGACTGCACTAGTCTATGGTGACAGGGCAGTAGGACAATGGATTATAGGGACAAAACTATTGATAGGATATGATATCCCACTAGCACGATCGCGTCATCGTGGTTGTCTCTCACAATACGAAATGCATTTGGTCATGAAAGTTGGTATTTCTTAGGAAGTCATACAAATGTATGTACATACATATGCACGTAGACACCAGGTGCCATGACCCAAAGGGGTAAATATGAAAACAGACCAGGATACGCTTTACTATTCTTAGACGGTGACTTTGATGTGCGTAGCCCTGAATGACCAGGCTGGTATAGGGCGTTCTGGGCTGTGGCGTTGGGCTCTAATTGTGCGGGTCGGGTTTCCGGGTGAAGACTCCGTAGGCTCGGACGGATAGACGGACAGACAACATGGTACAAGCGGAACGGGACGCGATATACATGTATGTAGAAGCGGGACGAGATATCGGCTACTTTTTTTCTTGGTAGATGGGTCGAGACCGAGGGGTTCTTGTTTCCCTGTCTGTTAGAGCATCGCGAGACTCGAAGTGATTGGCTTTTTAGAACGTATCCCACCCATGATTGCTTCTCCCATCCCAGTGGTATCGCGACGTCCTTCATATCTTACAGTCTTCACCTTGTAAAACTCTTCTTCCTCTTTATCAAATATAGAAACTTCCCGATCGACCCCTTTCCTCATTAATTTTTCTGCCCTCTTACCTTCTTGCCCTCTCAAAGGTGGAAAATAATCCGCCGTGCGCTTATTCAACACGCACCGTGTCATTCCCAGTTTGGTGTCTTGATTTTGTCTTGTCGGTCCACTTGCGACGACATTCTGCTGATGATATTGAGAGCCAAAAAAAGAGTCTATTTGAATTTGATAGTTACTGTGGCTCGTCTACCTTTTTGGCATTGAAGTTTCGACAACACGTGGTATTGCGAATTTAGTGCTTGATACATTCGTGTTCTATTGTCTTTGTTTGGTTTTGCACTTTAGGCTTGGTGATCCCATCAACCATCATCGCGAAGCCTTCATCACCATATTTGGTACTGGGAAGTGATATCGTTCACTTTATCAAGCCAATCATATCGCACCTATAGAGTCGCCTCCAACAGCTATAGGACCATTCTGCATGTACGTATGCCCCATATTGTCTTCTAAAGAAGCCATCAAAGTTTTTACATTGTCTTTTTCCTACTTTCCTATGACCGTCATCGCTTCGTTTTTTTCTACGTACCCCTCATTATCTAATGTCATCTGCCTAACCGGATCAGATGATATCGTTTTACCCATATCAAGAATTCATTCTTCACATTTCCATTATCCAATGAATGTCTTGAATAATTTGTCATTCCACTCCGTTTGAAGTTATTATACAGAGTTCGCCCATTTTCTGCTTGGCCGCCCCCGGTCCGCCAACTTGTGCACGCTAGTGTCGTTCGGGAAGACCCACTTTTTATCTTTCTTTCTTTTTGGTGTTGCAGGCCAATTATTCACGCTGTACATTTATTTGGACTTCCTGCCAAAAGTGATTTATGGCTTCTCCTCACTTTTCCTTCTTCCTACCCACCAAAACTTTCAGTTTCATTCAGAGCAAACCACGAGTCTGCATAAGTAACCATTGAATGCGCTTTGTTAGACTTCCGTCTTTTCTTTTTTCAATTGGCTTTTGTTCGTTATTGTCCTGCTTGGTGCTCGCTTCATCCAAGGACTGCATCGGTCAATTCGCTTCTTCTGGCTGCGCTTCCCCAGTTATTCTGCTATTCTTTGTTCGGGTCCTTTACACCATTGAACAAGTTGTCTGCCGGTACGAATGCCCTGGAGATACAATTGATGCCCCTATTGTTTATTCCACCTCTTCTACAGTCTTTTCCTTTCCGCCTATCACCGTCTGAGGTCCTCATTGCTAACATCCTAAAGTCGATTTGCTCAGACCCTATAACCCAGAGTCTGCCTTTTTGTCGGTATCGGGTTGGCCTTACACCAGCATCCTGTTATTACCTTTTCCAGTGAGTCCATCCTATCCTTTTATTCTTGAACCCCTCGTCTCTACCCAAAGTGTCTGTGTCTGTACCTGATAGAGAAGGAATTCCATGTTTTAAGCCATCGATTCATCGTGGGTTCTTAACTTCATAGTCAATATTTCTTCAGGTACATACATCACCCAACTACACGGCTTTACTTCACATACGTACATACAAGACACATACCCTGGCACCCTGGACGAGCTAGGCTCTATTCTGTGTTCCACCTCGCTTTTTCTTCGCGCTGCCGCCAATTGCCAGTGGTGTGAATGAGAAAGTGAATGGTGTGTAAGCATTGCATTTTGCACTTCATACATATCAATTACTTCCAATTCTCACGTCGTTTGCTAACCATAGTCTGTTGAGCAGGCTTTTCACCCATTTCCTTTTCACTTTCCTTTCTGCTTCTTTCTGTTCCCCTTTGCAAACGTGTCAATTGTCTTTATCGACACCATTGACTCTTTGCGCATCTCCTTCACGTTTCTCTCTTCACCGTCATCATTTCCTTCTTTTTCCCGCCGACTTTGAAACTCGGACTTGCCGCCATCATGAAGACGGCGCTGTCACGGGTTGCAACCGGTAATGCTTCTGGCATACCACCAACCAACGAGGCCTCGTCATGGGGCCTTTCCCCTTCACAGTCTGCTCCACCCACAGTCCCACCATCCCGGCAATCCGTAGACCCGGATGAGGTAACCCCAGAGGCCCCGCAACCATCAACGCGGGGTGGCTCCGCCAATCGGGGTCGGGGACGCGGTGGCCGTGGTAGTCGGACCACCCGTGGCAAGGTTAACAATAAGAAGGTGACCAAGCCTGCCCAAAAGACGACTAAGAAGTCTCGAGGCCGCGTGAAGCAATTTGGCAGCGACATTGTCCAAGCTGCCTACGAGCGCTCCAGAGGCCTCAAAGATAACTACCAGGCTTTGGTTGCCGCTCTCCGGCCTGCCCTTGCTGACCTCGCACAACGGAACGTGGATATGCTGACCGCAGATCCCCACGCTCACGAGGTTGGCGAGGAGTACAGCGCAGTTATGAACGGCCTCAATGAGCGGTTCGCCAGAACGGTAGACTCGGCTACTCGGGAACGTGATGCCCAAATCAAGGGTTACAAAGATGCCATGGAACATGCGACATATGTACTAAACGAACAGTACAAGGTAAGTACTATTTTTATGACAATGAAAAAAAAATCGGTCAATACTAACGTTTGAAATAGACGCATATTGAGGATGCCACAGAGCGCTTCCTCGATGCCCAGCTCCGGAGATTAGACATCCTTGAGATGCTCCACGATCTCGGCCTCCCACCAGACGTAAGCAAACCTTTTTTTATCTCATCACCGTCCGTTAGTACTAACAACCCCTGTAGACGGTCGACATCGATCATGTATTCAAGACCATCACCGATCAAGAATACAACGACCTTGGTGTTTGGGAAGACTGCGATGAAGATGGGATTGTTGTGCCATACCCCTCCCGTGTGCCAGGCACTAGAATGTTCGAGCTGGCTCAAGAGATCGCCGCGCGCAGCAAGGCCGAAAAGGCGGCTGCCGCTGAACTGGCCAAGGCAACCGAACAGTCTGCTACCGAGAGTGCTCCCACACGCGGCAGCCGCGGTGGTGGTCGGGGTTCTCGAGGCCGCACCAACGGACGTGGCTCCAGAGGAGGCCGTAATGCAGGAACGCGCGCTGCTACACCTGTGGTCACCCCCTCCCAGGAAGAAGACGATGAGAATGTCGATGATGCTGGCGCCGCTCATCCCATGGGAATTCTTGGAGCTCCTGGCGCCCCTGAGCTTGGCGGCGATGCCGACGACGACGCTGCCGAAGTCGAAAGTGTGGCTAGCAGCTTGCCAGTAAGAGAACAGAGCCCCGATCTTCCTCGCGGCGTTGGCGAGTTCGACGAACATGGTGCTGCTCTCGTCACTGCCCGCGGAAAGGGTCACGGACGTGTGGTTCTCAAGCCAATGCCTATTGAATTCGACGACATGGATATTGGTTTCAAGGACTCAGCCAACAACCCTGAGCGCCTGCCAAACGTTGTGGCGAACCGGAGAAAATACGCCAATACGCCACACTCCGGGACAATGCACGTGGATCCCCTCACTTGGAACTACGACTTACGCCAGAACAAGGATGGCGATCTCGATGAAGAGCTTGTTGAGCGTCACGGCCTTCACCCCAAGTTTGGCCTGTTCTTGTCTACGAGCCGCAACGACGCAATTGTGCCCGACCGCGAGCCCGGCGTTCCATTTGGCAAGCCTGTGGTACTGTTACCTGAGGACCAAGACATTATTGTTTCTTCTGTCCGCTCAACCGTCGCGCGCACTGCCGAGTTGGTTGAAGATGTTCGTCGCGCCCGTCGTATGAAGGACGTCTTGGACGCTCTGTGTGATGCTGGCGATGTTACCTCTGATGACTTAAAGTTGACCAAGAAGGAGCGCACTCCCGAGTCCTTCAAGGGCGGATCTCTTGGATACTCCACTCTCAGACATGAGCGGGCCAATGTTCGCAAGTTCCTGGCGAATGAGGCTGCTCGGCAAGCTCGTATCCTCGATGAGGAGATGGAGCGGGTTCGCCAAAGTCAAGTGGAAGAACAAGCTCGCGCAGACGAGGGGATGGCTGACGACAATGGTTTCAATTCTTGTGGCCTGTCCATGGAGATGCTTGTCCAGGCCGCTGCCATTGGCGCTCGGGAGTTGGATGAGTCTACCACAACTGAGGTTTCCAAGGGTCGCACTTACGATGCTATCCGGGATGTTACGACCGTAGCCCCCCCGGAGCCTGCCCCGCCAGCTGTTTTCCCCGAGGCATTGGTGATGTTGGCCGATGTGTCCTCCCAGCAGCCATATACGGAGTGGTCTCGGATGGGTTCCCATTCTACTACTGGAGCCCCACACAACCTTCCCTCCCTCCACCAGGTCATGAACACTCCATCGGCTCCTCAGCCTGCACAGATGCACAATGGGTATGATCATACTCATGCCCCGCCCCACGGTGATTACCCTGGCCCTCAGGGGATCCAGAACCACGGAGAGTACTACGACCGCCCCCCGTCGAGGCAATACTACTACCAACCTCCTCCCCACGGTTACTATCCCCAAAACGAGTATCAGCAACAGCAACCACAACTGATTCAGTCTTCGCCCCTTCCGCCTCTGCGGCCCAGTCTTAGCAGCAATGGTGCCGAAGCCTCGAATGGGAACACAGGCTCGCCGCGTAGAGACGCGGAGCCTACTCCCCAGGGTCCGTATTACCCGCCCCAGCCCTTGCCCGGCCCGCCCACTACCGGGCATTATTACCAGCAAGACCCGAACATGGAAAGAGGTCAACAGCCAATGCAGCATATGGTTAATTATCCCCCCGCATCCGGCTCCAGCGGTTACTATCCGGGCCCGCAGTACAATATGGGATCTTACGCACCTCCTGCTCCTTATGATTCAGTTGTCAACCCTTCAAATTCTCAACAGCCCCGCCCTTACGAGCGCATCGATGTGACTGCGCCACAGCCCGGCGCTTCCCGGCTGAGAAAATTAGAGCCAGCCCCCATCCCTCCCCATCGCCAGGGCATGCCCATTGAGCACTCCCTCCGAACGGTAGATTACGATCCCCATTCAGATATCAAGGAGTACCAGGCAAACGAGCCCCTGCCTGATGGCGCTCCAAAACAGATTCGGGCGTGGGCCAACAGCTCTTCTTCGGCCCGGCGTCGGTCTTCGAGACGCGAGGGCGACCGTCGTGACGCTGAGTAGAATGCCAGCGCACTACAACAGCCTGGTGCCAATGAACGGCCGGTACAGGTCTACGATGGGATCCCGTGGGATGTATCAGAAAACGGCAAAGTGAAGGGCCCAATACAAAAGAAGCCAGCCCGTGCAATCCCTTGTGTTGTTGTCCGCCATTCTACCCTTAATGCGGCTGACGGAACTAGCGTTAGATTGACGTTCCGCCAACAAGTAGAACAAGCAAATGGCAAAACACCGCGCGCTCCAGAGCAGAGCTCCCAAATCCCCGGCCCGCACAGCGGGAAGCTGCCGGAGAGTGCTGCCAACGGGGGAAGTATTGCAGCGACGCATCCTCGGACTATACGTCGTGCTGAACCCCCTTCTGCAGCATCAAACTCCGGTAGCCAGAATCAGGCGACTCAAAGAGGTCGATTTGCTGTCTCCCCGGCTTGCACTGTCATCACCATCAGTAACGATAGTAGTGATGGCAAAAGGAAGTCGTCCAGCATCGACTCAGATGAAGGGTCACAAGTCCGGAGATCAAAGCGTGCGCGGACTAGACCCCGTCGGCTTGAGGACTGAGTGATTTCTTTCACTCCGCCTTCGAAGTAAGGAAGTTTGTCCTTGCTGTATAGTGTGGGGGCATTTCATCTTTTCCCTTTTGGCAGATCCAACCTGCCTGGTCTAGCCTGTCTTGACTGTTCTCTACAAACACTATGAAATGGAATGCACTCCACCTGTTTCACTTAAGAGATATAAAATCAAGTCTTGACTTATCATTGTCATGTCTTGAATGAAGATGACCACCTATGAGCTCTCTTCACATCTTTCATATATATATATATATCTTTCGTCCTTGTTATCCGCCAAAATTGGGTTTCCACCGACAACCACTGAGCACGGTGTTGACTGGAGGTTTCGACGTGGACTTGGACTGTCTTCATGATTATCTGCTCATCTATTCTTTTCTGTTTTATCTGCTTTTATTCCAGCCTCTGTTTTTGATTTGTTTAGCTTCTGGTTGTTTTTCTTCTTTTTCTCCTTTGGTTTCCTATCTTACTCATGATAAACTGTACTGTTTTGCTGGTGTTCTGGGGGTTACTTTTACAAAATTGGTTGTGTCTTTTACGAATAAATATCATCTGTTTCCTTGTCAACATCGTGTACCATGTATGAATTGTATGCCGTGATATCATTAAGTCTAATCTAATAGGTCTATCTTCAGCCTTTCCATCACTAAGAAACTGGCCCACTGACGACACCCTGATTAAGGTTGGCACTCTGTTGCTGCAGTCCTTCAGCCAATAAAACAGCTGACACTGGATCCGCCGTGCGAATCTGCCCTTGACCCAATTCGCCTTCTGGATGCAATGAATAAACGTTTGATGAATTATCCCACCCATTAAACACAACCAAATTTTGAATAACCACCTGATTCCCCGCCCGCATATTAATCACATCCTGTGCCAACTGTCCACCAAGCGTAGCCGCAACCACAGGAACTGTAGTCGGCGAAGAGAAGAGAAACTCGGAAATCTGGGCGGCCTCACTTTCTAAGAACGGAATGGGGTCTAAACCAAGGAGCTTCCGTGACTTTCCAATTTCTAGTAGATACGCCGCTAGTTCCTCATCTGTACCAGGAGTGAGCAAGCCGGTGTCGTCGCGGAATTTCCATAGAGCGTGGATATATGGGAGGACCACGGGGACCTTCTTCTTTCGTCGTGGCACGGAGAGGATGTGTGAGGGGAGCTTGCTGAGAGAGCTGGCGTAGACCCATGTGGAGAAGAGCTCTTTTTTGGTGAGATATTCCACGGGGTTGCCGTCTTCTCGGGCGGTTCGATAGTCTATGAGAGACCGGGTTCGTGATTCGGGACCGATAGTCGGGGTGACGAGGGTGGCGGGGCGGTGGATGGTGTACGTGTGTTCGATCAGATCGGAGAAGATAAATCCGAACATTCCGTAGCAGTCACTAGCATAGAACGGGATGTTGTTGAGGCGTGCCATGGTGTTGAGGAGTCCGTAGTCTTTGGGCGGGAGCCCGGAAGCTAAAACGACGTCGAAATTCTTCATGAATGAGGAGGTCCACTCATTGTATAAAGTCCACTCGTGACTAATAGCAACTCTTGGATTGAGTGAACTAAGCCCTTCTGCCGCTTCTAAGAAATTCTGAGGGTGTGTGGAGCCGAGAACTGTAGGAGACTTCGTAGTAGTAACACCCGACGGGGCCTGAACAAGCGTCACGGAAGCAACACCCGCCAGAACCAGATTCTTCAAAACCTCATGAAGAAGAGGCGTATGGTTAACAGCAAGAACTCTGGTCCCGGCTATCCGTTTCTGCGCCGTCATGCCCCATAGGCGGATCTGTCGGTCATACAACTCCACATCGGCGGCCGAAATATCCGTCGGGATACCCGCCACCGGTGGAACCTCCGGCATCGATGGCCCAGCGCCGGTATCGATATTCATTGCGCTGCGACTGGGAAGACTAGGCTGGAAAGGTGGCTCGTTTGGGGTCGCGGCGGTGAGAGAGGCCGTCTCGGATGATGCAGCGTCCGGACCGACTGCGTCGGGAGATGAAGGTGCCATTTTGGTGGTGAGGTAAGATTAGTGTTTTCTTTTTTGGAGTAGGTCCCGTTGGTTGGTAGAGGGTGTGTTGAAGATGGTAGGCGCGTGCACTGGCGTGGGGTTGCTGCATAAGTAAGCTGCGCGTGTGGGATGGTTTCGTTGGCTGGAATGGCGGCTTCCTTTCGTCGCTGTTCGCGGTTTTGGGATGTATAAAGAACTTGGTGGGATTTATGTCGTAGCTACTGACTGGGATTATTATGCGTGACGGGGGTTAGAGAATATAGGGTTAAGGGTCACGTGTAAAGAGGATTTGGGACGATGTGGGGTTGATGGACGTCATTTGGTCTCGGTGACTTATATGGTAGCTTGACTAGCCATTGTGAGTATGTAGGATTTCGGCTCTGCACACTATGACGGTGATTGCGTCTAACCAAGGAAATATACATGCTGATGAATTTCGTCTCAGCCACTTAAAGTTCAATGATTCTTCACTTGTTAGAAATGGGGCGACAAGATTTAATGGCCCATGGGGAGCAGAGAGTATCCTGACATGATGCGGAATAGGTGATTGGCTTGTCAAATGTGAGTGGCTTTTGGCGCCTCTGATCATTAGGTTGGACTTTCGGGTTGTACGTGCATTGCCAGTTGTATAATGTAAGCAATTGTGACAACCTAACACGCACATGTGAAATTCAGGCGATGCCTAACATAAGTCTCCTTTCTTTCGATTTATCTTAATGTGATCACCACTTTCTTTTTCTCCGAACTTGTCTTCTACACAGTTACACTTCCCTCTAAATTTCCACCACACTTGACGTTTCACAAGCTCAACCACATCACCATCAAGCCTATACACTATGTCCCAACGACCAGAACGAATCCCGCCTACACGATACGCCAGGGAACGGCGACGGGCTACCTCAGAGCGTGTACCTACACCACTACCTGCCCATAATGATCTAGAAGAATTTGGTCATGATGTTTTAGAAGGATTCGATTTCGACGCTTTCATACAGGTTGACGACACGTCTGATGTCCCGGATCTGCGACCAATAAATCTTTGGAATTCCTCAATTACGTCTTGGCCAACGAACTCAGAAAGTACGCAACAAGAACCCGTGAATTATCAGACAGATGAATCCGATGAATCAGCGGTTCCAACGTTTGGCCTAGCGGAGGCTATAGCGTTTTCCGATAGGAATACTACCGAATACAATAGACTGTCTCTGCCAGAACGTTCAGTATCGGCCACTGATACCATCCTGCACTCTTTTTGGCATGGTACTTCGCCTCCTATATCGACTGTTCACCCCAGAATGCGGTTTCCACGTCCCCCGGGTGCCCCGCCACCGAGGAGGGTTTCCCCAGATTGGGTATATGACTATGAGCAGAGCCTTGCTGCGCTTGTACTCGATAGGCGAGGATCTTTAAAGAGAATCGGGGAAGGCGACCAGGCTGAGCGGGATTTGGATACCCGACTTGTTCAGTGGATGGACCCGGTGTGTGACTGGTTTGCGTATAGTTTTGGATTTCGGTACTGCTCAGATGACTATATGACTGGTTATGAGACCCCAGTGGAGTCTTCCGAAGATGAACAGGAGCCGGGATTGCGAAGGAAACTCCTTACTCGTGGAGCGAATAAAAGGAAGCCGCTACCGTTGCTTTTCATGCCCTCGCGTGGACATCTCTCCCGGCGTCTTGACAAGATACGTTGGCCCTTCTCTGGGAGAAACCCGTTTCCAGTACCTGCGACTGAGACCATTGTATTGGAGTCTGCTACTTTGTCATTCTTCAGGACAGACGAAATTAAATTGGCTCTTTGGCCTGATGTGTAAGTATATCCCGTCAAGTAGGTACTCTATGACTAACAAACATACCATTACCGTAGACAACCAGGATCTCAGGCTCACTGCGCTATCTTTCTTGTTGCGGAGGATTCCCCTATTGTTGAATCAACTAAGAGCTACCAAGTAACTTATGATACACCTGTCTGCAACGATGATGACAGTGACTCAGCGTCCGAAGGTGGAGATGAATATGTCTGCTATTTCCACCACAAAGCCATTCGACCAAAGGAGTTCAACGATACTATTCCAGAGTGTGATCCAATAGTCACACGAGCTCCAAAGATGAAGATCAAGTATTCATCTAGGGAACGCGGCATTGTCGGTACATTTGCTCGCACTAGTCCGTTTTGCTATAACGTGAGGGTACCACGGGAGGATTCCCATCTACAACCAAAGTTCACCGAGGAACAGGTTCATGCGCACGAGGCAGAAAGCAGTGAGGATGATGAAGGGTCTAGCGACAGTGTAGATTCTTCTAGTGAATCCGATCAGGAGAACACGGAAGGTCCACGGCAACCCGCCGGTCCCGAACCTACAGTGCCGTTGTTGACTCCTCATGCTGTCGTCGAACTAGATGGATTTGTTACTACTATCAAGTTTCCATATGCGGTTGCGACAAAGTCTATCATTTTGAAGTTTTGGCTGCCTACAAGGAGGTTCGACGATGTGGTTTTGCGTAAGTTGGAAGTCTTTGGGTCTGATGGCAACAGATTGTTCAAGGTGGCTACTAGACTTTGTTAGATTATATTTTGCCGTATAACAAGCGTCCCATAGTGAATAATAGTTGTTTTACCTGTGGGGGCTTGGTAATAGTGGGGTTAGTGTGGACGCGTTAGTCTCCCGAGACTGAAACTCCGGTTGTGCCATTGGAAGTCACGATAAGACGTAGCTATCAACTCACTGTTGTTGTAATACGGAACGTGATTGGCGTTTTGTAACTTCTGAGTTTCATGGAAGATTTGTAGCTAGAGGTGTTTTACCGAAGCTTTAGAGACGTTAATGGCGGTCTCGATACGATGTGTTCTGGCGAAGTGGAAGGCATATTGGCTAAAATAGTTCTGCCCAAAACAACTACTATTCTAGAGACAATGAGCTCATTGTAATCTTGATTGCCACTCGTTCCAAAGGAGGTCCTAGTATACTATATCACCTTCTGACTTCGTTATTGACCGCTGTTCCGATAGGAAAGTTGGCGTCTAGTGTCTAGTGGCCATGTGGTAATCAAGTAGTTACTCTGTATAGCTCAAACCTATGTTTTTATCAGACAGGAAGAAGAAACTATTCAGTGTCATGGATATTTTGACCATACCAGTTGAAGCCGCATAGCGCATGTATTTATTATGAGATTGGTCGGCAATGCACGCCGATTAGCTATTTGTTTTATCTTCATCTTCATCATCTTAGATCTTCGTATTTAGAAGATAAACCAAAGCGACCAGTCACCAAGTTCTCTTGAAGCAACCCCACCTACTAGCGTCAATCTTTTGTACTTACACCGGAATCCCATCACACTCCGGGCTATATCGAATTGGCTCATCCCAAAGATAGCCTGGACCGTTTCCCTCAAGCAGGTTGTATGGTTTGGGAACCGAGAGCAAACAGTCAACTGAACCAAAGCTCCCCAAATATCAAGACGATATTGCAAAAACCTGTGGTAGTAAGTATGGCTCACCTTGATAACCTTCACGGATCTAACATGACATATGTATACAGTACACAGAGTTACGTCGATCAAAGCCCTACTAGTGCATACAAGGTTTCTAGTCAATATCCTCAACTGAGAAACCACAACATTCATACAGTTCAGCATAGCATATGGATATGTAGACACACCGTGCTTATCGCTACCTTTCTTTCCTATCATGACACAACAAGGCTTCCGTCAGTTCGAAAATGATGGAATTTCTCCATTGACCGAACTAGGGAACAGTAGCACAAACTTTGAGTTGCGCGAAGTTAGGCTTCCCATAGATGCAATCAATGTGATGGTGCGGAGCTTCGATCTCATAGACTGGCATGAACAATCTGAGGGACAAAAGGGAATACAGGCTCAGATGGAGCTCGATGAGGCTATTCTTGGGGTCTTAAATCCTGTTCGGAACCCTTGGCTTTATACCTTTGTTCTTCGTTACTGCTCTTGCTTTCACTATGAGCCGGCAACAAAAGGCCCACGTGGGACGCTTGACGATTCTCACAACGGAGCGAATCCGAGAATACATGATGGCATGAGACTGAGCTGGGAAAAACCTCTCCCCATGAGATTCTTCCAACTCCGTGGTTCATCATGCAAGCGTCTCACAGAAATTCCACTGGCTCGATATGAACTCGAACAAACGCCCCATCTAAAGCCGGCTACTGAAAGCGTACTCTTGGAGTCAATTGCGTATCCAAAGTTCTTGGTGGGCTCAATCAAGTTAGCCCTGTGGCCTAGTGCGTAAGTTTTAGAATGCACCACAATAGATCGCCGACTGACAGCCCCACGATAGATCATGGTCACCAGTTGACAAAGTTCATTGTGCAATATTCCTTCTCGCAGGGTCATCTCAATGCCTCAAAAGGACTATTGATTACCAAATTGATTACAAAACTGATTACACCAAGCCCACACCGGATGGACTGTTGTCCCAAGTGCCAAGCAACCAGCAAGATAGACAATTTCAAGGTATAGCTGTTCGGCCTCGTGAATTCGATAGCACAGTCGAAGGGATTGACACAGCAGTCACGCGCTCTGCTACTCTAGATCTTAGGAATCGAGTGCCAGAGTCTGGCGTTGTGACGGAGTTTGGATCTGATAGCCCATTAAGCGTACACGTCAGAGTGCCACAGTCAAAACCACATTTGTTCCTAGCGCATAGTTCTACGAGCCGAATTGACGTCCAGCAGTTCGCTGCAAGGCACACTACAAAAATGCCACATGATAGCAACGATGTTTCGGATTTGTTAACTCCTCATGCTGTCTTTGAGTTTAACGAACTTGCAACAACCATCCATTTCAATCGTTCTGTCATGACAAGTGCTATCCTAATCAAGTTTTGGTCTCCGGACACGAACTGTCCGCAGCAGATGTTGCGTGTTTTGGAGGTTCGTGGGTCCCCAAGCCCTGAGGTTTCTGAACACGAACTGAAGCCCTCATTGAGTTCTATGTAGATATTGTGGAGTGGAGGTGTTGTTTGGTTCACACCTACATACCTTCTTTGAGGCGTCTTAGGTTCTTGGTGGGTACCGACGCTTGGTAGATGGATGATTAGCTTCAGTATGGTGTTAGGCACTTGAGCGTAAATATTGTTTTAAGATGGTTTATCTTCAGAATTATTGTGAAAAAAATACCCTTTGACCCGTAGCTAACTATGTGCACTTGATGAACTGGTTGGTATATATGCATTTGACCCTAGTGAACGAAGTGATAACGAACCTGCCGTGCCAGTTGGGATGTATGTACTTACCAAGAATATCATAATAACTTGTGTAACAGCACTTTATAGTTGCTTGATATCGACGCAAGCTGTGATGGTTTCCCAATATGCCAAGGAAACAAGTGCCAAGTGTGGCAGGAACATCCTGCTGGCAAACCTATCAACAAACAGAAAGCTTCCGACATCTGCTCTTCTTCAAACTATCTCTCCACTACTTGCACCAGTCTTCTAAATATTACTTGTTTCTCAACCCGACACATACACCTAAACACCTATTTTCATTCATACCTTCCGCTCATACACGTTAAACAGAGTATATTTATCCACCAAGTCACTTCATCATGCCTCGCCGCCCACAGAACTCTCCTGGCCCTTCAACGCCTGAATCTGACGACCCTGGCGTCTTTAGTATGCTAGATACGAGTGGTACTATACACCGCCCTCTGGTCATACTAGGTGGTCCTAAGCAACTTCGAGAGGGCTCTCTGGCGTCTGATTCCAACGATGATGACAAACTGCCTCACACTGACTCCGCGGAGATCCAATCACACGCGGAAGATTGCCAGACTGGAAAGCCGGGCGATTCTGAAAGTCCCAGTGCTGAAAGTCTATCATCAGTAAGCAGTCTAGAACTCGGCTCATCTCAGCTCACGGTACCGTCAGTTTCTTCTCTTAGTCGGTCTCACCCTAGCCTCAGAGACTTGGAGCAAGCCGGGACTGCTTTGGGTCCTGGGCTTGACTCTGCTGCTGGCTTCAATACTCCGTTTCGGGCGCCTCTGGTCGTAGACGGTCTCATCAACATGGCCCCGCAGGAAATTCCGTTTGTTGTACCTGCTGTCAGCGATCCACCTTACTTCCACGCCCACGGCGTTGCTAACCCAGCTGTCAACACCAATGCAACAGCTACTGTAAGCAGTGTCGAGTTGTTAAATGACGATGACGGCCCCATGCCGCCACCGGCCTGGGCCCATGAATCAAGACGTGAGGTCATCTTCCAGCCAGGTTCGCTAGTACCTGAGATGTGGTATCCCGCATGGACTCCGGCGGAGAGAAAAGCAAAGTATATCATGCGACGGAGCCGGCTTTTACGGCAGCCACACGCCACTTGGCGAAGCAAAGCAGGTGATGACGTCGAGGCAGAGTGTGACAACAGGCTCGTGAAAGGACTGGATCCTATAATGGACCCATGGCTTTATAGCTTTGGGCTCAGATACTGTACAGCCGATTACCAGGTTGTGCCTACGCAGCAGGAGGAAGATAGGAGCCCTGAAAGCCCTAAGGATACCGAGCCTTCGAGTGATTTGGACGATGAGAATCAGAAGAAGTTGTTGGCTATGGAGTTCATCCCGTGGCGTGGATCTCTCACCTCCCGGGTAGAAGAAATCACAGAGTATGCTGGCTACACGGAAGATTTCCCCATCCCCTCCACAGAGAACGTATTGCTGAGATCCGTGGATCACGACACCTTCCGGACAAAGGAGATCAAGCTAGCCATCTGGCCCGAAGCGTAAGTTCATTTATACAATTCCCAATGTACTTTACTAACATGCCCGCGGTTGAACTATCTAGTTTTCCAACATCTCCAGTCCGTTGTGCTGTGTTTCTCATCAATGACATGACTGCCTCGGTTCGAAAGACCGTACACCAAGATGTAGGCTACGAAATTCCCTGGGAAGATGAACTTCTTGATGAGACTGTTCCACCAGAGCGTCAATTTCTAGAGCTACACTTTGCGAGTGTACCTGAGCCACTGGAATATGTACGTCTGGACTCTCATCCTCGTGTCACGGTCACCGATGCAATGGATCTCAAATTCCCAGCCACTGAACGTGGTATTGTGGGAAAGTTTGGGCCTGACAGTCCACTCAAACTCAACGTGAGAGTCTCGAGAAAGAGCCCACACTTGATACCCGTTGTCTCGGATGACGATCAACAAAGTTTTGAGGGTGCAGCTACCAAGTTGATGGACGAACTGGCCAAAGGGAACAAGGAATCACAGGAAACCGACAAAGATAGTGTCGCTTCTCGAGAGACTAACGCCATTCCATTGTTGGAGCCTCACGCATGTATCCAGTTGAATGGCAACGTCACTACGATTGAATTTCATGAGCCTATCCCGGCCAAAGCTATTTTGCTCAAGTTCTGGGGAGAAAAGAGATACTTTGGCGAAAAGATTTTGCGGACAGTGGAGGTCCATGGAGCTCAAGGGCGCCGGGTTTTCCATTCTGACGTCAAGTCTCGGTAGGAAGTGCTTTTGGAGAGGAGCGAAGTGTTTGCGGGGTTGTAGGATTGGTGTCTCAGAGAGCTCATCCTCGAGCATCATTGCGACTGTGCGACCATAGAGCTCAACGTTGCGAGGTCATGGATACCATTTTGAAATTTGGAGCTTGAGCTTGGTGTATAGTTATGATGTTCTCATAATAAGCGGAAATAAAGAGCTTGATAAATTTGATGCTTCATACATGTGATAAGTTGACATCACCATGACAGATTTGTGAAATATGCTAACACTTTGGTGTTTCAGTCGGAGTAAAGGCGTGATCATTAGCAGCAGTTAAATTGAGCTAAACTACAACCACTAGACTATAAACAGAGTAGGGAACTATTGAATTTGTGTGGCGGCTGCTTCATCCGGCGTTGTGGAAAGCATGTCTCCGCACGCCCGTACCCCTCTTCCGCCCCTCTTCCATAAAGTCATTTTTTGTTCCAACTTTCCTTCATACATACTTCTTTTCTCTGTTCTCACCAGACACTTTGTTCCAGTGATAATTTCTACAAATCTTAGTTACACTCTGGAAACCTCGCCAACATGTCGGGTCAGCGGCCAAGCAGAAGACCGTTCCCTAGGTCGACAGCCAACTCGTCATCGACCTATCAGACATTCACGCCAACTGCACTTCGACTTCCCCAAGAATCCAGTCCCATCCATTCTGCTCTTGCTGCCAGCTACCGCGAGCGGAACCGATCGTTCCCGCGTCCCGAGTCCAGCAGATTCGAGCGTTACCTGTCGTTTTACGAGATGGAGATGAAGCTGGATATGCAGAGTATTTACCATGACATTTATGCGGACCACGCGACAAGATCGATCCACGAGAGAAGCTCGCATGGGGATCGCTATGGCGCGCAGAATATATATTTTACGGGCTCTCCGCTGTTGCCTTTGGAAAGTTCCCGTTTACCTGACGCTCTGGTGATGGATAAGGAATATACGTGGACGACAACGGAGAGATTTGGGATTATGGCTATTCTTGAGCGAGTTCGTACTATGAAGCTTGAGAATCGCAGATATGACATTTTTAAGGAAATGGGCTTCGATGAGGTGCTGTTGGCTATGATGGCTGATGTCAAGTGCCCTTATTTCTTTAGCTTTGGGTATAGATACTGCCTTGGGGACTGTCCGCCATTGACTAGTTTACCACAGGTTGCTCCCCGTCTTGATCGTGTGGCCTCCAATGTGATAGGAGCTGGATTGATTGATTATGGAGATCAGGAGCCTAGACTTCTGACAATGGATTTCCTCCCCGGCCGTGGACATATTTCCGAGCGGGTACCAAGCGTCATGTATCGGGACCCTATGGTGGCTACTAAAGAGATGCCAGCTACTGAACATATTATCCTTCGCTCGCCCGGTCGGGACTCTTTTGAGATTTCCGAGATTAAACTGGCCTTGTGGCCCGATGTGTAAGTCGTCCCATTCACATAAATTTCATTTGGCTAACGATGTTGTACCCTATAGTCGTGGAAGAGCTAAGGTTCGTTGCGCGGTATTCCTCGTCAACGAAATGACCCCGTCTCTGGCTAAGACGTTGGCTCATGACATAGAATATGTAAAACCGGATATGCAGCAGGTTCATGCCAGATATTTGAAGAATCCTCTCCATGCATTAGTCACCACCAAGCCTCTTGAGCCCAGGGAGTTTAGTGAGCTTGTTCCTGGAGGCGTCGCAACTGTCGTCCGTAGCAAGGATCGTCAGTTGGAATTCCGCCATACCGACCGGGGAATTACTGGTGGGTTTGGAGAGGGCACTCAGATGACATATAACTTCAGAGTTGACAAGCAGGACCCCCACTTGGTTCCGACGAAGTTGGAGTATCCGCATTCGACTTTCCAGTCGATGACCAAACACGTCCTAGATGAAATGCAACGTGAGGAGGAGCCCATGGGCCGCCCGAGAGGAAACCAGGATGTGCCGTTTTTGGTCCCGAATGCTATGGTTGAGTTAGATGATCGTATTACAACCCTCAAGTTCTTTGATGCGGCTAAGACGGGTATGATCGTGCTGAAGCTTTGGAAATCTAAAAGGGAGTTTGATGAGTCTATGTTTCGGGTGATGGAGGTTCACGGATTCGAGGGTCTTCGTACTTTCAAAACTGAAATGACAATTCGTTAATCTTTGTAGATAGAACAACAGATAGTTATAATGATATTTTTGATTTTTTTGATTTTTTTTTCAGTATATTCAATACTTTCTCTCTCATTGAAGCTCACTATGAACTTCATTTCAACAAAAAGGCATTCAACTGATACCCCAAATACCGGCTTACATGCACTTAAATACATGTCACGTGACCCGTATCGGAGCCGAGTGGGGTCAGTGGGGCCGATTCCAGTGTAGATAAACGGCATCACAATGCGTGTTCAAGCTAAATTATCGATCCTATTGGATCTACCCGTTTTGCGTTTTGGGGGCTGCATGCCAAGGTATAGCGCATAGCAAACACAGAGCAGTAAATGCAACTCGCGCTTTATGAAATTCGCGCAGCTCAAAAAGATTACAAATGGGGTAAAAGACAGTATAGTGGTTTAGTTGTGCGTGTGTACAGGTCACCGGGTCATCGACTTGCAGTACTGATTGGCTTATCAGAACCAAAGTCACTTACTACTAATGCCTATTCTTCCAGGGCTTGTCTGGATGACTTTGACGTGCCGTGCGAAAAAAAAAACGTGCAATCTGTTTAAATCTTTAGCAACTCGTTGTTCAATTCAATCTGAATCTACATACATCTTATTTCTTTCTTGACTTTCTTCATCCGGACATTCATCGGGGGTGATTTATTTGTTGAATCCACTTTGCTGTGTTATATGGCGATACGCATCTTCGAATAACCTGTTCATCATAGGACTGTCTAGGTTTCACTATATTGAGCCATCAGCTCATATAAACCAAGTCCACAATGCCGCCATATCCGAACCAAGATGATCGTGATGAGTCACCAGAAGCCGCTATGAGAGCTCTCTTCACAAGAGTACGGCAAAATCGCATCCCCCCCCCCGACGCAGTGCGCATTCTCAATGACCGAGCTCTGTCAGCAAGACCCACTTTCGGCACCGCTACCAATCCGCCGACTACCCCCGGATACAGCCTTATTATGGGACCTATCGGGACCTCACTACACCTGGAAACGGCGGCACTGCAACAAGCTATGCGCGATAGGACACAAGCTCAGCGACGACGGTCCGATTTGGAGGGGGCTGTGCGCGCCGAACGGTCCCGATCGAGACAGATACAGGAGGCGATTTCTGGGGGTGGGAATGTCCGTCCGGAGGATGTCGCTATGGGTCCTAGTCCGAATATTTTCCTTCCGCCTGGCTTCTTAGGACCTGCGCCGGAGAGTTTGGGAAATTTATCTAGTGAAGGACGTACTGAAACACAACAAGGCATGTTGCCGTTCAGTCAGTTTATGCAAACGAGTGACCCACCTCCCCGGACATGGGTGATGATAAATCGAGCTTCGGTCGAAAATTCCGATCCCCCTCCTCATATTCCTGCTGCCGTGTGGCCGTTTGCTGCAATGGATGTTACTAGAGCTTTGGAGAGAGAAGGCCGTGGTCATCATGGCAGGCCAGATCCGTTACATCCGGCTACGATATCGCCTTGGCACTCGGGAGTTACCCAGCAGGAAGAGCATGTAGACCATCTCCTCACACGTCAACAGCTGCTGAGAAGTAGAGGATCTAGATGGAGACAGAGAGCTGGTGATGGAGCTGAGGATGAGTTTGATAGGCGCATGGTTGCGGGATATGATCCTCATACGGATCCATGGGTGTATAGCTTTGCGATCCGATATTGCTCTGGGGGTTTTCAACCCCCGCAAAGTCCATCGAGTGGAAGTTCAGAGGGTATACAAGTAGCACAATCTCTTGATTACGAGAGCTGTAACAAGCCATTAACCATGGAATTTCTCCCGTGTTGTGGCCAGTTAGTTAGACGCTTCGAACAGTTACGTCCCCCGAATTCACCACGCCCTTATCCACAGCCTCCTACTGAGAATATCTTGCTTCGGTCATTGACTCGGCGACCATTCCGGACGACAAAAATCAGGCTCGCTATGTGGCCTCAAGTGTGAGTTATCTTGTTCTCTTATACGCCTTCATAAACTAACATTATACCTGCAACATTAGCAAAAATGACTTTCGGGTACACTGTGGTATCTTTTTGATTAAGGCAGGGACGCCGGGCATTCGGGAAACCATTAACCACACAATTGTGTATGATTCACCCACTGAAGAGAGAAGCCGCACAGAAACTACCTGGCCAAGACGCACTTCGTCACATATGGCACTCTTGCCCGAGGAGTTCCACAAGAGGATTCTGAATTGTGAGCCAACCATCACGTGTGACGATGAGTTAAACTTGAGATTCCCACCTAATGAGCGCGGAATCGTCGGTACGTTTACACCCGCGAGTCCATTAGCATATAACGTGAGGGTGGACAGAGAGAATCCACATCTAGTACCACCTGTGTTAGATACAGAATACCCCACCTTTGACAGTATTATAGGTGACGTGGTGACGTCACTAGAGAATGGCCAAAATGAGGATGACTCTAACGGAGATGCTGCCACGTCTGGGACAAACACTCCAAAACCTCTTTTGGTTCCTTACGCCAAAATCGATTTGAGTGATCATGTGACTACTATCGAGTTTCCTGGGGTGGTTTCTTCCGATGCTATTCTTCTCAAGTTCTGGAGATCGTGGCGGGTCCATAGAGAAATTACCTTACGTATCTTGGAAGTCCATGGGGTTGATGGTGTGAGGATCTTGAAGTCGAAGCCACGCATGCGTTAACTTATATATGAATAAATTCATGTACTTCCACCGTTATTTCCATCGTCATGACTATTTCTCTGATATGTATGTCTCACGCCATCTCCCATTCGCCTAAATCCGTTACGTTGCTCTTGTCGACTCATAATGGCAAATCATTTATACAGCATGCATCTTCCGCCCCGTTTACACGTTCAATCTGATTCCCCTCAATAACCCTAACGAATTCGCTCAGTAACCCAGACCAACGTCATGGCTCATCATTTCCAATCCACGAGTTCACCGCCTACTTAATGCGCTCACCGGAGGCAAAGGCCCCTGGGAAAACCCCATTTCCAGCGGTCCAACCCCGCTGAAAAGCGCGGCAGAAAAAAAAAAGACGGTGGATTGGGATTTTGAGTTTTCTGATAATTTTTGTTTTTTGCGTTGGATGGGATTAAGATATAAGAGGTTTGGATATTCTTGGTTTTGTATTGTGATTACAGGATTTTGTTCTTCATTACGATAGTCATCTTCTTTACGAGCTTACCTTTGTCACGCTTCTAGACTATTTTCTTGTTGTCTGGAATTATTTCTACCTTGGGTTTTTTTTTTCCTATCTTTCTTATACACTTATACATTTCCATTTACCTTTTGATCAACTCGACAAAATGGCCGTCAGAGCGCAGTTCGAGAACTCCAACGAGTGAGTCGATAAATCCACAATAATACGCCTCAATTGGAACGGTCAAGTCGACGAAGAAGGACCGGTTTGGTGGGGCTCTCCCGGTTTCACCAGATGGATCTGGCGGTGGCGATGGCGGGGCTTACTAGCAGCAATGACAGTTATGTCCCCGCGGTTACATCCGTCCAGTCGGCTTACTTCCCCCGTTTTGCGCCTATTATTCAACTTCTTCATGGACTGTATGCTTACTAACTTTCCTATAGGGTCGGTGTTTTCGCGACTCTCACCAACTCCTATGCGCTGGTTGCCGTCGGTGGCAGCGAGAACTTCTACAGTGTTTTCGAGGCTGAGCTTCAGGGTGTCATTCCCATCTGCCGGACAACCATTGGCGGTACGCGCATCATTGGTCGGTTAACAGCGGGGTAAGTCTACAAGATTCTCAGTATATAAAGTCCCAAACTAACAAGCCCGCCACAGTAACCGCAAGGGTCTTCTCGTGCCCACTACCACCTCCGACCAGGAACTCGCCCACCTGCGCAACGCCCTGCCCGACGAGGTGCGGATACAACGCATTGAAGAGCGTCTTTCCGCTCTCGGCAACGTCATTGTTTGCAACGACCACATCGCCCTTGTGCACCCCGATCTGGAGCGTGAAACCGAGGAGATTATCAGCGACGTGTTGGGTGTGGAAGTTTTCCGCCAGACTGTTGCTGACAACGTGCTTGTTGGCTCTTACATGTCTCTGTCTAACCAGGGTGGTCTGGTGCATCCCAAGACTCCCACTCAGGACCAGGATGAGCTTTCTGCGCTCCTTCAGGTTCCTCTGGTTGCTGGTTCTATTAACCGGGGTTCTAACGTTATTGGTGGTGGTATGGTAGTGAACGATTGGATGGCGGTGACGGGTCTTGATACCACGGCGACGGAGTTGAGTGTGGTGGAGTCTGTCTTCCGTCTGGGTGAGGGTGCGGCGCCGGGACAGATCAACACCCAGATGAAGGACTCTATTGTCGAGTCTTTCTACTAAGTTTCGGGCTGTAAAATGGGGGTTGTGTTTTACTTGTGCAAGCATGATATCAGATATGTGTATAAAAAAACTTCAAAAGTATCAAAGATAGTCGTGAGTCCATTACAAGGGTTATGTGTATTAGGGTTCCATATGTTGAAGAATTCTTGCACAGCCAAGCTGGGCTATGATGTAAGAATGGGGCTTTTAGAGTCTGTGGAAGGCAGTAGCATTGATTCAGTTCATATAGACGATATAGGCTATATCAAAGGATACATTCCGGCTATTGGACTTAACAGACGGTGCTTATATATCGTTTGAAGTTGTGTTATATCAATGCATCCAAACATGTATGTACGGCTACACAATTCATAGCTACTTCTACATAAATTAAATTGAATGCATGTGGGTGTATCTCACGAACCACAGATTCCATTCTATATCCACAACATGTATCAATTCTTCCAGAGGTTCGGCCACTTATTGGAATGTGTACAACGCGGCCTTGGGGATATTCGTGGAACAATTCACTATTTCATCCCTATATGTGGGAATGCTTCCACTTGCAGCGTCTTATAAGACCTGGAGAAACCGTCCCGGCCTGGCTTCCTGATTGGGAAGAGGGAGAAGGCTTGCCGGAATGGACTTTGATGGGAAGTCCGGTAGAAGGGACGAACGTGGGAAACATACGGGCGAATTGAATTCAGCAAGTGAGAGAAGATTCTTCATGGAGGCTTTAGAGGGGAATTATATGCTGTATTATTTTGTGTAGACACTGGTATGTGGACATGTAAGTGCATCGACATACGCATATCCGCCGAGCCTCGTGAACATAAATCCTATCGTAGACACCCCTGAACCCTTGACTGTCTTGCGCTCGGGATCATTGACGGCGGGGGCATTCTTGTGTCCATCATGTTTGTGGATGGTAGGCTGAGGCTTTATGCGTCATCGAGGGCTGAGATTTAACTGGCTGTACAATAAATTCGCACGACAAGGGCGATAAAGCACGTTGGATGCTTTGTCAATGTCAGGGACTACTTAAGGTTGCGTTTACCCGTACGTAGGAACTAGTGATTTTGGTTCCGACCCTTTTTAGCATGTGCAAGTGTGATATCTCCGGTTAGTGCATTTTGAGCTCGGCATATATATTGGGAAGCTGCCCAACTTTTGATTTGCAAGTATTGGTCTATTCTTGTCGCACATCTGTTTTTCAAACTCCTCTTTTTTTCACTTTCTGGCTCGTCAAACACTCTTGACTTGTCAGTTTCTGAAACATTTTATTATAGCCTTTTATCGACCATTGCACCTGCAGCTTCGGCCAACAGCTGAAACGACCAAGCCCGCATCTTCACCGAACGCACATACAATTCTGCACCTGCGTCTGTGTCTATCTCTATCTTTACGTCTGATCTATCGACTTTTACCAAAGAAATATCCGCTGTCTATCGATTTCCCCGGCCTCCTCTATACACAGAAACTACATACGTCTTGAGCCATTGCTTCTTGCTTTCAATCCCGGCCATTCTCAATCTAGCGAATCGGGCGTGTGCGCTTCACTCCTTGTCTTTGCAAGCCTTCGCCTCAATCACCCCTACGTAACTGTATTGTACGCGACAACCACCGGGTCGTGTTGCCTTGGTCTCTGGTGACGGACGAGCATTGAGAAACAAGAAAGACAAAGAAAGCCCAGCCTTTTCTGCGACGCATTTTCGATAATTGTCTTCTTTTCCTATCTTCTTTTTTCTTGTCATTTCTCGACTCTTACCTTTTGGACCTGCATATTCTTGTTAGTTCCTTTGTCTGTGCTACTTTTGCACTATTTAAATCCTTCACCTTTGTCAATTATCACAACCGAAGTTACAACCAAATCTACAACTAAAATGGCCATGACAGGCGACGACCGTCCTTTGGACATCTCCCCCACTCGCCGGGCATTTGGCTGGTGGAAGAAAGTCGACGGCGTAACTCCTCCTCCGACAACCCCACTTCCTACCAAAACCACTTACGACGAAGACGACGAACTCCTTAAGAAGCCCGAACTCTTAGATCTCTCCGCTATTGTTCGTCCCAAGAAGAAGCGCCACATTGTTCTCGGTGAACTTCCTACCGAAACTGACCAGGAGCTTTTCGATCTTAACATTGCCGACAAGCTTGGTCCCGAACCGAAGACGTTAGCGTCCACGAGACAGTTACATCGCACTACATGGGCTTTACTTAAGCGTTTCCAAAATGCTTACATTGAACAGACGGTCATGGTGGCACAAATGAAGGGCGAGTTGGCGGCGGCCCAGAGTGCAACGGAACAAGAGGCCTTGAAGTCCAAGAAGCTCGCAAAGGCGCTGAAGGAAGCCAAGGCGCGCATGCGGGAACAGGACATGTCGATTGAGGAGCTTTCCAAGGCCATGGTTTATGAGAAGCATGCGCGCAACGATGGAGATGTCATTGTTCAGCCACCTACCGATGATAACGCCTGTACACCAACTTCACAAAAGCCAATGGATAACGGCCGGTTGAGTGTGCGTTCGTCTGTCGGATCAAGTCTCTCAGAAGACCTCGCAGTGGAGAACGACCAGACCGACTGTGAGAGTATGGCGGAAGATGCTAGTGTCTTTTCCCGCTCGCGTAGTCCCACAGGAGCCACCCGGAACGCAGACGATGATCTTGTTAAGCCAACGCTTCAACGTGCTCCAACCTCTGGTAGTATTATGTCTACCCGGTCTCTCGCTGCCCCGCGCTCGCCACAACCCCGTCCTACTAGTAGCACTGGTAACGGCATTGGCAAGTTGTTCAAGGGACTCACTGGCCAACAACAACCACAAGAGGTTATTGTCACAAGTTGCAGCAACTGTCGGGATGAGCCAGTGAGTATGGCTTGGGAGACGGTCTCAGTTCTTCGTGATGAAAACAGAGAGTTACGAGACCGAATGGGAGAGATTGAGGGCGCGGTAGAGGGTGCTTTGGATGTAGTGAGGGTTTCGGGAACTGTGTTGGTTGACTTGAGAAGAGAGGCTGAGTTTGGAAAGAAGGTTGTTGATGATAACAAGGCGGTGGCTGCTGTGGCTGCCACAAAGGAGTGATTTTGAGCTTCTTTTTCAGGCATTTCATCGGCGTTATCACGTTAAACAGTGCGGATGACGTGGGTTTCTGGCGTTATGGGCATTCTTTGGGTTTATTCTTGTGCTTCTCTTGTTATGATACTCTGCTAGTTTGGCATTCAATGTACACGGCTTTTTTCAATTATGTGTTGATTCTGTATTCCATATATTGTGTTCTGTGATTGTATTGCTGTAGTTGAGACTTTACTGGATCCAAGTCTGTGTCTGTTGTCATAGTTGAACTCTCGCTCTATCTCCCCATTTCCTACTCATGGTCATCATCGTGATCCTCCGGGTTGGTGTGATGATGTTCCTCAGGGAAAAAGTGGTCATAGACACAATAAACAGCGAAAGCCCCGGAACCCCAACCAATACCAGGGAGGGTCCTCTTGAAACGGTTCCAACGACTAAAAGTACCAGTGTAGCGCCAGGCTTCATTGCGTTCCCATGGGTCGTAACGGGGAGTACCGCCGGCGGCGCGGAAAGCGGCTATGTCGAAGCGAGCGGGGCCATGGTGGGGACCCACGGCGTTAAGGAGGACGCTGGCCGAGCGATGTCTGTTAGATACCGGGATTGTGAGCCGGGACTTTTTTCACACGGGGTGGCTTACCGAGTTGCGCGGAACGTAGACATGGTGATGGTAGTGGGTTACCGTTAAAGTCAATAATGTTGCATAGTCTAGCTCCCAAGGTATTCCCTGGATAAGTGCTATATTCTACTCGGCTAAACAGTGGGTGATTTTTCACGACAGAGGCCATATATCGCGCAGCATATTTGGCGGTCACCGTGTCAATATACTTGTAACCCTACGACTGATGTCGCCCACCCGCCAGCCCAAGCTCCAATTCTTCCGTTGGCGTCTTCCCCTCCACCACATCACCAAGTCATTGAGTTTAATAGCCTCACGTCCTGTTATAAGTTATTTGAATCTGTTGTCGTTTTCTTCAGCCTCGTCCTGTTACTGTTCCCTTTTGGCGAGTCTTGTTTTGTTCGAATACAAGTTACTGCTACGTCAGCTTGCCACGCCAGCTGTCGAGGGTTATCCTCTTTTTTTCTCTCAATACTAGGAAGAAAGGGTATTTACCCACGCACGCCGGAATCTTCGCGATTACCTAGACTCATTAGCTCCGAGTTGCACTTTCCGTCTTCCTTTGTAGAGGGTGTTAACGCGGTTTACGGTCGCAGTTTTTTCACTCTTGTTCGGTCTTGACCTTTGTTTCGGCTCCCTGCCGGTCCTAAACGATCCCGCAAGTCCGACATCCGACGATTGATCGATCTAGCTTCTATATCCCGCCAATCAACACCCACAATTGGCCTTTCCTCGGACCCATTTCATCCTAGGTCTATATCGTCCTTGCTTCACTATCTTCCCGACACTCTGATAGCACCCCAGTCCGGTCTTTATCGTAATAACACCACGATACAAGCTACCGCCTGGCCTCCGGCCCGACGTGCCAGATTTTAATATGCCACCCAATATGCGCTTCAATCCGGGCCCCATGGCGGGCCCTCAGTATCACCAACAGCAGTTCTCACATGCCCAGCAACATCATGCCGCGGCTAACGCGCAGTACTTGGCCAGCAATGCTCAGATGAACCCGTTTGCTGCGGGTGTAGCCAACAACAACCTTGCCATGGCATTTAATGCTAGTATGGTTGACCCCTCACGGATGCACTCTGCCGCCAACACGTACCAACAGCAACAGGCACAGCAACAACAAGCCCAACAGCAGCAGCAACAACAAGCCCAACAGCAAGCACAGCAGCAGCAACAACAACAGTATGCTGGCCAACAAGCTTCTCAGCAACCGCAAGTGGCCCACCAGCATGTCCAAACTACTCAACAACATATGAGTGCGCAGCAACTTCATGTCCAACAACATCATCAGACACAGACGCATATCTCGGTTAATGACTTTGTTAATACCCCGCAAGCCCCGCGCAGTCAAAACAAGGGTCGGATACGTGAAGTTTGGGCCCACAATCTGCACGAGGAAATGGCATTGTTGCGGTCATTGGTGACAAAGTACCCATACATCGCTATGGTGGGTTAACTTGAGAAGCTTTTCAATCTCATCATGACTAACTTTTCTCCAGGATACTGAGTTTCCCGGTGTTGTCTCCCGTCCAATGGGCAGCTTCCGTGGTAAGAGTGATTACCATTATCAATGTCTACGGACGAACGTAGACATGTTAAAGGTGATTCAAATCGGCATTACTCTTTTCAATGAGACGAGTGAGATGCCCCCTCCAAGACTTGGTCCTGATGATTTGGATCCGCTGGTGCCAGTTAAAATGCCTGGGAATGGACAATGCCCCTATTCATGGCAGTTCAACTTCCAATTCTCACTCCGTAATGACATGTACAACGAGAAGTCAATTGAGTCTCTTCAGACGGCAGGTATTGATTTTGCTGCGCTGGAAAGAGATGGAATTGACCCTCACGAGTTTGCTGCTTTGCTAATTCCATCCGGTCTTGTATGCTTTGATGACGTAAAGTGGATCAGTTTCCATGGTGGCTACGATTTCGGATACCTAACGAAGCTGCTCATTTGCGAACCATTGCCAAACGACGAGGTTGATTTTGATCGTGTCATGAAGCTGTACTTTCCCGCCACTTACGATGTCAAACACTTGATGAAGCATGCTATCAAGCTCAACAACTCTGGCATGCTTAGCAACGTTGACGCTCAAACTATTGATATTCTCACCAAGTTTGAACACAAGTCGGGGTTGGAGAACATTGCTGAGACTCTTAAAATCAAACGTGTTGGTTCAGCTCATCAGGCAGGCTCGGACTCGCTTCTTACTGGTAGGGTGTTTTTCCAAATGAGACAGCGTATTTTCCGTGGAGTGATTCCGCCGGAGCATGTCGGTCGGGTGTGGGGTTTGAACATCCCGGATAACACTTTTGGTATGCCAACTATCACAGCAATGGACTCCAGTATCAATGGCACCATTATGAATGGCAATGCCAACGGTAATGGATACCCACCCAACAGCAACGGACCTAGTACGCCTAATACAACGCATGCTACGTTGTCGATGACGAACACGCCAAACCGACAGACGCCTGGTGGTGGAAACGGGAACTTTGGTCACTTTTCACACCATCGCGGTTAGTAGTGGAAATGGAATTAGTGATAGGCTGAGCGAAGACGGGGAGTTTTGATGATTTCTTTGTGTCTTTTTTTTCTTCTTCCTCTGGTATCTGTTATTCCGTCTTGCATGACGGGCGGAGTTTTGGGTCTTGGATAGATTATTGTGCTTCATGAGTTTATTGCGTTGGTTTATGTGTTACAATTCTTGGCCGAATATATTGTTAGTGCCGCAAAGTATGATTTATTAAAGTGCTTATGGAATATATACACGCTGGTGGTCGGATCGTCGGTAGACACGTCCCGTCTTGAAATCCATCCATGCATCCTCTTTAATTCCAGCCGTCTCGGCATAGTCTATAAGTGCTTGTCTACTGTACGCGTTGCCAGATGGCAAGCGAACCATATCCGACCCCATGCAACTTCTCGTGTGACACGCATAAGGTAAGTTTCCCGCCAAGGCATTCAACTCCGGTGAACAAACGGGGCAAGCCGGCGCCGGGACAACAGGGAGTTTCTCACGGTCCAACTCCTCCACTACAAGCGCCGCACTCTCAGATGCCTCCTCAGAAGGGTCTCTTGTGGTGTCCATGGGGTGGCTATCATCCGATGTCGCCGTGTCTGTGGGATCTCTAATATCTCCCATTGGGATTTGGAGTGCGTTGCTACTGGCCGCAATCATATTCTGGATCCCGGCTGGGGTAAGTTCGGTTATCAATTCCGAGGCGATGGAACTGTCAGGGTCGGAGCCGGGGGGTGGAATGGGGATCGGTAGGTCTGTGATCATTATGGGTGTTGATGATGGATTGGAGACTTGACAGGCGGGGGTCTTTAACGCGGATATACCGGTGCGGAGGGTGGCGATTAATGGGGCCGTTGTGGGGAGGTTATGTAGAGCGCGGAAGGAGCTGGTGAATAAGTCGTTGAGGGTCTTCCAGCGTGTGGGGGAGAATAATGGGGATAGACTGGTTGGGGATAGGGCGGGGAGGGCAACAGCTTGTTTGGTTAGGAGGGGGTGGGTTTGTCGGTGGGGGTGTAGATGTTTTCGGTAATGGATAATAGCGGCTGTTAAGGATGTGGGCGTTTGGCTCCGGAGAAGCTCAATGTATTGTTGTAGACGGAGTTGGAATTCCAATGGGGACTGTGAAGGTTAGTTTAGTTAATGGGATGGTGGGATGTGGAACTTACATCTGACTTGCGAAGTTCCTTACGGTTCTCAGCACACCAGGATAAGGCAGGGGCTACATCTCCTTTATTCAGTCCCGCGTAAATGATATTCCAGGCTTGATAATGCTCAATATCAACCAAATCCCTAACACCCGTCCGTTCCGCCAAAACCTCCGCACTACTCGTTCGACCACTCTGCGCAAGATAATCCACAACCAACATATTTACCCTCTGCCGTCCCCAGACCTTAAAAGACTCATCTTGGATGTCTTGTACCGCATATAACTGGTCGACATGTTCCAAGCCCTTTTCAAACCGAGCCTTCGCAGTGGCCGCCGAGGCAACGGTGGGGACGAGTTTTTCACGAAGAGCGAGGGCTTGGGAGATGAGGGTGTCGAAGGTTTCGAGGGGCGGTTCGGATAGGCGAGATGGTTGGTTGAGTAATACGGAGGCGTCTCGGTCGATGTGGCGGTGGGCGAGACGGTAGGCTTTGTAGGATTGTTCGAGTGATGAGCGGAGAATTGGTTGGGTGAGGAGGAGTTGATCTTTGTGTTTTAGGTGGTTATCGACCATTTTGGTAGTTTTGATGGGTTATTTAGCTTGTTTATGGATGTTTTCGATGGGCTAGAGACGTTGGGTTGGGTTCGGTTTCACATGCGATTCACGATGGTGGTACAGGGCTGGATATTAGCGTGTGATTGGGTGGGTGTTGCGAAGGACGTCGATATCGAAACTACTGTTTTTGAGAGTTCTTGGTTAACTACGTCACTTGACCCCCATTGTGGCTCCTTCTTCTCAGCCCCGCCCCCGCGCCTAATTGGGTTAGCTTGGAGCCCCGCTTTGAACGGGACGCTGCATGGGTAGGCTGAAGCTGGTCTTTAAGAAGGGTGAATATAGAGATGTCACGCGGGGAATACACATACAGTATCAAGGCTTATAACAAAGGTCAGGCGTGATAAATATCATAATCTGTTTTAAACACATCCATATCAACTCTCCATATTCACGGAAAATACACTCATATTTTCCCGCCGTTTCACACTCTCCAAACCCCTCAATCGAACCATTCTCAAACCCTTAACACCCCTGTGCCACCCATCACGTGTTCCTATGACGCCCCGCCTTTGGCTGAAAAACCGCATGACTTTTAACCCCGTCCCAACTAGACAACCCTTCTCCTAACCGACCGGGCACGCGCCGTGAGAATCAGGTCACGAGATACTCGCCATTCCAACCGGTCACTCGGCCACGAACTGATTCCGATCCCAATATCTTTTAACTACATCGCCTCCGTATCAAAAAGCCTCCCCGAAAAACAAAAAACAAGATCTCCCCCATCTCCGAAAGATCGCCTTCTTTTTTAACTTCGTCGTCTGCATCTTTCCGTGTCTAGGGTCAGGGGTTTCCCAGCCCCATAGTTTTTTTTCCTCTCTTTCTTGGTCTTGTTGGTTTAGTTTACCTAAGGACTCGTTTATTCTATTCTACATACTCCCCTGGTGCCCCCGCTTCCTATTTTCCCTTGGACCTTTTCTTTTTTCCCTTCCTTCTACCCTTATTTCTAGACCCAAACGCCAGATCACGAGATTTTGCAGCGACCAGACCACGTGAACACAGCTCCCGTGATCGTGGACCCTCTTCTGCTGCTTGTTGGCAGGATATCTTGATATTAGTGAGTTTGTTTGGTGGAATACGGTGCGTGGTGGGAGATGTTTGGCGAGGAGGGTGAGTTGTTGTGATGTGTTGTTGGCCTTGCTTTTTCGGCGTTTTTTTGAAGGGCTTTGTTCTCGTTGTTGGTATGATTTATCGACGATGGCTCTTCATTGAACAGACCCTAAATCATGTCGTCATGAGCGCATCGCAATTACCATCTTTCCTCTCGTCCCAACAACTTCCATCTCAAGTTGCCGTAATCACTTTCCATGTAGCTAACCCGTCTGAAGATACCCTCCGACCATGTCTGACCCACTAGTCAATCCCGTTTCTCTCCTCAAAGCCAACGCCCCACGTTCTCCAACTATCAAGCGTAAGCGCGAAGTCGACGAAGAAGACGGTCGCAAGCGCTCAGCTACAAACCCCACTGGCCAGCCGTTACTCCCCGGGGAAGCTCCCAATCTGCGATTTATTGAAAGCGCCGTTGAAGCCGCCGCGGCCGCTGCAAGCACCACCATGTCTCCCAACATTACCATGGCCAACGCCGCCACTGTCGCTGCGTTGAGCGCCTTGCAACATGCTACTCACACGACCGAGGGTGGTGATCAATCGGGTATGACGACTACTGCAGGGGCGAACAGCCAGGGAAATCCTGGTGATGTAGCGAATAACCCCGGAGGACATTCCGCGGGACATCTCGCTTCTATCCCGCAACATCCCGCTGTGGCACAGAATGGAGGCGTTCATAACACCCATCGTGACCAGCAGGGCGACCCGAGTGACCCGGCTAATGCGTCTAGTACGGCGGCGGCGGCGTTGGGATCAATGTATCCCACGTTACATGTGCCGACTCCTACGGAACAACAGTTTGCGCCGGCGCCGTCGGGTGTTCATGTTGACCATTCGGGAGCCCCCCATGGCGGACCGTACCCTGAAATTGATACGATGGAATTGGCTCGGAACCATGAACTATCATTAGGACAGAGGAAACCGGCCGTAGGGACGCCCGAATGGCATAAGCAACGGAAGGATAACCACAAAGAAGGTATGTTATTTAGAAGAGTCTCGCTTGGGTTCTTGTTGTTTGTTACACCCGTGTGCGTGTGCCTACTGGCATAGCCGCAGAACTGTACAACAACGGATGCCGCAGACCACAGAATCCCCCTATGCTCGGCTACTAACACTGTACAATAGTTGAAAGACGACGTCGTGAAACGATCAACGAAGGCATTAACGAGCTGGCCAAGATTGTACCTGCGTGCGAAAAGAACAAGGGATCTATCCTCCAAAAAGCGGTGCAATTCATCCAACAACTCAAAGCTAACGAGGCTTCGAATATTGAGAAGTGGACCTTAGAAAAACTACTTACTGAACAGGCCATTGGAGAACTTAGTCAGTCGAATGAGAAGTTGAAAGCGGAATGTGAGAGACTGTATCGCGAGTTGGAAACTTATAAGCGGGTTTGTCAGTCGGCGGGGCTGGACATGCCTGCTAAAGGTGCGGAAGGAGGACCTTCTGGTGGACAGGCTTGAAGGCTTGATAATGGGGGATCTCGTCTGATAAGATGATTCATGAGGGTTTGTTTTCTTTTTGCTTGTTTTTTTAGGTGTTTGTTTGTTGGGTGTTGGGTTTCTTGGATTGGTTATTGGGTATTGTTTTCTCTGTTTGTTTTCTGTGGGTGTTTGTATTGTCATTCTTTTTCTTTTTGTCGTTTCTGGACTGGATCTTTGGTCTGGGCTTGTTTATGTGGGATTGATGATGAGAGCGTTATACCCTTTACAGTCGATCAAGTTCTCGACTTAGCTATTAGTAGTAGCTGTAATTGAATTATTGAAATAATTAGGGTTTTCAAAGAGTGATTTCGGAAGGGAGTGATTTGTGTAACATGGATATATCATCAGAGCATCAAGAAGGGTAGATGTTCCCGGGTGCAGACTGGATGGGATGCCTATTGTACAGATACACGGCCGATTGTGTATATTCCAAAAGGCGAGGAGAGAAGCACGACCCAAGATGTGGATTCTTGTTTGCTCTTTTGAGGAAGCCGGTGGCGTTGTGACACAGCGTTCGGGAAGATATGGTTGGACGATGGCGTAGGTGCATGTGTCTTTTGTTTTGGGTAGCATGTTCTTCTGGGCGTTCTGTAGAAAACGGAAGATGGACATCTAGAAGGGCTGGGAGGTATGGTAATGTGAGTAAGTCCCTGCATGCGGGCTGCCGAAGACTGGCAAGGCCGTTAAGGCGGATGAAGATGGAGTGGCGTTTGGGGCGTGTTTGTCTCGGGGTATATAAGGGGCGTTTAGATTCCGAGAGGGGTTTATGTGAATTACGTAGGTTAAGCTCTTTTGTTTTCTCCACTTGTTAGGAAGTTTGATATATCATGAAAGTGGCTTATCTGGCTGGCTTTTTGTTTTTGGGAGTGGCGCGTGGGTTCTTTCCTACACGGTTTCGAGATGGCTTGGAGGGACGGCCGGGGATGGGTCATGATGATATTACTATTTCTGCTTTAGAAGAGGTCGTCACTGAGATTGATGTGTTCAACGGGATACTGGGGAATTCGTCGGAGGGATATCTTCCACGGGGTATCGTTTTTGCTATTCGGGAGGTTGCGAGGGCGTCTAGTGATGTGGACCTTTTACAGGAGACGAACGGTTCGTGGCATTTTGATGGAGAGGAAATTGGCGAGGGTCAAGATCTGTTGAGGAGTTTGAAGGGGGGAGTTATTACGGCTTTGGGAGATGGAGATGTTCGAGGGGCGAGAGACTTCCTGGGAAAGGCGCTTCATATGGTGCAGGATTTCTATGCGCATACGTAAGTTGGTTTCATGATGAGGATGTGGATCAAGACTAACGGGTTTTAGGAACTGGATTGAGATTGGAAATACGGGGTTGGCTCCGTTGGGAAGAGATGAGGATATTGTATATGCTGGTGAGGAGACAGTTACTTGTGGTGGTTGTTCAACCGGAGTCACCGGGACTGTCCCGTTCTCCGGTCAAGGAAGTGTCTGTGGTGACTGTCTTGGAAACACCAACATCAGTGATATCCTAACAAGTGGCTACTTTATCCAGACATCCCCAGGCAAGATCTCGGGTGGAAAATGCCGTCATGGAGGACCCTACGATGACGTCACTGGTGGTGTGGGTAATAAGACGAGTTCACGGTCGTTGCATAGCCAAAGGGCGGAAATGAAAACGGCTGTAGCGCCGAACTTTGTGGGGGGGATTAATAAAGACTCGATGGATTGTCTTTGGTCACCGCATAGTAAGTTACATGGGGACGCGGTGTTGCTTGCACAGGACGGTACGAAACAGTTTGTTATAGACCTTTTGGAGGATGTCACGCCGGTGGAAATGAGGGGTTTGTTTGGACTGGGCCAGGAGCATCGATGGGTTGATTCTGGAGTTGTTTTGAATGGCACGGACTCGGAGGGACTGAATAGTTCTGTTCCGGGGGTTGTCCATATCGGAACCGACAGAGTGGTGGGGGAAGTCCAGAGTGTCAAGTATGACCCTGTCAATATGGTTAGTATGTCCCCCATCATCATGGCGGCGGCAGAATTACCGTTTGGAGAACGCTTGGTGACATTTTCTGTCCCAGTGGACTCCTTCATGTCGTTTGTTTCCGTGGGGATATCCTGCACGGCATGTTCGGTAACATTCACACCACCGGATGCTACTCTGGCACTTGGTTCAGACTGGAAACAGGCTGTAGATTCCTCTGGGACACACGCCCGGATGAACATTACGACTCCACAAATAGGGGTTTGGACTCTCACGTTGTCTGGGCCGACGGTGGAGATTACGGGTGGGTCATATGCCATTGTTGTTGAGGGAGAGTCGTCATTGTTTATGCCGGAGTTTTCGTTTGTTGAGGCGACGGGGAGAAGTGGTCATGAAGGGTATTTTGATGTGGGCGATATTTTACCGGCGGGCACGTATATTGGAGCTACAGCCGAGATATATGGGCCGGTTGGAGATGATATTACACCGATTTGGATCATCAGAGGGGCAGACTATGGGAGTGTCCAGAATACTTCCGTTCATGCGTCATTCCTGTCGAAAACGCCAATTCTTCCACTTAAGCCTGGGACTGGAGAGACAGGATATCCAGGCAAGAACACGTTTTGCGGACTCTTTACACTTCCTGAATCTCTTAATGGGAATGGCACGGAAGCTACATCCAGCTATGGCTTCTACGTATACGTCACAGGAACAGACTCACGAAAACGCCAATTCCAACGCGTTCATGCCATCCGATATACTGTCGTAGCTGCGACTAGGACATATAGAATTGGGAGTTTGTCGGCATTATTTGGGATGGTTGAAGGGGCTATTTTAGTAGGACGGGATGAGTATGAAGATGACAATGCCGTGGTAGAGAGACAAATTGGGAATTTGTCGAGTAGTGTGGGTTTGTTTGGTGGATCTTTGACTATTGGGAGTTTTGTCACGGCCGTTCCTACGACTGTTTCTGCTTCTGGTACTTTAGGATTCCCTTTGCAAAACCAAACTACCGGAGGCTTTTTCACGGCTTCGTTCTCTAGGTCTGTTCCTTTATCAACCGGGATTTTCGAAACTGTTACTCGTCACAATACATCCACCAGCGCCATGCCAGCCGTCACTGGGTCTTCCCCTGGGACTACCCTTTCGAATGCTCTGCCGACAGGTTTCAACAGGACGATAGCCTTTCCTAGTACGACGTTTTCAGAGAGGTCAGGTGGTGCTGTATGGCCAACAGAAACGAATATTCAATGGCGTACAATGTAAGCAGCCCTAAATGACACACACACACACATGGCTGTATGAGAATATAATGCTGACAGTTGTAGCACTGTAACCGTTACACCAACGGTTGAATGTCCCGTGGCAACGTCCTCGATAAGCTTATCGACTATCTATAGTTCCACGAGTGACGTGGGGGTTCCTCCTGGGGGATATGCACCGCCGCCGGCAGAGACGTCGGTAAGTACTGGGCTGGACCCGGGACCGGTATATACAGCGTCGGTTACGACTGAGTTGCCGACTTATACTACTACGACGGGAAGACCGATTCCCTCGGTTGTTACGGGACGTGGAAATAAGAGGACTGTGGCTGTGGGGTTGTTAATGGGACTTTGTCTGTTGGGAATGATTTAGGTAGATAGATAACAAGGCTATGCAAGAATGAAATGAACTAAGAAACCACCGTCTCATCACTTTCCATTCTGGTCAAAACGACCTTCTTCTCCTTCTTTCTCCAAAACCCCATGAACCACTCTGTAATACCCCAGCCCTTCTTATCATTCCAAAGTTCCCGATAGGTACTCTTCTTTCTCAACGGCGGCTGCCGAATATCCTCCATAGGTAAATTCTGCGCAAACTCATAAGTAGTCTTTCTCTCAGCGCCTCCAAAACAATATAATAAACGTCGTTCAATAGGGCCAATGGGTTCCTCGGGCATAACCTTGACGTCTAATTTCTCAGACCCATGATACCGCCAGATCCACCCGTTATTCTCAGCAATATGGCCTCGTGCGGAATCTTCGGCTTTCCAGTCTGAGGGGAGCCATGATGGGTGACGTTCGACGGGTGTGGCGATGGGGCTTCCGGTGTTTTCTAGACGCCATTCGGAGAGGGCGGGACATTTCCAGATTCCAACGTCGTTTAGACCGAGTCCTTCACATTGTAATCTGACTCTTACAGAAGAGTGGATTCGCTCGTTGGTTCGTTGAAGGTATGTTGATTTCCAACTGCCATTGGCTGGGTTCACCCTATGATACATCCCCGGAGACCTAGTGATAGTTCCCGCCAAGGAATATAAAGGAGAGGTAGCCGTAGAAATCTTTCCACACGCCCATGGTCTCAATGGGGTTTCTCGAGGGCTGGCAGTGGATGTTACTGGTGTGGTAACCCAACTATTATACAAGGTCTTCCTCACAGTCAAAGGCGGGATATCCCCCTCACCCAAGCCCTCAAAATACCTCCTCGTATCATCAAAAACCCTCTGAACAGCGTCAAAATCAAACACCACACCCACACTCCCTAACTGATCCATCATCCACGCCAACGCCAAATCGGCAATCTCCTGATCCGCCCAACCCCCGCCAACATTAGCATGACTCCCCGGAAACCAAACTTGTCGTAAATCACAAGCCAATTCATCCGCTTCACTGCGTTCCCACACGGCCGGAGAGAATGGTGGACGGGTCTCGTCGAGGGCAAGTGCTTGGAAGGCATGTTTGATTTGGGGAGTTAGTGTTGTATCGTAGAATTGGTAGGTGTGATGAGATGGCTGGAGACCTAGATGGTGCATTAGAGAGGATTGAGGGATTCCAAGGGACCCAACGGTGTCGAAGACAGCGATGGCGTGGATGCTTATTTCGTGGGATGTGGTGGAATTGGGAAGTGTGTAATGGGTTCTTGTCAATCCCAACTCTAATAACTTGGCCTTATAAGCTGCCGCTACATCTTGATATGTCGGCTCTGGCATCTCTGAACAACGTAGCCGGGAAATACACGGCTTCTCTTTAAAAGGCACACCCGGGAAAGAATCCTTAATAGTCCCTTCTTCTCCCCAAGAACACATATCCTCAAACACCGCCGAAAAAACAGCCATTCCCTCTCCCGTAAGTAATCCCAATGCCGAAATCATGCCCGCAACACATCTTGCCGTAAAAGCCCCTCTCGAGAACCCCGCCAAGACAATTTCATCACCGGGTGCATAATTAGCACATAGAAAAGAATAGACCTCTCTTATGCGCTCTGAGATTCCAGAGCCGAAGAACCCGCCGAGCAGAGCATCGAGGATGTTAGACCCGGAGCCGACGCCGCTTTGGTAGCTTGTGATTTGGATGGGTCCTGTTGTTGGGACTGGAGGAATGCACCGATGGAGTCGGGTTACGTTGCTGGGTATGGCGTTTGTGGTGTCGCTGTTTAGCCAGGTTCCGTCGCAGAGGACAATGAGACGTTTTGTTTGAGATGAGGACATTTTGGATTGTTTGGTGATGAGATTTTGGATTTGACGGGTTGTATTGGGGTTTTCCATGGTCTATATATACACACCAATGAGAATAGGGGAAACAACAGATCTACATGTAGTATGTACATATGTATGTGTATCCGCATATCCACATCTCCACATGTATCCCCAACCATAAGCAAAAGAAAACGCCCCATCCCCTAGTCCTTTAGAATCATGTAACACACCCCACTTCTAAACGCTCTCAGTCTTATGAACTTTCAATAAGCCCGTACCCCCCGTGGCATCGGCATCCTTCACCAAAAAAACCTTCATCACCGCATCCTCCGTCTCCGGCAAACTCGGCAACAACGTAACCAACAACGGCTCATGCTTAACCGCTCTCTCAGGGATCTCCTCCAACGGGACCACCAAATGATAGACAGTCTCTCGTCCCTTGGTGGTGACCCTGAACACCGCAGTATCCCCTTCTACCCCCTTGGAAAGTACTTTGAATCGCGTGTCCATCATCATGTTTCCGACTGAAAGTATCGCTGCTTGGTCTTTTTATTCGGTCAGATTGTTGGGCGTAAGATTGGCTGTTTTTAGAAGGAAATATGAAAAAAAAGGAATGTTGTTTTATTCGCTGAAGAGGAGTGATGGATTGGGCTGACTGTAAGCAGACAAGCGAAAGTCCACTACTTCCTTTTTACACTCACCTGCCGTACGCTCACGCATGTACGCATGTATGTGTATGTATGTACATGTGCTCCTACCTCTTATCTAACGCATAATTCGACGCCATTGTCCTGCCCCGCCGCCCCGCCCAACGCACCGCCCGCTCCGTGGTCGTTGTCTTGATAATCCCCCTCAAGCATAGCCTCTTTCATCCGGCAACGTGCCTGAGTGGTTAAAGGGTATGACTAGAAATCATATGGCTTCGGCCTCACAGGTTCGAATCCTGTCGTTGTCGATACATTTTTGTTCCAGTTCTAAATATAACCCTAAGAATACTCTCACGATACCCTCATATCTGTGTCTGTCTTGTAATCGTATAACTTATATCATGATAATCATTATATACCCCTCTATCTCTACCATTACTCAATCCAATTCTCTGCCAACGCAATGCGACTCCGTCTCTTTGCCACAATAACCTTTGGCGTTCCCGTAACACCATCTTCTGGAATAACACCCCCATCTGTATCTGACATACCCCCCATACTGCCTCCCCGTTCCCTCGTCCGTTCCCTCTCTCTCCGTTCAGCCCTATCAACTCGTGCTCTAATCCTCCCTGCAACACCCCGTTCTCCCAACGGAACTTCCTTAGTTGGCGAGATTTCCCCTCCCGCTGAACGTAATGCACTTTCCGACCTCCGATGTCCACCCGTAGCGAACCTATCGCGTTCGGATTTCCGCGGAAGTCCCGTGAAACTAGGCGAGTGAGCCAGTTTCGGTGATTGCGTGAGAATCGGACCACGTGGCGCAAAGTAGTCTGCATTTCCGTGACCAAGACCATATACACCTGGCGTGCTAATTTGGTTTGGTGACCCGGTTACCACACTACCTACCCGCGTGTATACACCGCTGCTCCGGGGTAGTCTCTTAGCAATACCCGACAGTCCAGAAATACCAGGTGCCATCTCCCCGCTCATTCTCCTTTGAGACGGTGTTATTTCCCCTTGGGCACGGTATAAAGATCCGGTACCTGGCGAATCATTCCGGTCTTGAAGTGTGGAGCGCCGGGGACTAGCCGCCACCTCCACAATAGACTCTCTTGTCAACCCCGCATTCGAGGCCCGATGTCTCCGAGCCGAAGGCGTAGTAGGAATCCCACTAGCCGTAGCCGTCCCTCCGAAACGTCCCTTGGAATCAGACCGGCGCAACGGAACACGGCCAGGCGCGCCTTCACCGAGGTTAATCCCAATGATTCCACTAGCAATCGAGGATGCGGAAGATAAAGGCGTGGCGTGATTTAGGGATGACTGAGAAGAGGTGCTCGCCGTTTCATAGGCTGTCATGGCTTCAGTATGTGATTTGACCAAGTCACTAGCCAAGTTCCGAACAAGCACAGCACCATCCTTCTCGGCAAGTGTTTTGACAGACTCAATGAGACTCTCCACCTGTGCCTCATTAAGAGCGTTAATTCCATCACCTGTTCCCAAGACAGCTGGATCGCAAGCATCCAAGATACTCCGCACCAGACGTAAAAGGTTAAGTCTGACAACCGCTTTTTTGTGCTGCAGTCTCTGAACCATTCCAGAAAACATCTCCGGATGTGCCAACGAGGCAGCTAGCGTTGGACTTAACCGGACAATCTTCAACAACGGCTCAAGGATATTCGCGTCGAACGAATTCAACTTGTTAGTTCCAAAGCACGAAATCATAGCCCGAGTGAATCCACCCATGGTTAGATGGTTCTCTACATTTGCTGTCTCTTCTTGTAACCAGACATGCACGGCATCCAGAGCAGAAACCTGCCAGTACTGATCCGCCAGTAAAGAAACATAAAAGTCTAAACCCTTGTTCTGCCAAAGGTATCTCCGTGCCTTCTGACCCGAGTGAGCCATGTCACAAAGAATTGGCAAGACAAACTCCTTTGGAGGCCGTTCGGTCTTCATGATACGCAGAAGAAGCGGGATAATACCACCAACAGCGGCAACCTCTTGACGTTCCTTGCTCAAACGACAAAGGTTAAACATGGTGTTGAGGACCTGGTTGGATACCTCACGAACATGTTGATGACCTCGTTTCATACTGTGTGAGAGCAAATCAATCAAGAACTCGATCGCGTCAGCAGAGTGCAGCGACTCCAGCGTGGTTGAGAGCATCGACAAGTTCTTGATAAACTTCAGCATAGTAATCTGATGCTGTGGTGACATCCGTTGGAGATCTTTCAAGACACTCTTGAGAACCTGACGATCCGCAACAACCTCTTTGACGTAATTCTCCGCTTGGGAAAACAGGTAAAAGATACTCACAATGCGTCCCTCAATACTACTCGACACTGAATCTAATCTCTCATCGTCATCCAATACACGATGTAACACCAACGCCAACGGATACAGAATTTTGCTTCTTGAGAAGATGCGGCAAAAGTCATTCTTCGGTGTAGGCCCTTGCATGTCGAAGACATTCCAAATACCATTGACCCCAATCATAACTAGGTCACGGGTATTATCGTAGTCTTCATCTAAAAAGTCCACCAGCACGTTCAAACCACCGGCGCTGATAAACATCTGCAATGTCAATGTAGAAGCCGTGTACATCTGTCTGACGAACCGCGCTGCTTCAAGGCGGATCTCGTCAGAGTATTGTCTCGCCACGAACTGTGAAATAATTGGGATTCCACCAACAAAGCAGAGATTCTCCTGGATCTCCACGTCATCTGAGATAATCGCATTGACAACCCGCAGTAGTAAGAGAATCATCTCTTGCTGACTCTTGACGCTGCATGGCTCGAGAATCTCAAGGATCGGAAGTAAACCGTGAGCACTGATGATCATGGTCTTGACCTCCGCATTCTCATACATCATGTACAGAAGATCCTCTGCTACATCACAAAGCACATCATCCTTGGCTGTAACCTGTAACGACCGGACCAGTTCCTCAACCCTTTCACACAACCGAGCATGTCGATCTCGAGCAATATTGGCTTCTAAATCCATCTCGTCCCACCCCGGATCCATTGACGCAAATGGGTCATCTTCTTCCTCCTCATCGCCTAACCACGAGCCTGCAGATAACTTTGACAAGATCATCCGACTCTCTGTGATTTCCGAGCCTCGATCACTCGAGTCATCTTTATGGAAACTCTCTTCCAACCCTACAATATCCGAAAAGTCTTCTTCCCCGTCATTCTCGGCAAACTGTTGGATCTCCACCAAGCTCTTTTTATCTGTACTCCCCTTACTTGGAGTCTTCTCAGTAGGACTCTTTTCTCCTGGGATCGGCGGCAACGCTCGAGGAGTCCCATTTGGTAAGGCCTTGGCCAAGTCCGGGAACCCAGGAGACATAAGCACTGCTGCCTTCTTCTTTCCACGCTTCGCCGCAAGGTTCAGCCCACGGTTAAAAGCCGCATCGTCGTCATCGGCAAATAAATCAGAGTAGTCGTCAACTGGTTGTTCCTTAAACCCCAACTCAGGTTTCTGTGGCAACTCCAGTTTAGAGCCATGTTTAATCGGCGATCGTGGTCTCGGTACTCTAGAACGATTCCGGATCGCACCTCGCAGTGGTGTTCCTTCTGGCTCGGGTGAGTCTTCTTGGTACTTTGCGAGTATATGCCCTACCGGACGGATCGTGTTGACCTGGAATACATCCTCCTGCGGTGGAATCGGCGTTCTAGGCTGTTCCAAGCGTCTGGGACTTCCATGTGGCGTCTGCGGCTTAGGCAATTGTGACGGTTTCACTGGTGTACTGGGGTTGATCCCACCCGCAGGTAATTTACACTTGATCGTCAACAAATCAAGATCTCCATCCTCCTCATCTGCCGCCCCGTCTATCGAGGCAAACGCCTTGAGTCGGTCACTTGATAAGAGGCCGCCAAAGTTATCCTGTGGCTTAAGTCGTGGTAACTGCAGGGCCGAAGGGGAAATCGCAGAGGCAAAGTCATCATCCCAGTTATCGTCATCCTGCAACTCTGGAGACCTAAAGGCCTCAGTAATTTGTTGTCGTGGCTTGGCTAATACTAACGGACCACCTTTTGCTGGCATAATGTTGTTGTGGTTAATAGCCTCTTTAGATCGGAAAGGCGCTTGTGGGGGGCCGCCAAAGCCTGCCCCTCCATCTGATCCGATGGAGGCTCGTAATGGTGCATCGGACGATTTAAGTGCCTTGTTCCATTGCTTGACCTCTTCCACAGCCTTACTGAATGTCGATGGGGCTTTAGCCACTTTTGGTTCACTCTTCCGGCATCCGTGGATCCAAGCATGTCTCAATAATTTCTTCGCCGTAACTCTCAAGTTTGGGTCTTTCTGGAAACATTGCATAAGAAAGTCTCGTGCCGCCTATGTCGCCAGTTAGCCTCTACTTTTCATCTCCTTTGTTTAGAAACTCACTGGAGAAATCCCTTCTGGTAATGGTGGATGGTCATCGTTGACAATGGCAAATAACGCAGGCATAGCTGCTAGGTTGTGGTATGGCGGTCTGCCCTGTAGCAACTCAATCACAGTACATCCCACACTCCAGATATCCGAAGCTGGACAAGCACCACTTAGTTGGATGATCTCTGGTGCCATCCAGTATGGTGTCCCAACAACCTGTGCCTCCTTGTCTTGTCCGCTCGCCAATGTACTAGTCGACACACCGAAATCTGCCAACTTGACCGTCCCATCCTTTGTCGTCAAGATATTCGCGCCTTTGATATCTCGATGGATAACACCTTGGTCGTGTAGATATTGTAGTCCCTGCAAAACCTGCGTCATATACACTCCCACCAGATTCTCAGGAAACTTTCCGTACGCCTTGCAAATCGAATGAAGCGAGCCGTTCTCGCAATACTCCAAGATAATATTCAAACAGTCCGTCGACTTGACGAATCCAATGTACTTGACGATATTGTCATGATGCAGGTTTTTCAACAGGTCAATCTCCGACTCAATCATGCGAAGCTCACTCTTAGGGAGATTCCCCAACTTAATCTGCTTCACAGCCACAGCCTCACCTGTCCCCCAATTAAACGCCTTGTATACTGAGCCAAAGGCACCTTTGCCCAGACATTCACCTAGTCGGTAATCTTTCAATCCGGGGTCTTGGACGGCCGAGGTTTCTCGTGGTTTTTCGCGCCGAGGGGTTCCGAGACGTTCGGGGCGGTTGGCAGGGGGCGGGATGTTCCATGGCGGGGGGAACTGGATGGCTGTTGCTGGGGCCGGAGGACTGCTGGCCATTTTGATAGAGAGAAGAAATGTAGAGCGGGATGGAACTTGTAGATTGATGAAGTTGCTTGCGCACGGGGCTGTCGAGGATTATACTGTCTGGTCAGAAGTGGTGTCTATATATGTACGTCGTGATGTCTATATTCGTGAGGTGGTATGTTGTTTCGTGAATCTGGTGTTGTGTATGAGAATCCTCCGGTTCTCAAACAATGGCGGGGTTATCTAGCCAAGGACTTCGCAACCGGCAACTCGCTCGGTCCGTCTGGCTACCGCTGTATATATGGCTATGTCGAGATGAGGCGAACAAACATCGATTGCTGACAACAAGTTATCATTCACTGGCGATTCGTCGTGCGTCAAAGCTCCACGCCGTCGATGTGTCGCTTCCAGAAGCTTGTGAAAGTAGGTCCACTTTCTACAGACGAGGAGAATTACTTGGCGCACAGAGTTGGCAAGCGACGTTGACAATGATGCGCCCCTGTCTGTGTGGGTTAGTGCCAGGGGTCAACAAAGGTATATTGGTGAGTGTTAGGGTTATACAAAGGGAGTGTAAGTAAGTTAATGTGACGAAGCGTTGGAATGAACGGAAGATTAGAAGGATTGTCATGGGAATTAACATTTGGAGTTGTTTTGGTCAGTATTATGGATAAACAAGGTTGCCAATCTATCTTTAACAGACAATCTCCACCAGGAACAGGAACCGCCACGGATGTCGTGCGCCATGTATATGCCCATGTGTACCTCGTGTAAAGCACAGCACCGTCCTCTTTATAATCCAACTTCTTATCTAATCGGGATTTGCGGGTGTCGTTTACTGGGAACACTAAAAAGTGAAGATATGCTATATCTGCCATCAAAACAAGATATCCACGCTAATTGAACCTGGAGAATTAAGTTGAATCCTCCCAGGAACGTCAGGAACAAGAAGCTATTGAAAGATGGGTGGCAAAAAGTGATCTGAGGCGGACTTGAACCGCCGACCTTTTGTGTCCAAGCGACTTGAGTTACTGTTAGACAAACGTGATAACCAACTACACCATCAGACCGTTGATGGTGAGGCTCTAGTTAAGAGGACTGATGTATTCAAAAATTTTGAGAAATTTGAGATTGATAGGTGGTGATGCTGCAAACATTGGGGATTGAGGTTTTCCAGTTTGGCGAGCTTGTCATGTCTTGTGGAGAGCATTGGGTTCATCTTGTATAACGCTTTGGGGGTTGATTCATCTGATGACATCCAAAAGTTCCAGCCGAGATATAAGACGAGGAGGGTCTTGCTGGATGGTGATATATGAAAATAGAGTAGAACTATGTTTTGCATGGAGAGATTAACGGACCGTATGTCAACGACTTCAAAATGTGCCACCATTTCTGGCACCATTATACGTCTTGCAACCATGTACTCTACAGCCATTCCCACCGTTGTGCTACTGGCCACGCTATAAGTCTCATCCCGACAATCCAACGAAACCTCTACAACAGCATCCTCTACCGGGCTCCGGGAGAATACCCCCTGGCCTATACCGACAAAACACAGGGACAACCAGGATATCTCGAGAACCACGTTGAAACACCTGCTCAGCTTCAAAGACCGAGAGATACCCAGGCGGTGGGATGTTCTAGGAGCACCGAAGTGAGAGTTTGTCAGGGAGGAGTATGTCGTGATTGTGCGGCGAGAATGAGGATTCCGACGGGCCCGGAACCGCCGGAGTACACCACGAGCGGGTGGAATCGGTGGGAGGGAATGGGTTATGTTTTCCAAGAGGGCCCAGTGTTTCCTACGGGATGGGAGACGGGTGTACAGACGCAACAGCAGCAGCGACAAACGGAGCCAAGACTTAATTGGGGCGATCACCGGGGGCCGGTTTATTCATATCCTGTGCATGACTCCCACGCACAACCATCCGTGCAACCTCCCATTCAAGAGCCAACTAGTCAGCCACCAAGGATGCCCAGTCTACCCAGACTGGCATTCGCTAATCCTGTTCCACTATTCGCGCATCAGAGGTATCCAACACGAGGCCCATGGACACCGCCTCGCCCGGGTAGACTGGCGGGGAACCGTGGATACACGAACATACACCAAAACCATTGGCAGAACTCTTATACTGCGGCAGTTGACACGCTTAGCCCGTTAAGACCAACGGAACAGCAGGAACGGAGAGCATCGACGTTTTCGTTTTTCTCGGATGAGCTGACGTATGTTGCAAGTGAGACATCTATGTCTCCGCCTCCTCCTGCGGTAGATCCAACGTCTCCTCCGACGGAGGAACCTGAACCGTTAACTCCCAGACCCACTAGGATAATTCCCCGTGGGCCATCCCCGTATCAAGTTCCTCTTCCGGCCTCTCGAGTAGCTACCCCACCAACACCGACACCGCAAACAACATCTCCTATATCGTACCGTCGTTGGTTATCTTTACAGCCTGGCCAACCGAATACATCACACAGAACGGCAAGTTTGTTATCACAAGAGTCTTATGATATCCAGCGGAATGTAAGCGGCAGTTCGGATGCTAGTAGGTGGACGAGATATAGAGGGGTTAGGGATGGGGTCCGTTTGATGAATGGGACTACAGCATCAGAGGTGAGAACTCTGATGGCTTTAGGGGTTTCACAGGTAGATTTAGGGGACGATAGAAGAGAACAGGCGGGAGATGAAGAGGAGAGTTTGGTTATGGATAGGGCTAGAGCTAGACCTTTAGTTTTGGTAGAAGATGAGCAGGCCGAAGTCGAGATGAGAGTCCAAGAGATTGAAGATACCAACGACCCACAAGAAGAAGCCGGAAGCGTTCAAAATGGAGAAACAGAGGAGGTCACCATCAACCCTGAAAATGATGAGACGGAAAACCCCGTTCGCATGTCCGGTCTCCGTCGTCTTCGCATGCAATGGAAACTAATCTCCAGTTCCTCCCGGTCTCCACTTTACGACAGTAGCCATGCACCCTCCGACTCTGACGTTGACGGACCGAAGCCAAAAAAGACACACTGGTGGCGCCCACGACGGGGTGACTAATACATGATATATTTAAAAGAAACATAGGATAGGGCTCTATGTTGATGTAGCTAATCTTGTCTGACGGGGTCTAAGTCGAACTTGCCAAAGATAGCGTCGATTTCCGAGAGAACCTCCGGGGTGAGTAGGGGAACCACATCGAGGGCCTTAACGTTTTCTATTACCTGTTCAGGCTTAGAAGCTCCGGTGATGACGGAGGAGACATTGGGGTTTTTAAGGCACCATGCGAGGGCAAGCCGGGATTGCGGGACACCGAGTTTATCGGCGATGGGCTTATATAGTTAGCATAACAGTCAAATAAAAGCGGTGCAAAACGTACCTTCAACTTTCGACACTTTTCAATGTCATTTTTCCAAGCCTGGTTTCCATATTCACCACGCATGTAATCCACAAATTTATCGTCTCCCTTGGCAAATCTGCTTCCCTTCGGCGGGGCATCTACCGCATCGTTATACTTGCCACTGAGTAGCCCGAACTTCAACGGGCTAAACGTAGTCAGACCCAATCCAATCCGTGGATACAACCTCTGGAACTCCTTTTCGACTTTATCCCGGTGAAGGAGATTGTAAAATGGCTGTTCAACAACTGGGCCAATCAAGCCCAATTGCTTGGCAATGCCACACGCCTCGGCAATTTCATCGGCTGACCATTCTGAGGTTCCCCAGTAGAGAGCCCATCCTTTCATTTCGATGACATGGTTGAATGCCCGCACAGTTTCTTCCATGGGAGTGAGGCGGTCAGGACGGTGGGCGTATACGATGTCGACATATTCGAGATCTAGTCTTTTTAAGCTGGCACGGAGTCCCTCGATAATGTGTTTACGGGAGAGCCCGTGGTTGTTCACTAGGACTTCTCCGTTGTGGGCACCCCAGTTCAACTTGGTGGATATCACAAGGTCAGATCTGTTCCAGCCGAATTTCTTGATCGCCGCGCCCATGACACGTTCCGAGTTTCCAGAGGCATAGGACTCAGCGGTATCGAAGAAGGTGATTCCACGGTCATAAGCCTCTTTCATGCAAGCAAAAGTAATATCTAGACATGTTAGATTTGTAAGGAGATCAAGCCAAGGGACATACCATTTTCGTTTTGTCCACCAAAAGTTAACCAGCCGCCGAGACCAAGTGCAGAAACATGAAGTCCGGAGTTTCCGAGACGGCGGTATTGCATACCGGTGTTTCGGGGTTCTTGCCAAGCCATTTTTTGTGTTGGAGATGATATGTGACAGACAAAAAACAAGATTTGCTCAAGACGTCACAGGATACACAGTTTAATGTACCCCGCAGAAGGGCATCTCCATGCGGAGAAATTCTCGGATCACACCACATGGTGGAATCGGAGAAATGAATGACGGAGTATCCCTCGGCACGCAATAATGTCGTAATTATCCGGGGGCATGACGATTCCCCAATGTGGGGACAACACAAGTAAGCACGTTTCTTCCCAAAAGGGGAAACTAAATGACGGAATTGGCGCGTGATATGACATGACTTAGTGTTATCGTGACAGTTGTTATAGAAGCTTCTTTGGGATTTATAGTGTGCATCATCTATCTACTAGACCTATCTTTGTCACCTGACCCCTGTCCTTGGCCCTGAGACACCCCATAATCCCACGGCATTGCCCCCGAATTCAAGCTCTCCAAAAACGGACCCAAATCGAGATTCTCCAATGCAATAGCTGCCGCCTCAGTAGGCCAGGAAAGCGGTAGTTCACTTGGCTGGGTATCCGGGAAGACCGCCTCACTTTCCGTGTATCCCGCCGGCGTGGAAAGTAACCTTTGTAGACCAACGAGGACCTCTCGGGGGCTATAGAATCCCCTTTGCTCGGTATCCCCCGAACTCTGTAATGCTTCTCGGACAGCCCCGATGATCTGGCTGATCTTGGCTTCTAACCCGGGGCCATGGGCGATGAGCGCGGTTCGGGGTATCTCTGCTATTAACTCGAGGAATTCCCGTGCTATATCCACAGGACCGGGCCCGTCCCGTCTATTATCGGGGAATAGGGCGCGCCACAAAAGAACTTGCATCCACTGTCTAGTAACCAGTAAATCTGCCCGTTGCACGTCGTTAACCACTGCAGTCCTCTGGAGGGAGGCTTCACGGAGACGTGTTTGGAGGGTTCGGAGGACATTTGCGGTGGCCTGGGGGGTCGCTGAGGGTGTAGAGATGTCTAGATTTTGGAGGACGGAAAGAGCACCAGATTGATCGAAAATCCAGAAAAGATTGACAAGTTGTTGGAAAGCCGGAAGAAGGTTCTCTGAGTCTGGGGACTCGGCGGGGTCCGGATCCGTAGGGCCGTGAAGAGGTGGGAAATTCTGAGGGGTTGTTAGGACCACGGGTAACTTGTGTAATAGGGCGACGCCTCGCTCGGTGATGAATAGTAACCAGATTATCCTGCGACGAATTCGCTGGTCGGGCGGTGACAATACAGGGTAACTTGATGGACGATCGAGTCGCATTATCTGTGCAAGCGTGAGTGTCTCACGGAGATATAAGAGGGAGTCAACGCCCCCCGGATGGCGATTCTCATGGCATATATGCAGAAAGAATAACGTCCGAAGCCGGTCTAGCAGGTCCACTTCCTCTGGCGATGCGGCCGTTAAAGTCTCATTCCGGAGACGTTGACATTCCGTCAAGAGGGCCGTAGCAGAGATAGAGTCGGTGATCTCGGGAGAAGATGGTGATAGCTTCAGTTGGAGCATTGTGGCGGCAGATATGGCGAGAGTTAGAATGTGTGTTTGTGGCGTGGGGTTAATGTGCAAAGTTGTAATGACTTCTGAGACGGAAACGATGGGCCAAATAGGGAAGAGATGAAGTCTGTAGATACAAAGTCGTAAAACTAGCGCCTCCGTGGTGATTCTCGGCGTAGTATCTCCCGATCCCGATGTCGACCCTGTAGGCTCCCCGGTCGTATCACGTCCGGGACTTTCTACATCTTCATCTCCCAACACCGTCACATCCTCCTGGACTCTCCTAATCTCCTCTCTTGTTTTGGCTCTGATATTCTTCGGTCCCCGAACTGCCTGTTGCTTGTGGAAAGTGCAGTCAATGGCAATAGCCACGCATCGCTCACATGGGGGTTCTCCGGAGCATCGCACTTTGCGGATTTTGCAGGCATCGCACGCCTTGGAAGAGAGTTTTCGTTTCTTGGGAGTCGTCGTCATTTTTGTGTAAGTGGGAGATTTACGAGGTTTCACCGATGGCTAAGTTGGGTATATGGTCGTTTTATTTAACCTGGTTGGTGCAATTCGGGACCGTAATCACATCATATATATTAGCCTGTCGTGATACGTGAACAATGATTGGGGATATACTAAATAGGCAACTTGTTGAAATGGTAATGGACCCCATTTACTAATGCTGACGTCATTGATAAATTACAACTAACTATTTACAACGCGAACCTGAAATCTAGTCTTTTGTTTCCGTCTTTTTCTCTTGAAACAGTGTCCCGTTGATAAGCCTCCTTCTCCTCCTTGGTAAAGACTGCCCATTTCTTTTCTTTTTGGTCATTCAAATAAGCAAGCCACTGTCTCTGAACCACAAAAGCCACCAAACTTAATCCGCAAATACTTATCAACACCGTATTTCCCTGCTTATAGTACGGCGCATCATAAGCCCGGTAGATTTGAGAGCCGATTAAACTACCAATCTGGACAATCACGTTGTATGTGGCCGCCGCAATAGCCCGCTTCTTCACATCAAAGCAATTTTCTGAGATCCACGCCGAAACGATAGGGTGGAAATAGGGATATCCAGAAACAAGAGTGACTAGGGAGAAACGACCCCATTCGTGACCGCCATCGGGAATAGTAATCAAGGCAAGAAGCAGAGGGAATACCCAAAGCTCCCCAAACAAACAATGGAACGCACGCTCGTTCTTTCGGTTTGATGACCATGAAAGAAGGAGCATGGTGATGATTTGGAGGACAGCAGATGGGATCGTCAGCATGTTGGAGTCAAAAGTGGAGAAACCAAGACGTTTAAGCGTGAGAGTGAGGTAGCTTTGGACAGGCGTAGCGGGGATGTATGCGACCAGACCGATGAAGAAGAGACCCCAAAGCGAGTTGTCAGAAAGTGTGTTCTTAATATCAGCCCAAGTGATAGGGTCACGGATGTGGGTGAGGCCTTTGGCGGGATCGTCACGGAGAATACGGTTGATCATGATGGTCTCTTCACGTTCATTGTACCATGAGTTTCTCCACAGGAGGTTCTTGGTGTTAACTGGGGAAGCCGGCAGATAGATGAAGGAAATGAAGCCCAGAACAACGGTGAGAAGACCTTCAAGAAGGAAAAGCCAGAACCAACCGGTATGTCCACCAACACCGCGCATCTCAAGGATCCCGGCGGCCAGAAGGGCGGAAATGACACGGGCAATGTTCAAGGTAGACCAGAAGGCGGCTAGACGAGTGGAAAGCTCCTTGCTGGTGTAAAAGTATGTTGCGAATAAGATAGCTCCGGGGATAAAACCACCTTCGCAGAACCCGATTAGAGCACGGGTAATGTAGAAGCCGGTCCGGTTATGCATCCACGCTTGCGCCCAGGAAACCATACCCCACGCAACCATCATCGCCGGAAGAACGCGGCGGAACCCAATGCGCTTTGTAAGTAACTGCACTGGAAACTCGGCGGCAAGGAAACAAACGAGTTGGATGGTCGTTCCGTTGTTGTAGTCGTCACTGGTCAACCCAAGATCCTTGAGAAGATCATCAGCTAAGGCGTTGGATAAGTTACCCCGGTCAAGCTGCAAACCGAAGAACATGACGCAGATCCACGTGAGCAGACGGAAATCCGTCTTCCGTACGAGAGCGGCTTCTTCGTCGGCGGTCCAGGTGGCGGATGGGTCCCATCGGTGGTGACCTTCATAAGTTGGTGACGGGACGAGGGTTTTCGATATGGCGGAGGTAGTGGTGGCGGCAATTGTGGAAGAGGCCGGAGAGGAAGAGGGTGGCAAAGGTGCCGAAACGGCTTCAATGTCTTTGGCGGTCATTGTGAATGGCTTGGTGATCTACCAATACCCGCCAGACGGAAACAGTCCGTCCTCGACTCTTTATATCATCTTTTGAATCATGACACCCCAACCCCCGTCAAATCATATCACAAAATCACACCATCAATAACATCTCTCTTTCCTCTCTCCGCTCCCGACAATTTCCCCGATTGCGTCACTTACACAAGCTTTGGAGATGCCATCATCACCGGCCCCACTTATACGTTACACCCTAACAACCTGTCACCATAATCCTTCTGTCTGACACCATAACAGGGGAGATGACCGGGCGATTTAGCCTATGCGCTCCGGGAATTTCTCCGTCATTTGGGAGGGGCATGAGGGGATATGGTGTGATGAGGGTGGGAGAAGTCCGGGTGTCGGTTAGTCGTATATAGAGTAGTCAGTATGTATATAAAGAGACGATGGTCGTGGTTATCAATCATCATTTACCTTGGAAACCACCACATCATCAAGATTATCACTTTTTCTTTGATACTACTTACAAGTTCTTAATATGCCTACCGCTGTTAACCCCAAAAATATCGTGGGCGGGAATCCCGCGGCTCGCCCGGTGAATGATGCCCCACTTGTGTACTCCGGCTCCCTTGATTCCTATCCTCATGCCGATCTCACCCCGGTAATCGGCACCGAGTATCCCACCATCCAACTTGCCGACCTAGTCGATGCTCCGGATGCGGTTCTTCGTGACCTTGCCATTACTAGTAAGTCTCTCAAGTTTGCATCGCCAACAAAAATACTAACTCGTCTAGTTTCCCGTCGTGGCGTTGTCTTCTTCAAAGACCAAAACATCACGCCTCCCCAAATGCAAGCCATTACCACCCGTCTAACTACTCTCTCCGGCACTCCCGCCTCATCAACTCTCCATATCCACCCACTGACCGAGCCGTCTTCGGAACTCGGTGATCAGATCTCTCTCATCTCTTCCGAAAAGCAAAAGAAGGGTGGCGGTCTCACCCACCAGCTCTCCGATGTATCCCGCTTCGCTGCTAACGGCTGGCACTCAGATATCACCTTTGAAGGGGCTCCGAGTGACTATGCTATGTTGCGGATCCGCGAGTTACCGGAGACGGGTGGTGATACGCTTTGGGCTTCAGCATATGAGACGTTAGATCGGGTGAGTGGACCGATTAGAGAGACCTTGGAGAAACTTACGGCGACGCATGACGCTATGTTTTTCCATGACGAGGCGAGACGTCTGGGAAACCCATTGAGAGAGGGTGAGAGAGGAAGTCCGTTGAATAAGGGACCTAAGTTGATTTCAGAACATCCTGTCGTTCGGACGAATCGTGAGTTTCAACCATCGATTACATGTTTAGCCTGTAAACTAACACTCTATAGCTGTCACCGGTTGGAAATCCCTCTTCGTCAACCGTGGCTTTACAAAGCGCATCAATGGCGTGACAAAAGACGAATCGGATATCCTCCTGCAATACATCTTTAACCTGGTGAATCTCAATCACGACCTACAAGTCCGCTATAAATGGGGGAAAAACGACCTTGCAATTTGGGATAACCGGTCGACTTTCCACACTGCGACCTACGATTACGATGCTGTGAGGACAGGTGATAGAGTTTGCAGTGTTGGCGAAGCCCCGTATTTGGATTTAAATAGCTTGACTAGGCGAGAGGCTTTGGCCAAGGAGAGAGGGGAATAAGTGTAATGTTATGTTTAGTTGTGCCTGTTTATATCTGGTTTAATGAATGACGTATTTAACCCTTAACCCTACCATTCGATAACAAACCTCGTATTCCGCACAAACCTCTAACATCACCGGCACCCTGCATAGAAAAACCCCTTTACCATACTGTTCCAATGCATACCCACTCTAAAATAAGCCGTCCCGTCCCTTGGAACAAACATCTTTCCAACGTTGTACCAATAAATTTCATGATGCCGCCGGCAAACATGATCGACACGGAGAATCAACGGACGGCCGACTGGAACAAATCTGCAGAGGACCCCTGGATATATGTAGGAAAGGATGTTTTGAGTTGCGTCGATCATTGAGGGGAGATTGCCGAGGTTTGCGATCTAATCTATGTCAGTGGAACCTTGATAGTAGTGATATCACAATTCAAATAGCTAATGACAGTGTAGTATTTCGGTGGTAATACGAACAATCATCTTCATGCTCGTTGTCCCATCTCGTATCCATCATCAATTATCTGATCGACACAGCATCATCGCCTATCCCCTGCCAAGTACCTACCGACCCAAATAGAAACACCGCTCGGGCCTGCCCGGATTCCCAACCAGACCACCAACAGAAAATATGTATCCCCCAGGAGCACAATAGCATGGGCCCTTCCAACGACATATAAAACCCTCCGGGTGGCCCGTCTTTTGAAGCCTGACTTTCTATCTTCACCACCCATCTGCATTTGTTCCTTCGGGCCTCATTCACTTTTTGCATTCACACACATTGTAGACTCACTCTTTAGTCTTCATTCATTCTCTCACTTCATCACATTTTTACATTCATCATCATGCCTTCTCTCGCTCAAGTGCTCGCTGCTACTGCAGTCTTCAAGATTGCCTCTGGCGCGGTTCTCGACCTCCCCATGACCCGTTCCAACGGCTACGTAAGTACCCCACTACATGACATCTTGAAAACTCCTGCTAACCTCCGCAGTCTACCGTCGATGTGGAACTTGGCACTCCCGCTAAGACCTACTCTCTCATGTTCGACACCGGCTCCTCTACCGCCTGGGTCTACGATGGCAACTGCGCCGAAGACTGCCCCAACTACACCGCCTCCAAACGCCCCTTTGTCGGCTACAACGGCACCCAGTCAACCACCGGTATCGCCTCTGGTGCCTTCGGTGCCATCGACTACCTCGGTGGTGCCACCGGTGGTGCCATTTGGAATGACACCATGTCTATCGATGGTACCAGCTGGTCCCAATCTTTCATGGCTGCCAACAGAAGTTCCTGGGCGCAAACTCCCGCCGACGGTTTCTTCGGATTGGCATTCAACACCATTGCCGAGCCACACACCTCCACCATCGTGGAATCCATGATGCAACAGGGCAAACTCGACCTTCCCCGTTTCGGTATCGTCTACTTCAACAACACTGCGGACGACCTCGAGAACTCTGGTCTTGTCACCATCGGTGCCTCCCGCGAAGAGGAATACACCACTCGCGTCCTGGCCGAGATCCCCACTCAGAAGTCCGGACAGTCTGGCTCCTTCGAGCTCTGGCGTGTTGACACATACGCTGTTACCGGCCGCTTTAAGAACACTTCTACCACCATTGATGTGCCCGAGACATCAAACCGTACCGCCCTCCCCAGCGGCTCATACACCGTCTTCGACACTGGTGCTGGTACGCCCTCTGTTCCCACTAACGTCCTGGAGCCCCTGTATGCCTCTATTGGTATGAACTGGACGGCTATCATCACTGGCGCCCATATCCCCAAGTGCAGCGAGTTCACCGATGACTGGTCCGTCACTTTCGAGTACACAAATGGTCAGAACCTTACTGTGTATGGTAGCCAGTTAGCGACAACTGGTTTCGCTAACCAGGCTGATGCTTGCTGGCCCCCATTTGACGACTCGGGTGCGTCGGATTACTTTTTCCTGTTTGGTACTAGATTCTTGCAGAACTTTTACACCACATTTGACTTTGGCTCGGACCAGAGCGAATTTTACTCTCCTACTATCACTTTCTCTGAGTTGAAGCCTGAGTACAAGTCGTAGGTTCGCACATAGATAGACATCATGAGAATTAAGCATAGTTTTAGTAACGAAAATCAAATTATTTGTATACAAACCCGTAATTAATTACATAAAAGCCATGAAAAGAGCAACACCAGTACCAACAATGGTGGCCCACCCAGAACCAGAAACCCTGCCTACCCCACTGGAGGTACTCTTAGCGCCATCCCACAAATCTAACATGCATTGGGTGAATAGCGCATTATCAGTCCACTTTCCATTCTCATAGGTAGGCGTCAAGGTCAGAATGTAGCTGCTATCAAAAGAGCCAGCAGCCCAACCAGTCAAGCCAATGTAGACATCCGAGTTGTTCATGATAGCCTGGTTCTGCTCGCAAAAGTACTGCGTGCACAGATCGTCATGGTACGCACCCGTCTCAGAGATCATACCAGTACGGTTCTTTCCTCTGAGGTACTCGGCCAAGCTGTTGAAGGCATCGACGTTGTTGGTAGTGCAGTTCTCGTAGGTACCAGAGTTGTTCTCGTCAAGGTACTTGTGGATATCCAGGATGAGGTTGTCGGTGGTGCCGTCGGGGTTGGTCACGTTGAGCATGATGTCAGCGGAACCGTTTTCGACTAACTGCTCAGCGTTGGTGAAGTTGGTACCGGGGAGGAGAATCATCTGGGAGGTAGCACCAGAGTCACGAATGGCAGTGACAGCGGCCTGAACGGTGCCCGCCCATAGGGTAAGGTTCAGATCATGTGGTTCGTTCATAAGACCGACAATAATCTTCTCTTCATCCACGTACGGCGCCATGATGTTAGTCCACAAGGTGGAAAAGTCGTCATCTGAGGGACCACCTTGACCGATAATCTCATCGTCGTACCGCGCAAAGTTGTGCAGATCTATTTGGCAGTATACGTCCAGGTCGAGGCAGGTCTTGACAAGCTTTTGGTAGTTGGCAAAGTTGGTCGAGTCAAGATCAGACCCGCCGTTGGAGTCGGTGAGGTATTGCCATGATACGGGGAGACGGAACATGTTCAGGCCGTTCTTCTTGTGGAAGTGCTTCATCTGGGCCGCACCATCGACGACTCCACCGACCTCCATGAGGGGGAATACGATATCGGACATTTCACATGTGCCCTGTAACTTGATTAGTTCTCTGATTATTTGTTTGGTTTCCCGATTGGGATTGTACTTACATTGATGGCACAGCCAAAATCAATACCAGCAATAGCAACACCCTATTCATACCCAGTTAGCTTTATCCGGTCCTTCAAAAAGACTTGGAGAAGGCCTCTAAGGCCAAACCCAAAAAACCCGCCATGTTCCCGCAGCGTGACACGTGAAAAATCCTGTACGACGCTGTACCCTTCATAAGTCGCCAAGGGGCCCGGAACAACAATGGCAAAATCATCTCAGTACGACCATGACCCCGACGGAAACGGCCTCGGTGACGGCGCGCATGAGGCATGTACCACGGGGAGGGAAAATCTCCACATTGGACGCCGACTGCGGAGACACGCACACACGGAGTCGACAAAATGGAAGAGGCCAGTAGGGCCTGGACCCCGCTATCAGCCCCCACGTTGGCGGCGTCTGGGGTCTGGCTTGACGGGATGGCACACGTCGGCGGCGGCTAGCGGCGCTGATCATGGAGATACACGTGACAACGGGGATTGGGAATGGAGGCATGGGGGGATTAAGAATACTTACCAGGTATTCAACGCTGGCGGATGCCAGGCCAGTCAAGGCGGCCAATAAAGTGAAAGTTTTCATTGTGGTGTTTTAGGGAAAGTGTTGTCTTTGGTGTGAGTCGAGACAGTAATTTGCGATGAGGTGATTAGAGAAAGTATATTATTGTCTCAGATGAGAAACGAGCGTGTACACGACGTGGTTAGTCGTTGAAAGAAGCGAACGTAGGGAATAAGTGAGAAGAAAAAGGGAAACGAAGTAGAAATAGATAAGCCGACGACGATGTATTTAGCTTGATAAGTAGGACCTCAGGGAGGCGGGGAATAGCGTTTAGTGCGAAAGAAGCTTGTAGAGGGGCTATCCCGGCTGGTGTGCAGTAGACTCAGTTTAGTGAAGAACGGCAGTCTGTGCGGAACAAGAAGGTTGAATGACGAGCGGAGTGCAGGTAGACACGGCGAATCAGAAGTGTAGAAAGCGAGTGAATAGACGTTGTGCAATGAGCATATGTAACGAGGGAAGTTCCCGGTGAAGAAAAGCGAATCTAAGAAAAGATGAAAGGCGGAATTGTAAGAATGACGGGTGGGGGTTATAGACAAGTAGATGAATAGGTCTAACGAGTGACGGGCCCACGCAGGTTTCCGGGAAATTTACGAAAGCAAAACGATACGAAGAAAAGGAAGGAAAGGAAGGGAAAAAAATAATGGAGAAAAGAAGAGAAACACGAAGGGAAATACTCTCGTAATAAAAGTAAAAGAAAAGATATCGTTGAAACCCGACTTACCCGCCTTCATATACATCCATTATCCTAGCCTGGCATTCCTTATTTTAAGCGGGTTCCTGGATTTACTGGGGTCTTGAACTTGGCACCGGAGTTAGACACGGCCAGACATTTCTGGGGCGAGGCCGCTATGCCTTGCTGTGTGTGTGTTAGTGTAGGATGGTGACAACAACGCTTGAAAAGAAGGGAGGGCGAGATTTCAACTAGACTGGGGAAGGATGGCGTCCGACTGGGGCTGATGGTATGGTTCTTAGTGTTGAATTGAATCATTCGGGTTAGAAGTGTCTTGGAAGAAAAGGAAATTCAAGTATCTTGGTGTTTTCTTTTTTGTTCATGATTTTAATGGGGTTGTCAGATGGTTTGGTTGGCTGGAAACGCCACGATGGGTGTTGGTAGTAAACATGGCGCGATACGAACTTGTCGGCCCTATCGGTATCTACCCGGTCGGTGACTTGGTGACAGTACGGGAGTCGCGAGTTCCAGGAGGAGGAAATATATCTTTATAACCCTAGGTGGCGAATTAATTCTACGGACTTGATAAGTGTATTGGAGAAAGCTCCGAATGGAATGTTAAATGTGGAAATAAAGAACAGAGACGATTCGAGTGATATCCACAAGTACATACACACGAGAGCCAAGACGAATGTCCTGTTGTAGTATATGGATTGCCGCATACGGATGTCGCATCCCGCATTGACAATTCTTCCAAAGGAATTCGAGGGCCCTGAAAATTCCAATTACGCGGCTCAGGAGGATAACTCCCAATCCACCACTAGTCTATGACGTTTCTGGGATGTCAAGCGCTCCGTCGACAAAGAAAAAAAAGGGAAGCCGAATGTTCCAAGCACTAAACATTCATCATTGCCGTACCTGGGTTCCTTCGTTTCACCCTGGAATCAGGGGCCACTTTCCTTCTAGATACACTCGAGACCCGGGATCCCAGAGCAACATGGGACGACCGGATTTGTCATGTGGCACCGGGCGATCCATGGTTACCGGTGCGTGAATATCCGGATGAAGCTGAATGCGCCAGTCCTGACGTATGTATACTTGCGCGTGCTAAGAGTGTGGATGGATCAAGCTAAGTAGCGAACCCCGACAGTGCGCGTTCTGGACTTTCAATCAATGGGGTTAGATTCGGGATCTAAAGCCTTTGGATTCTGGGGCGGATACTGATAATGTAGCTATTTATTGTATCTATGTAGGATTGAAGGAGCTGGCTACCGCGGATTCCGCTACGCTATCATACAGCTGAGACATTGCCACAGGTGAAAGTATATTGTAGAGCCGCGTCAACCACGACTGGGCCGTCGACGGAGAGGCCTTGAGGCGTTACAATGGGATTGCCGTGTATGCTTTCTTGTCGGGGTCATCCGGGGAGAAGCCGACAGTAGCGCAGAATGCAAGCCTTGTCCGGGGATGACGGGTCTCAATATGGTCGTAGACAAATAAATTAAGATGGCCTATTACGGTAAGCCAGAGGAAGACTAACACAGAAATGTCCATGTTGTGCTTACCCATCCTGCTTGTTCCGGGGGATCTAGTATTTCTCACTTCAGATGTCTGCCAGAGATTTCTTCGGTCAATGCTTTCCTCGCATTTTGATAGTCTCCCAAATAGTATACCCAGATAACCGTAGCAATAGCCATTTCACATGATAGCGGTTGATTCAAACAAGGAAACATCATCAGTTGAGAGTAGCGGGCCATCACATATTTGCATAATCACATTCTCATCTCCACACAATAAAACGCTTCCAACCCCACATCCAATTGATTTGCCCAGTTAACATGCAGTACGGTGATCCTCACAGCACATGACATCAACAACCCCATTTCCCCTGTTCCTGTCAAACTATTCCCTGTCGTGAGGATGATCTTTCTAGCACCGTACCTGACAGGTTCGGAGTTCGGATGTATAGATCATTTGAAGCCTGCGACTGAAGGGATAAACTAGTTCAACAGTAGTTTTGTAGATCGTTGACAGTTACGATGGCACCATTTGCGTGGTTTCTGTGAAGTTTAAACAATTCCCCCTTTCTTGAACCCGGTAGAGTCGGCTGTATCAATTTGCAGTTGGTTACCTCCGTCGCCCTAATGCAACAATCATTTCCTTTTTGTCGCTGAGAAGCCTACTTGGTAAGTTTATCGTCGTTAAAGTGTTCCAACAAGGGGCATCCCAACAGCTAGGTTATCAGAGTCGGATCTCTCAATCAGTCACATGTATGTATGCAGTGTTGTTTACTTACACTGGGTTCAGCACGTGGATTCGATCAAGGGAGACAGTGTTTAAATGTGTTTGTGTTCACAGATGTTTAAAAATAGGGAGGCAAAACAGGAAACCACGCGGTAGAGACGGATTGACTTAGACATGGTGATGTTGTTTTAAGGTAATTTTGCAACCACGTTTCTGGCGAAGTCTTGTCACAGTAGGGTTCTTGGGGTATTCTAGAATTTTGTGGATCGAGAATTGAGAATGTGATGAGTTAGAGTTTGGCTTTCGGGCGGATGGGGCCGGATTAAGGTTTATTAACGCCCGGAATTTGTAGATTGTATTGAGGCTTGTCAGACGGTCCTGGATCAAGAATTTGCGGTCTATGTATGTATATACAATGCTTCATACATGTGATGATATGCTCATGATGATTGGAATATTGAGGCATAGATGGTAATGAGACTAGCTAGACGCATTTTTTAGTCATGCTAAGAGAAACTGACACTCTTAGACCTTAATGTTCGCATCCGCTTAGGAGCGACAGCATGTTCTTGTCTGGTACTAGACTTAAACATCCTGGGTGGCGCAAAGCAATGATCAACATATCCGACGACCATGGTACAGATACACTTGTAGAAATTGTTCAATACAGCAAAAGATCAAATGATAGACCATCAAACAAACAAAGGTATTTATCATCATTCATCGTTAAAAGAGACAAAAGAAACGCTATCCTACCCGTGAAGGAATCATGTCCAGCTACCGACCATTTCACCTAGCACTCTCTGCTTCTAATTCAACCGCTTCCATAGGCACTTGATGCATCTCATGAATCGACTTTGGTCGCACTGGTTGAGAAGGATGCAGACTCGGTGCCGCGGCTGGCGCGTGTCCCATTTTGAAATGATTTACTCTCACCATTTCCGCAAACTTTACTGCCTTCTTATAATTTCGTTCCTGGTTCGTATCGATACAAGCCCGGATAAACAAGACGAAATGGAGCATCGCGGCAATATATAATAAAGAGAGCCCGGTAATCCCAAGCTTGTGCACCACGATCTCGGATTTCAAAAAGAGTACATAATCCGGATCCCCCAAATACATTCCTAGGGACTCGTACATAGAAAGCTCATCTTCAATTCTCAAGTCTTCCCAGGAGACGGAATATGCCGCCCATAGACTTGCAATGATGCTCATCGAGAGCCATGAAATGAAATGGTACGCGATGTGCACACTAGGCGCAATCGGTTTATTAACACCCCGTCTCATCTGTGTTCCAAGATCTGCGGCAACCCAAGCGGCTGATAGAAATGTAAACGGCATAGCTGCAGAAAATAGCCCTATTCCGCCGTCGGTATCGTTTATATCTTCAATCAGCCATATCCCGTAAGGGCATACCACAAGGATGGCTATGTCGATGATGAAGATGAGAAAGCCGAATATGTTTTTCACTTTCGACCATATCGGACTAAATGGCGGCTCAACGGTTCCGAGAACATCGACGGCAACGCTGGCGATATATTGGGCTGCGGTGAGTGTTGAGTGTGATGGTGTTTTGAATTGCATCGCGAATTCCTCGGAGGCCTGGGCTCCGAGTTGTTGAGGAAGAACCATTTTAAACGAATGTGGCGATGATTATGGTGATGAACTAACGTAAAGGTTAATCAAAGAGATAGAACCCTCGGAAATCTCATGATGGGCTTCCGAGGTGTCTTTCTTCTTATATTTAGAGCCCAAAGGAAGCGCGAATAACCCACAAATAGAATGCCGATCTTGCTCGCCCTGGAATCCTGATACGCTGGCACGCCACAGTATTTTGCCCAGGTTATATTACGGTGGATGGCGGTCACGCGGGTGAAACGAAAGTCCCGATCTCCCCTGTGTCAGCCCGTTAGGCCCGCCCCTGGTGGGCGCTTAGAGTGGTTTCCGTACGGATGCGGACGTGAAGAGGGGCCGATACAACAGGATGGATGGGCTCTTTATGTTGAAATTGAGATGGAGATTCATTGTTGGGGGCAACATTTGAGTTTATCTTTGCCTAGATGCCGGTAATCAAAGGTGTGATGTAGATTGTTGGGTCGTGACTTTATTTATCTGAAGATTTGGGTGGGTAGATTCATCCAAATGTTTTTTGTTGTCCTTGTGATGAAGTACGCACAATCAGGGATCTGGACCATACTAGGACTATGAGACGCATTACAGAGAAAGGGATTGTTCAATATTGTTATGAGCAACCATCCCCAATATATCTCATGTCCCTGTTGTTTTGAAAATTGCTTTAGACGCAAGGTTAGTACGAAGGGTCCTACCAACTTATAAAAAAAACATACACACATATGTGTAAATAAACAAACTTCCACTCATCTACTGGTATTGGTATGGCTATGTATGTATATGGCGTAGCCAAGGCAAAAGGCCAATTACTACTTGGCCGGCGGTCTCGTTGGATGGTCGCAAACGCGATATTATGACCTGGGTGGTTTCCTAACGGTCAATTTCATATAATCCTAGGTTTCATTGAGGGACTGACGAGTTTAGTCAACTCTACGATGGTGTAGTTATCTTGTAAGTGTAACATGATTATTTTCGGATATTTCTACCTTTAGTAGCGACTCGTGCGGAAATTACACTTGATGTTAGGGATATTTGTATATAACCCTAACACATGTTATCGACATGTTTTACACATCTTGCAAGAAAAACGACAATGAATTAGTGATAGGTAAGTGTCTTGAAATGGCGTACATTATGCTTTCTAGACTGATTTTTAAGATAATTAAGGCACATTGAAAGTACCCAAAAGGTACAGTCTATTCAACGGTTTACATTTCAGTTGAGTTGGCAAATAACTCGACCATTGGCCTATGTTCTTGCATGGGGAACCACATTCACATCAGGTCGGCATTATAGTGTGGATATAGACTCTCTGGATAGAAATATCACGGGGTATGTGAAGGTCAAAGACGTTCTTCACCATTAGATAGCTATTCACTGAAGACGAACGGAAAGCATGGACAACGACCAGGCGAATGCCGGACAGCAGGAGACGTGGATATTCACATAGTTCCATATACGCCATTGATGCTTCCACACAGCAATTCCTAGAATATCTACCAACAGGCTGTTGTGTTGCTTGTCAAGGTATGGAGCATATCATAGACATGCATTGTGTTGACTGGTGCTTATGGTCAGGTGGTATTTAATGTTAGGGCTTACCGGGCTTAACCCGTGCATTTAGTTTCCTTTTTCTTCATGGTCATTTCAGCCAGATTCTTTTGTCATAAAATATCAGTTCACTGTAACAATCTACACATTGCTAGTCATTTGTACAACATATAGCCTTCAAAGTATTATTATTATGGTTCATCATTACAAAAAAACAAAAACGTTAAGCCATGTACCACCCAATATCCAATATTTTCCCACAACACGCTTTATACTTGTGCTACAGCCGGTTGCTGAGCAGCCACCGGAGCACCCTGATTGACTTGCGCTATAGGGACAAGTGAATAGCCAGCAGGAATCTGGTTCATACTGAAATGGTTCGTCTTTGCCATGATCGCATACCGAACCGCCTTCTTGTAAGTGCGGTGGCGATGCGTATCAACGCAGGCGCGGACGAAGAGGACGAAATGCCCAATGTTGATCAAGTACGTCAATATAATGACGGCAAGAGCTACCCGATGGAGGCGAGTCTCGGATGTTGCAATAGCGTAGTAGTAATCATCTGAATCATCCCACCCGAACACGTTCTCAGACGTGCTATAGTCCCACCAGAAGACGTAGTAAATCGTGAATAGGGAGACAACCCAGTCGAGCATTAGCCATAAGACTAAGTGATAACCGACGTGGGCACCGGGGGTGATTGGCCGGTTGATACCGCGCTTCATTTGGGTGAGGGCATCGGCGGTGATCCAGAGGGCCGAAAGTACTGCGAAGGGGAGAGCAACGGTGAACCAGATGTTGGATTCAGTGAAGTTGTATAGGGATTGGGAGTACCAGATTCCATATGCCGAGAGAATAATGATGGGAGTGTCGCAGAGGAGAATCAGAAAGCCAATGATGTTCTTGGCGATCGCCCAACGTTTGCTAAAGTATGGCACGACGGGAGCACCGGCAATTCCAGTGGGAGTAGTCATGTATTGTGGTTGAGCCGTGGTCTGGGCAGGAACTGCTGGGGCGGGCGTCGCAAGGACTGGCTCAGGGTCGGGTAAGGCCCCGGAAGAAGTTGGGAGAACCATATTCAAAACGAGTGACTATAAAAAAGAGAATAAGGTGGCACGAGGAATGGAAGAATTTGGGAACCTTCAATGACATCGTTCGCGTCTTATATCATTCGGTCGGTCGCACCTTCGCACCAATCGCTGATCTCTCCCCCTTCATAGTCTCTTGTTGATCCTGCCAGGCAAGTTTGTGAGACCTTTTTGCCCGGTTACTATGACCAAACAGCATGTCATCTCATCGCATGACAAAGAAGAACCCACTTGTCAGCGAGAAAAGACATCGGGGCCCCTGCAGGGACTTTACTTAGCCCCTTTCTTGTAGTCGCTCCAAAGCGATAGCCGCTACAGACGCCACCCGTTCCCTCCTGTCACCGTAATATTTTCACGGATGTAGGATGGCCCGGTGACCGAGAACGAGCTTATTGGGTTTAGGGTGTGTTGATTAACATGGGAATCCTGGAAATAATGATATCAGTGCTACATTCGAATTTCTTTTGGCAGTTCTAACGAGGATTAGCCGCATCTCGCTGGATTTGGAACTCGCCTAGGAATTGAGTTGTTTGCTAATTCTTGGGATGCAGGGAGATAGTTTATTAGAGTGAACCACATGTCATAGTTTATTTACGACAAGGTTGGCGCCCCGTGTTGTCTGTTGTCTATTGCTGATTATCAATTGGTGTATTTGGTATTGAAAGTCATCAATTGACTGTAGCATTAGGCCATACTCCCCATAACCAAACATTGTGCCCATAAAATCACACATTACCAACCTAGACCTATATTCGTGACGACTGTTTAGCCACTACTAGGGTGGTTGAACCGTATGCCTTATTATACCAACTGAAAGGGACCTGAACTTTGAAAATACCTGGCTATACGGTTTTATCTATACTGGTAAACGAAACTGTATGACTGCATGTCCGTATGTTTGTAGTACTTTCACAACAAAACTGGGTAAGTAGGACATCATGGTCGACCAGACTTACATAGAGCATGCGACAAGAAGAAAACAGGGCCTATTAAGGTCTTAGTTCATTTCGGTAATACCGCAGTAGTAGTCCCTATAAGCTGTACCACATTCTATTCATTTATCGTCGTCATCTTATCGAAATGTATCCCCCACGCATGTATAGTGCATACGGGCGTTTGGCTCCACCGACCGTGTCCTTGTATACGCCGAAGTACGTACTGGTCTATCTTACCATACGGGTAAAACCTGATGCTCTCAGATTTACCGGGGTGTCAAGTATTGGACGCCGTTGTCGTTGGTGTTACGTTGAAGGTTACTATTTAGTCCCGTCTCTACCGAAATCGCCCAACCATAATAGGGAAACAACTACGGTCAAATCCTTCAGTCACTACTCACTTCTTTTTGCCTACTGGAATTAGACTTACATGTGACTTGGCAATAAATTTCGTGTAACCGACAAACTAGTCGGTCGTAGTGCTGGATGTCAGGGAGATTTACGTCTTGCCTCCATTGGTAGGTAGGAACTCTACCAAGCTTATTTTTAGTACAACTTCAATCTCGAACGATATACGAGGAATACCAACTGAAAATACACGGAAGCATAGTGGCCAGATGATCCAAGGTAACACTTTGTAAGAAAATGATTATTCATCAATGTGGTGAATCATGAGAATATGATGACGTCATCTTGCAGAAAAATCTTGGCGGTCATCTACGCCGGGCGATACCACATGATGCGTAAGCAATGGCTGCGCTTCGCGAGGAGCGATTCCTACGCGGTATAAAACCCCGTATTCCTGCTATTTACGAACCACTTTTTCTCTCCATTTGGGCAGCATTCAATCCCAATACAACCATCAAGATGCTTTTTAGGAGCCCACTCACAGCGGACCCCAACAAACAGTACACTGGCTTTATGGCCGATGGTCCAGCCTCTGAATATTGTAAGCCCAATGTCCCTAAATGCTAAATATAGTAGATTCTTTGCATGTCAGAAACTAGATCACGGACATCGAATGTGAATGCTACCATGGCACCACCATAGATGCTCAAAACCAACCTCTCAATCCATATGCTAACCGAAACTAGGGCAGAGTCAAGACTTCGCCCCCATCGTTGATAGCAGAGTCATACGAGATGAACACGGCGAGCCGATCGAGATTAAATACCGATTCACTCCGCGTCGGCCTGTTCGTGAAGGCACAACGAGCAGTTCATTCACAGTTTGCGGCCCCCCAGGCCCCTTAACATATACCCATAAGCCATTAGCCCCGGGTCAACCCCGAATTCGATTGATCACTTTACACCCTGGTACTGGCAGTGACCATTTGCGTTGCTCGCTGACTGTCCATAATTTCCCGGATGCCGTGGGGAAATACATCTGTCTTTCGTACGTTTGGGGGAGCCCTCGGGGGACTTATCCAATGTACCTAGACGGTGGCATCATTGGCATTACCGAGAATCTCATGGCGGCTTTATGGCACATCCGACAGAAACAGAGGCCGGTTCGGCTGTGGATTGATGCCCTTTGTATCAATCAATGCGATGACGAGGAGAAGGCAATTCAGGTCGGAATGATGCGTGAGGTATATACGCATGCTGACAGGTTGATATCGTGGCTCGGCTCAGTGCAGTCTGATACTACGGCTATTTCACGCGATTTGAATCGGTTATTTCAGGCTGTGTTGAATTGGAACAAGGACAAGAACACCGGGGACCGTTTGTTGACTACCCTCACCGCCGTTAACTGGGTCAATCTTCGTCCAATATTCGACAGTGCTTACTGGTCGCGAGTGTGGATCGTCCAAGAGGTTGGCCTGCGTGAGGAGTACCGACAGCTCTTATCATTGTTTTTCGGATCTTCTGACGAACCCCGTGACCCCAGGATACGGCTCCAAATACAGTGGCCCAAACTCAATGGCAAACGGGTGGACTACATGCTTTATGGAAAGTGCAAGATATCGTTTTGGACGATAATAGTCCTTACCTGGTTCTTACACACTGCGCAGTTTGATGAAGACATTAAACGGCGGAGGGAGTTATTGCCATGGACTGGCAACCTGAACACTGATCTGTTTTCACTTGCGCGAAAAGATTTCGACTCTACCATTCAACCTTCATGCTTCAGCTTCACAATGCAACTACAAGAATGCATAGCTGAAGTTGTAGACCTAGCCGGCGTTTTCAAATACTCCTGCGTTTCTTTGCAATCTACACATCCTCGAGACCGCTTGTTTTCCCTTGCCGGCCTTTTGAAGGGATCTGAGATTGAAGTCGACTACAAAAAGCCAGAGACCGAGGTAGTTTTGGATCTCGCGGAAATATTGTTCAAATCTCTTCAACTGTCAAACAATTCCGACCCAATGCCGTACGAGAATCATGGGCTATTGCCGTCCCTGCAAGGCCAACTTCCCGTAGCTGACACATTGATATCTTGGGTCCCTTATGGAAAAACGGTTCTTTTCCCGGGCAAAACCTATAACTATGAGTTCTTTAATTTCCAAGATGATGAATTCTACGGACCAAGAACAGACACGTATGAAAATACACGGTTTGTTCGTGGTCCGGGCTGGGGAGAGCTTTATATGCAGTGCATGTATCGATCAACTATCACTAAATTGTTTAAACGGGGGGACGACAAGCAACTTAGAGAAGCAATGGCACGTCGCTTTGGGGGACAGGATCCCGACGTTGCCGGAAACGATGTTCTGTCAGCCTGGCTACGATACGAAGAGTCGGGCCCAAAATTCGATACACTATTGAAGCAATATCTAGACATCTCTGGATATCCAAATGTCGAGAATGATGCCGATGTCGTTGGCGTGTTATGGAAGATGCAGGTACAGGGCCACAATCTTGGGGTCCTTTCCGACGGTAACCTTTTTGTAGGTTGTTCATACAGTCAGCCCGGTGATGAGGTTGTCTTGGTAGAAGGCATCCATGCGGCATTCGTGGTCCGCAAAAAGGATACGTCCGACAAGTTTATATACGTCGAGACAGCACATCTGGTGGGGGTTCATCATACGAAATTGATTACGGAGGGTCGTGAGGAGATAACGATGGTATGAAACAGTCACATTTTGTTCGTTAGTTGCTCGCGGTGAGAAATTCTCTACACGCATCTGTAGGGTTACGTGACAGCCCCGAGTCGGGGTGCCATAATACAGTGTCGGACTATTGCCTATGGGTCTTGCTAGAGCGATGCTACAAAGAAAACCGGGGATCTCATGCTGAATTTGAAGATTGCATATCCCTGAAATGAAGTAAACGGGCTATCTTACTCGGATCATGGCCAAAGTTTATCGGAAAAAAAGCCACCATATTCACGCGTATCCGGGAATTCCACTAGCATGATTGATGAGCACTCTGTACCTTCGTAGCGACATTAATGGGCATTTCTCTATCACATAGTGCGACAGACTAACAAGTGTTATTGGTTTATAGCTTGTCAAACAATTCTTGCGAGTGAAATAACAGACGGGCATCATTGCCCCGTGTCTCTCGATACAATGGGGATGTTGACTTAACCAACAGGCCTGTGAGGTGCCCTATAAATCGTGTAAACGCTCAGCCCACTGTACAGTTTCTGCTACAGTGCAGCGGGTTCCCGCACTGTGACTTTTTGTAACCCTAACAAACAGTGCGGATCCGATAATGATAGCTCAAACAGACGATCTGGTATTACGACAAATGGACCCAATAACAGGTCTACCCATACATTATGTATATCAGTTCATAGCCCACAGGCCTGTTCACACGTCGAGGCTATCGGTTCACTTGATTCAAAAACCTATCTGATGTAGCTTACACATGAAGACTAGCACAGTCAGATGCACTGTGCTGTCAACGATGGCACGTCCATCAACAGTTTCGAGGTCTCAATGATACGCCAGCCTGGAAAAATAGATATCTATTTGTGGTCCGATCGAACACCTTCACCCACAATACGGTCCCCTCAAATAAACATGAAATGACGCCTACAGAACTTACAATATTTGTAGAATCATTACCTCATGTCCGTATTTGTTGGGTCAACATTGGCATACCAATTGGGATTTCCTCATCACATGTACCTGAAAAGGGAACCGTCGAACATGGGATCATTTCTCGCCAGTGAACAATGACATTGCCCGCCAAAAAGGTTGGATGAGATGTAGGCGTCACTTATAGAGACAAATATCTTCTAGCCTCGTATTCACTGTCCAATGTGTGACTTCAGGTGTTTTTTCCACCAAGCACATCGATATGAAGAATATAAAAGTATATAGCTGTTCAAGCCCTGTGTGTTTTGTAGTTTAATGGTACCACACTCTAGCTAACAATGGTTTTTCATAGCGATCTCATCAAAGAGGCAACTACTATAAGTGAAACAGGTTTCACCATTTTACCACGTTGACGACTGTACTACGTCAATATAGTTTGTCGACTACGAAAGGTATAGAACTAGCCACGGCCATAGATGTTAATTTTCAGGGATTTGAAGGTGATATAACAATGTCGAAATTATTTGTATCACAGCCATCACTACAAAAGACTCGGAAATACTGTAACTGGGTGGTTACTATGCTTACCTACCCGGAGGATTCCTTACGATGGCTCGACGGTGCGATGTAAAAGGGAAAACACAAGGTATCATGGAAGGTTTGTACAGTTTGTATCCATGAAATGAAGTAAACTAACCATCTCACCCGGATTCTGAGCAAATCTCACTCGGAAAATATCTATCCCATACACATGCCACCATGGATTCTAATAAGATTATTCACGACCACCTACAATGTTCATGGCAACCGTGATGGCCATCTTAACTTTACACAGTGCGAGGCTTGGTTGAATATTTTGAGTTTTAATACTTTTGAATGTTTGCCGAAGAAAAAACAAATAATGCCAATAATTCTCCTGAGTCTGTCTATACTGCGGTACATGAGGCGGGCATGTATGACTTAAGGGGAGCCATGTAAATGGCCTGAAACTCGGCCCGCCATACAGTGATATAGACAGTGTACAGGGTATCCGCACTGTAAGTTTGCGCAACCTTGAAACCCTAACACACCATGTAAATTATGATTTGATGGTTCTAGGCCGCGCTTTTCAGTCACGACTTATGAGCCGAACTACCTTCAAAGTAACATCCAATGTACATGATACAATAGCCCATATCTTCGCAAGTGTGGTATCATGTGTATCTTACAATATAATAGTGTATGGCCGTCAGGAAGGGCTGCCCCACTACAACCATGTCATCCGCACTGTGCTCGTAAAAAAGGGACTTACGTGGCTAATTCTGCGCCCTAGAAGCTTAGCTAATTCTTAAAATTGACGTATATGGGTGGCTTGATCGGATACTTCTGATCGGGACATCGTTTATAAGCCCAAATCACGAGCATTCCACAAGGAATGCGGATTTTATATGAATTCGCTACCTATTATAGTATTTTATTGCGTCAAGACTGAACACACCAGTTGGCATTTCCCCCCATATGCATCCAAGATAATTGAGTGAAGGAGGTTTATCAAGTGGAACCGTCTGTGTATTATTCACAAGCAAGCTTTGCACATATAGATGGAAAGAGATTCCCAGACCTATGTGTTCGAGTAAGAGTAGCCCGGCTAATGGTGACATGACGGCAGAGCATGGTCATATGTCAGATATGATAGTTGAATGTGATTGCTATGTAATTAGTAGGGATGAATGTCCTTTTCTATAGAGGGGACCAGAAGATGCACCCCAACAGATGGCTTGTAATGTTATGTAGCTGGTCATTGCAAATAAGTCTTGTCTGTATGCGAGACAGTGCCTGGGCTCCATCGCAGCCAATGGATACATCGTTGGCTAAAAAGCTTTCTGTCGGTCAGTGTCAATATAGGGTTCGGCTGATTCTGTTCATGTGCATAAGTGGGCTATATCTCGGAACGAAATCGTGAGTATCAAACTATGGCATCAAACCTGATTGCAATTGGGTCCCAATGGGTATAAAGCTAGACACACGAGAGAAAACAATCCTGACAAGGTCTATGTGCATTCAAGACAAACAATGAGGTAGTTGATAGAGGATGTCGTCAGCACAGTCTAGATATATTACGTTCTTTTGGTACTTTCTTTTCTTGTATGATGTCTCTAGAAGTACGACTTTGACCATTGCAAAGGCCTCCGTAAAACGCTCAGTATGTGACGCTCTCATCCCCAGACGGACAACATGGGGATCAACGACCTGCCAAAAGCCTGTTTATATACACAGTTCCCGGATTATCCGCACTGTGAGTTTACGGTAACCCTGATACCCTAATGGCAGTGTGAATTGACAACATGCGCACGGTACAATGCTACTTTGAACTCCGTTTGTCTCACGGGTAGAGATGTTACCGACTACATTCTCAACATCGACCTGCTCACAAGGCCAGGTTGTACGATCTTGTTTACCTCAACTGAGCTCCCAGTAGCTGGATCGGCTGAAAGATCTCGATTAACCTGAGAGCCGTGCGTCATACTGTGTTGCAAATGCTGGGAGTTTGTGTTTAGAATCAGTCTGATTCCCGGTAGAAAAAGCCATCATGAGGGAAGGCAGTGCCTATTCTACGGTATAGGTTAATAAACGGCGCATAAAAGCTTAAAAATGGGGTACTATTCACTGTTTTGGTCAGATTCAGTGCATGCAAACCGTGGGGCCATCGTAAACATCAGAATTCTTATAGCCTTGACCTCAAATGTATCCCATTCAACAGGGCAGACTTGATGGAGGTCAGGAAAGTTGTTTAGCGTGATTGTAAGAGCGGTTGACGGAGATCTGGGCGTTATAAGCTTGCACAGTGCTCCGCTACACCAACAAACGGTTTCATCAAGGCTCTTCTCGCCGTTTAACCAAAATCTAGCATCGGCCACTCCTGGAACCAGCGATTACGCTGATAAGGATTATATCTACACGGCCACCTACGTTGGCTACAGTACTGGGAGGCTTCGAAACCCCAGAGCCTCATACCGTGCACCAAGGACACCGCACTGTGTGTTTACATAACCCTAACCCACTAAGTACAGTGTCTATAACCAGTGCGCACAACTTTAGCTGATTTTGGTAAAATTTCTAGTGTCCTGAACTGCGGCCATACCAACACGAATTGATGCTCTAGTAAAAGCCAATCCCGCGAGGTATCACCATATCGGTTCACTTTACTGTGACGCATGATAGTCGACGAACCACAGTGGCTGCAAAAACTACACGGCGCGCGTGAAACTATCGCCTTCATTCACCTGTGTTTGGTTGTTGAACGGGAATTCTGATCGCAAAGTCAACTGGAGATCTCCGCACAAGCAACATGTAGTGTGGGTGTCAGCGAGATAACAACCTCTTTGAAACTAGGGGCATAACTACCCAAACCTAGAGTCCTACTTACACTCTATGTTGGTGTAGATGGCCGACTCGGAGTTTCTACGTTAAAAAGCAAATACCACGTCTAGTGTGTAGGCCGATGACCAGAGATATGGTGTCTAAAGCGAGAGCCATGTCCAGGCAAGCAGTGCTCGGTAATCGAAATATTCTCACATCAAGCAATTTGAGCAAGACGTTTGGGAAAGGCCCAAGTATCCCTTGCTACAATAGAGCTAAAAGAACGTGATTTGAACCACTTATAGCTGTCCATCAAATGTAACCATGAACCGAGTATTAAGACTCCACTGCTGTCGAACTATGTAGGAGAAGCGTTCATCTTCGGCAAGTGATCTCACACTGTGTGCACGTTGAACGGGCTTTGCTTCCAGAAGAGTCTTTCTTGTCCTTGTGACCGGAGCACCCTTAAGCCCATTGCTGCGGTGGGCGCACAGGCGGCGCCCGACATACCGGACAGTATTACTAACAGCGCAGGAGGCAAGTTAACAGATTAGATATCCACAGACAATTGCATAAGCTGCACACTGTGCGGCGGCTTCATCTCGATTACTGCTGGTATCTTGCTTCTGAAAGGTAACAGATATGTCCTATGTGATCCTGGGTGATCAGTTCACCTTGGGATGTTATCAGCCAGCTTTCTGTGTTATACTCGTGGCATACAGGACATCTTTATGTATAGACCGCTGACTTGGAACTTTGTTCCATGCCAATTTCACTCTCATTATAAGTATCCAAAGGCACGCAGTATGGACTTGCTATTTGTATGCCATGAGGCAACGTTGCTTTGGCATTGGCCCATCAAAGACTGCGTTGATTTCTATGAGAGTTCCGTAGTGAACTTGTGTAACAAAGCCATGATGTGTTGTCTCTTCGTACAACCTACGTGGGGTGTTCTACTTGAGCAATATCGACTTGTGCAGTTTCAGTTACTAGGATAAATCACACAAAATGCATATTTTCTGTAGTCTTGACCGTAATCCAATGCCAAGGAAATTACCGCTCTGTCTACTCTCATAGATACCGGCCACAGTACGACACATTCCCACACCCTGGTTCACACGGTGCTGTACACAGTCCTGAATAGGGTGCGAGCATCTGACACATCGTGAGCAAGACGATTCCTTGATGAGATTCATATAGCGTCTGGAGCACTCAGGTCTGAAATAAGGTACCCGTCGTACTCTCCATGATACGGTGTTAATGATAGCCTAACTCTCTCCTTGCTTTCCGCTCAAAAATACGAAACAACATTATGTACATCCGTAATGACATGCACTGTACAACATGGTTTGTCTTGTCACTGGAGAATGTCCATCCGTGAATCCCAGACGTAACAAGGGCGACATTTGCAAACGTCGACATACGTGCCCACGGTTTGGGTTTTTGAAAATGGGGCGGAAAAGTAATGCATTCGTTTCATACTAGTTTACAGTCTATAATATTTCAACAACTATAAGACAAATGTTGGAATAATGTCGTCACAGAACAGGGCTTCATCCCACACGAGCTCCACTGTTAGGTAACTCCATCAGTACACTGTCAAAAGTCAAATTCTCGTAGATAACATAGGAGTCTCGATAATCGAGTAAACAGTGTAGAGCACTGTCTATACATGTTACTGGTGATGTAAGTTGTTACGGTTGATTCAGTTCCAACCGCAGAATACTGCAGACATCCCCAGATATGGTGCTTCAAACCATGGTAACTTGTAGCCCGCCGCACCTATGTACAATGCAGTAATAGATATCCAAAATCACCACTGACTCTGTGCGTCTACAGAACGGCACTGTGTATTAGGGTACCAGGGTTAAATCACTTTACAGTGCATATTAGGGTGCGAAATGTACAAATACTGTTAGTTGAGTGAACTTCAACACTCACTACCCCACGCAACATGTGCTCTTTCGCTGTGGCGATTAAGGTGACATTAACACACAGTACCACAAACGGGCTAAACTAAACGGCTTGGAGCCAAGCGTTCCGGTTGTCGCGGAAAGTGTAAAATACTACTAACCCCACGCACTGTACCGTACTTCAACTTCGACTACCAACGTTACTATTTCCCCGAGTGCCCTTTACCCCATCGACTACGGTCTCTCCTATACACATGTAAGTGTGGTACAAGTCCAAAGTTGTAATTGTACGAGCAACAGGTTAAGGGTCCTTACTTTCAAACGACAATCCAACAAGACTTTGACACTTGAAAGCATATTTCGTGGTACGAGTACAAACACTTGACTAACCTCATTTGTTTGACTAACTCAACATCTACCTAGGTATTCTAGCCGACAACCTTGTAACCCGCATGTGACACGCTGTTTCTCCCCAATATATTTAAACTATTTCCCGTGGCTTAGTCTCCTCTGGACTGATTGACCCTCCCCTATATTCCGTGTCAATTCCATCCATGGGCGTTGGAACTGGTGTGTACGTGACGGGAGCCGAATTGGCAACCATTTGTCTCATTTGCGTCCCCGGCATGACCCTGAGTTGCTTCTTATAGCGTCTGTAGTGATGGGTATCGATGCAAGCACGAATGAACAGGATGAAATGACCCGCTTTAAGCACGAATATTAAGATTGTGACGATCAAAGACAAGTTGTAGAGTTTGTCCTCAGCCCCGAGGATCTCCTGGTAGGTGCTGTCTTCGACAGTATAGCCGTACTGCTGGGTCTGTTCTGCCATGGTATAGTCGTTCCAGACTTGGTACAAAGAAGCCAAGCCTGCGGCTAGAAAGAAGGACACAAGCCAGAGGATCAAATGGCAGCCAACATGCGCACCGGGTGTAATCGGGCGGCGGATACCCCGAATCTTTTGAGTCACCCAATCACTTAGAATCCAAAGTGCAGATAAGATACCTAACGGGATAGGAAGAACAAAGTAGGCACATTGATAATAGCTTTCTGTCCTCTTGGTGAAGAATGAGGTACCGTATGCTGATATGCCGAGTATAACCAGGTCGGCAATAATGATAATCGCTGAAATGCTGTTTTTGAAAATTGCCCAACGTCTGTTATAAGGCGGCTCCAGGGAATGCACAACCCCGTTGTTTTCATGCTGGTTCAGTTTCGTGGCGGGTACGTACTCGGGGAGGAGAGGTGCTGATGCATGAGTACCGGAACCAGTTGAACCAGCCTTGTCTGATGAAATAATATGCCAAGAAGTGCGGAACATGATGGAATGGCTTAAAGTGATGACTACATTCAACATCAGTAGCTATCGAGTCAGGGTGATACATGCACTTTATATGTTCCTAGGCGCGCCCAACTTGGAAAACTATCACTATTATGTCGCCGGCAAATGTTGGCTCATAACAATGTTGACATGCATTTCCATTTTGACCCTTCATGCATCGGGCAATCGCATCTAGATACACAGGTTTGCCCGAGAACTGCATTTATGCACACTGACTGATACTTAGCTTACAGTAAGACTAGTAAAACCTAATCCCCAAACCGCTGGTGTGCCACTTCGATAGTAGTATCATGTTTTATTCTTTCATACAATTGGAATTAGGGAAGCGGAAATGATGAAACGAATCGGTGAAATATCGACCGACCTGTTTTCAACGCGGGATGAAAAATATCCATCGGAGACTTTTGTACCCCACCTCAATGTTGTTAAGCTTCTTCGGTACCAAATATTTTGTGTGGGAGAATGACGGCCGGATAACACCGGAGGATTAGTCGCTTATGTGTCTCGATGCGCAAACAAACACTGATTAGTTAGTACTACGTTCGCTGGTTTAAGGCCATTGGCTGGATTGAGAAAGCTGGCCTTCAGGACGTTGGGCATCAATATGACTGCATATATAAACATGTAAGATCCATGGCGGGGCATGCAAGCTGATACAGGACATCATTTAATTGGACAGATGTGTGTATAAACATAAGCTTATTTGATCATCTTTGGGTCGCGCTAAACAGCCAACCGGAGAGTTTGCCTGTTCAGGACAAGGGTACACAGCTGCGCCTAATGATTGCCGTGTCACAGAAGATCACAAAGGGGCTATGGCACTTAGCCTTCCGACAAACCAGTTTCCACCGACGCCTGACGATAAGCGCATATGTGAAGTGAAAATAGCGACCGTTCCTTTTAGTAGAGCAATAGCGAAAGAACTGACAACAGTAAAGCCCTGAGGAAAACGGCCAAGGCCACTGTCGTTTGAATCTTCTTTTCTGGAGTGTTACTTACACCCCATTTTGAAGTCTTTTGTCAGATTCATGGCGCACCTCAACTTACCTTACATCAGCGGTTACCTTTCCGTGGTATGCTGACGGCTGAATAGTCAGACACGGGCGTTCTACCATCGTCTAGATCTGACTAGTTATCTGAGTGAGTGGTACCGATCGGGACATGCATTATATTTGCAATGCTGTTCAAAGGATGTGTCTGGCTTCATTGCAGTCCCGTAGACTAATATCACGGAACAAGAACTCTGTAAGTCTGGTCAATTCACTGGCTACCCTGAGAACGGTGTAATGGGCCAGTCAATAGGATGATGGTATACTCCAGAGCACCATTACGGAGCATAGATGGCTATTTAAGGTATGACGCAGGCGGAGTAAGGTGCGAACCCTAACTTCACATCGCGATCTTACTGTGGAAATAAAAGGCTTCATATTGATAGACAACACAACAATCCCTAGTCTGCCCCCTGGAAAGAGGCTCTTCTTATTTCCTGAAACGATTGTTTATTCTACAAGAGCAAATATCGAGATACTATACTGCTATTGACACAACTTTAATTGGTCAGCCACGCAAAGAAATGGTGTTGTATACTGGTAGAGAAATGCTTAATGCAAAAACGTCTCGTTAATGTGATGCCTGTTTTCAGACTCCGCAGTTAGAAAATAAACCCATCAACATCTCTAAATAGAAATGACCCTCCGTCAGTCTTGTTAGCCTCTCGGTTTGTGTGGTAATACTCTACCACCCTAGGATGGTGAGGAACTGCCAGTTTGCTTGAGCTTGTCTTAAAAAGTCGCCGATTGCACCACAACAATGCTTGAAGGTATCCACACTGCCCCCGTTTTCCCTTCCACACACGAGTATACAGGCACATAGGTATGTACGCATGTACTGTGTGTCCCATCAAAAGCTAAGCCTCACAAAACCATCCGGAAGTGCCACCTCCCATTCTATCAATAATATTAGCAAACGAATCCTTTTCCGAACAACAATGGAACTAGTAAGAGACTGATTTGCCTCGGTTGTACAAATGAAGAGCGGCCCTCTTGAAATTAGAGTTGTTGGTATTGCATAGTATTTACTTGGATCAGAGGGTTGGACGTAGATTGTACCATCTCAAATGATCCACATATTTTAAACTCGCGAACGGTGTCCGTCTAGTTGAGGGAAGGACAACTGACCATGAACTTGAAGACACATGCTGGCGTTGTATTTAGTATTGGGCTAAAACCGTGGCCAGTACGTGGGAAGCCTCTTCATCGAATACACAAAGTTAGTTCTTCAGGTGTTTAAATCTTTGGATGTTATGCTGGAACTAGTTGATGTTGGTCAAATCACCGTCCTCTCTTCTTCGGCCAGAGTAACGTGGATGATGTCTCTCCACTGATATCCAAGTGTGGTCTTTAGACTACATCGTCGCTTCTTTTTAAGCTACGGCTACAAGATGGCATTGAGCAAACACATCAACAATTCCAAGGTGAGCAATGTAGAAAGTATCAGCTTCCCTGTAGCAAAGCCACTGACAGTGTAACCTGAGCTACCTCTACCTTATAGCAACCCCAAATTTAGAAATTAATGGGACTGACAAGATCCAGCATGTGGTAGATTCCATGGGGATGCTGCACATATTTTCCATCCGACACAGATAGAGAAAACTGATACATTTCAGGGAAGTGAATCAAAGAGGATGTTCCGTCAGTCGAGAAACAAAACTCGCAAAGGCGGCCAGTCGGATATCCGTCCTCCATAGTTGCGGTGGTAGCCAAAGTTTAAATTGCCGGAAATGATGCTGCATTGGCTCATCAGCCAGTCCGCAGCGATGATTTCAGAATGTCAGTGCCATAGTAGCTAAGAGGTCCGCCATCATCCCAATTGATACATGAGGGGCCCAACTCGTCAATGGCGTGACAACGGGAGACTCTCAAACCCGATATCGTAACCCCCATGTAACCCTAAGGGATGATCACATTGAATCTCTAAAGCGCGGTAAGTAGCCCCAGAACAACGCTGCGGCAGAGTTTAGAGATTGGGATGTATTTGTCCTATATCCTACAAATAGAATTGACTCATGCCTGTTACTGAAGTCAACCAGAGAGTATGATATATTCTGATCAATACACTTGTTTCTATCTTGACCGTTTCTAACTACAGTACTCATTTTGACAGTTTGGCTTATTTTTCTCATTCTTTTATGATCATTTATTGCATTTGCTTTGTCTAGAGATACGACAATAGTGAGTCTTCACAAGACAACACATGACTAAACTTGACTTATTGAGCAATGATTTGGGCGGCATTGACGGCGAGTGGGAGACGGCGTATCGTTTGAGTCCAGGAAGTTGGTTCATCTAGTTCGGTTATTGTTGCTGGGCGGTCAAACCTAGCGCCATTTTAAGACATGCTCCGCCAAACCATTCCATGCGAGGCCCCTAAACTCCCCATGCCCACACAGCAAAGTGAAACATCCAGGTTGATATGTTCTGGGTTGATGGTTAGGTGAAATACCGTGATAAGAAACCCCAAAACCGTCAATCAGGCTTTTCAACAAGACAATTCTCTGTACACGCGAGCCTACCGTAACAACACTCCACTTCGATCCAAGTGAAATTTGCAGTCGGTCAATACTCTCTTCTGGCCACTTTGCCGTCTCGGCTGGGGTAATACCAACAACGGTTTGGCCTGGCTTTCTTACGCCTCGAATTGCCCCGGGTGCAGATCCCTCCCGATATACATACCAAACCACGGGTTCTTCCGTCATTTCTTTTGGGGATTCCAAGGCTACAAAATACATAGGATGGTCCGGTGCTAGTCTCGAAGGTTCAGGCGCTACAATCATGTTCCTCTTCATGAAAGAATCAACCAGGATTGTGCGATCAATTTGAGCCGACCAGTAAATTCGAGCCAATGAGCTATTCTCGAAATCTTCTTGGGCACCAAGCGATCCTTTAGTAACTCCTCGAAATGCCTTGATCTCGAGAAGCTGCGAGTGTGTATACGAGCTATTGGTGTTAATATCAAAATGGGGTCCCGTCTTTCCAGTTTCATAACAGTAAATCTGATCTAAAAACAGAAAGCCAAGTGGTGCGTGATAGAATACAACTTTTGTGACCAAAGATTTCTCATGCCCCAGCACTGAGAGAGAGATTATATGTCCATTCTTGGTATGTAGCTACATTTAAATATTGGGGTGGTTAGTATTAAAGGACAACAGCCAAGCGCGGGATATGTTGGTAATAGTACGTACCGTGATACCAGCTACCCTTGAAACTTTCTGGGCCAAGTCTTCCGACAAGCCAAACTCAATCAAAATCACGATGTCATCTGGTCTCAAGATATTGTTGTCTCCGGGTTCAAAATGTGGAGACAGCTGAATCATAGGCTTGTCAGCCTCGCGGCCTAGGCACACCGCACTATCATTTATCCCTGATGTCAGGGGGATTGAAACGAATGGTAAAGATTTATAAAGATTTATAGACTTCATATGCATCGGAACTAACAGCATAGCCGTCGATGCGTCCACGATGGGATATCACAAGGGTCGGGTCCATACAGTAGGTGTTGTGGGCATCCTCCAGCACCCAAGGCGCTGCCGAGAGCAAATAGTTATATCTGTCACAGACAATGTCAGCCATCTTCAGGATTCTCAGGCGACATTCTAGGACCATGCCCCATCCTGTGTGTCGGGTTGTGGGTGTCGATATAGCTTCAAGCCAACCGGCTACTTGTCTCCATTTTGGGGGATCTGCTTCTTCGCTTCTACAGAATGCAACTCCCTCGTCCATTGCATCTAGCAACTCGGGGAGGATTCTGTTGTATGCCCCATGACGGAGCCAAGAGAGCCAAAATTCGTCCGACTGGAAAAGCAACCTGAAACTTTGGCAGACCAACTGGGTGTTCCTAATTTCCTCTGGATCTAGATACGATAAGATCAAGAGGAGAAGTTCCGTCGGGAGTTTACCCAACCAGGGACCCATCTGTGGCTTGTCTTCCAAGTGCCCTCCTGTCAACTCTCTATCTGTAATCCTCTGATTCTGTTGAAAACGTGGAGAGCGAAATAGTAAACGACTCAGTACTTTCTGTAAAACACCCGGCTTGACGAATGGGGTTGGACCAAACCAATCTGCTGGAGTCTGGACATGATTTACATTCACAACTCTACGCTGGCAGCTCAACATGTCCAGATTGCCACTGGATTTGAATAGGGAATACATAGCCATACCCAATGCTTTATGGTTCAATGATAGCCAGTCATCCGGTGTTATATCTGTATCGATCCGTTTTCCCACCAGCTGAGCCAGTAAAACTTGCATACAGTCCCAATGAACAAACACACTGAAGCTAGGCCCCAGCTTTCTGGTCTCACGCCAGGGGTCATAATCTGCTGCTATCGATGGGGGCCGGGCATTCTCTGAGGTTTTTTCATCTATTGTGGCAGCAGCCATCCAAGACAACTGGGGATTTGATTCCCAAAATGACGATTCAACAGGTAACAGGGAAAACATGAGTCTGGCTTCCCCCAGGGAATCCCAGTCGAACGGACCCCAAGTCACCTCATACCCGAACGGACGTCTGCGCGGAGCATCAATTAGTATTGTTTTATATCGCACACTGAAAATATGTACTTACGCCCAGCTGTTTCCAGCCCGAGGGTCATTGAAAAAGGTCAAAGTAACAGGAACACTTGTTGGTCTGTCAAGCAAAATAGTTGATCTTCTGACTCCAGCCAGTTGAGGTCTTGCATGTGGTTCAAAAAGCGGTCTTCCCTTTTTTCCTAGTCCAACACTATGCGAGTCCGCATGAAACTGCATAGTCTTTCGCAAAGGGTCATGGGCTCGAGTTCCATCGCCATACTCTAGCTCTTCAATTCCATTTGACCACGCATAGTGTGGGGAGACATCCGCCTGGACAACTCTTTCGGCCACTTGCGTCTCGGTTGAGAAACATAGATTACAGACACGTTCAGTGGGCGGTTGGTTCGACATCTTTTTGCAGCGGTCAGTGTTTTAAATGATTCAAAAGACTAAGAAATCTATTTCACTAGTGGCCGACAACAACGAGGTCGGTGTGGCTAGTTTGATAGCCTGATTTCTGGTATTCGTGACCCTAAGCGTTGTATACTTGAGTGTGGTCGTCGTCAGGTTCCTGTGTGACAATAGGATATTTGCAAAAAAAAGGACAATTACGGCGGAGACCAAAGAACGAATGGGGTATCAAGTTCTGTATTTATTCGACGTAACTGAGTAACTCTGTATTTAATACAAGATTTATCTTAAGAGAGGATTTCTACGAATAACGAATTAGCATGTGCAAGATGTATTTCAATGTGTCGGGTGATCCTCGGGTAAACCATGTCGCAATCAGCTCAGCCCTAAATTGCATCCAAATTCAACAGACTAATGTGCAAAGCTAGGCAGTTGACAGTAGTAGTGGTAATAGCAAGTATATTGGTTGATGATCGTTGTATTAATTCCACTGTATCTTCTTACTTGTGCGGTATGTATTAAGTGATCTTAGTGGAAGTGGGCGAAGGGATTAAGAGAGTGAGGGAGCCCCACCATTACAACGGGTCGGAAAACAGCTCGTCGCACGATCCTTTAACTCTGGATATTCATATGACGTCATCGAACTTAACACCCCTGTCCATATGTTTAATATGATGCATGTGATCGGACGTATGGGACTGTATGTGAAAGATAACTTGTGTTGGATTCATTAAGCAAGAGGGGTATCACACATACCGTACATCTACATAAACACCATTAACCAATAAGACCCGCTTATTGGTTGTCAACCCCGCACTACTACTATCACCACAGGCTGACTAGTTGTGATGAAGAAATAGATCACGTAAAGCAATAGGGAGAACACATAATTCCTTCTCCTCTTATTCTTCTATGTACGGGTAGTTCCAGTTCTGTACATACCCCATCGGAGGCTAGTATACCGTCCCATCTAATTGCTCACCGCTGCCTGAGTGAGCCTACAAACGGTGATATTATGCTGTTGCCTATAGCGTCTTATAGTAAATGCTGGGAAAACATACCCTAATATATTGTGCACACCGACGGGCGAGGGCCTATGATCCTATGTCTCTAACAGGATGTCTAGCAAAACAGATGATATTCTTTTATCAATATATATACTTCTGTCTGTATTCCAACGAAGCACTTCATTGACGTCTTCAATTCCACTTCATTACATATTCCTCGACACCATTCCACGCGATTCCCGCAAATCTTCGATTGTCATCCAACCGGAAAGGACTTTCAAATCGAGAGTCACTTAGTGAAGCGAATTGGCAAGCGACGCGCACATAATTGAAACCGCTGTCCACCGTAGCGTCTAGCGACGAGATTTGCAATATACGTTCTCCCGTCATTGTAGCAACCAAAAATGAGTCCCTGTAAATTCGCACCCGCTCAATATTCTGTTCTGGCCACTTGTCGGCCTCGGCTGCGTCAATACCAATAACGGTATTATCTGCTTTCTTGACACCCATAATTAGGCCACGCCGGTTTCCCTTCCGATATATACACCAATCGATGGGGTCATGGGTTAACTCTTCCGGGAACTCAAAAGAGGCAAAATGCATGGGATGGTCCGGTGTCGGCCTGTTAGGTTCCGGGAACATCGCCATTCCGTCTTTCATGAGCGAATCAACTAAAACTAGGTGATCACCCTCAACTGACCAGTACACACGGGTCAAGGGACTATTCTGGTAATTTCGTTCGCCATCCGGGTCTCCTATAGTAACACCCCTAAACGCGGTGATGTCGGAAGAAATAGGATATGCATACGAACTATTAGTATCAGGATCTAGAAAAGGAGCTATTTGTCCACTTATAGGACAGTAAATCTGTTCTAAGAAGAGGAAGCCCAGAGGCGCGTGGTAGAACACAAGTTTTTTTGCCGGAATCTGCTCACATTCTGGAACCGTAAGAGAAATTATAGATAGTTTCTGAGTATGTAGCTATATTCATATATCCAAGTGGTTAGTATGGTCAGGAAACAAAGAGCCGAAACATGTTAACCTCAAAAGACGCACCTTCATGTGAACTATTCTGGAAAAGTTGAGAGGTGGCTCCTCTGACATTCCAAACTCAATCAAAACCACAACATCATCTGTTGTCAGAATGTTGTCATCTGCGGGGCTGACGGGCGATAACAATCGAATCATAGGTTTGTCACTCCGGCTGTCAATTTGGACGGTACTACCATTTGGGCCCGGTATTAACGGTATTGAAATGAATGGGTACGATTCGTAGTTTGGTCGTGTGGTCTCAGTATAAGGGTAAAAGACTCGGTTCGTATGGAGGGTTAGCCGAAGGGTGGGCTCCATGTTATATGTATTCTCCGGGGTCTCCAAGACCCAAGGGGGTGCCGAAAGCAACCTTTTATATCTTTGATAGACAATATCAGCCATCTTGAGAATCCGAAGTCGACACTCTAGAATCATTCCCCATCCCGTTCGTCGATTTGTAGGGGTTGATATAGCTTCAAGCCAGCCGGCCACTTGTCTCCATTTCGGACGTATTCCCCCTGCAGTTGTGCATAGAAAAGAGCCTTCGTCCATGGCATCTAACAACTCGGGAAGAATTCTGTTGTATGCCCCATGTCGAAGCCAAGACGCCCAAAAGTCATCCGACTGGAACAACAACCGGAAGCCTTTACAAACCAATTGGGTGGTCCGGATTTCCTCGGGCTCTAGATGTGATAGAACTAAGAGAAGGATTTCCGTCGGCAACATATCCAAGAAAGGACCCATCGGTGGATCATTTTCCAGGTGGCCTACGATGAGCTCTCTATCTGGTATTCTCTGGCTTTGCTGAAAACGCGGAGTGCAAAAAAGCAGGCGACTTAGAACCTTTTGGAAAACTCCGGGCTTCACAAATGGTGTCGGCCCCATCCCAGTTTCTTCACTTTGGCTATCACTTAGATGCACTAGTCTGCGTTGGAGCTGAAGCATATCCAAGCTGTCAGTGGCTTTGAACAAAGAGTGCATGGCTACTGCCAATGCCTTGTGGTTCAATGATAGCCAGTCATTCGATGTTATCTCGGCATCAATGCGTTTTCCCACAAGCTGGCTTAGTAAAACTTGCATGCAGTCCCAATGAACAAACGAATAAAGCCTGGGCCCTGGAAATTGTGAATCAATGTCTACACCGTCAAATGATGTTATCATGAGCTCGTCATCGTCTGACGCCGTCGGCTCCATGGTGGCAGCAGCCATCCAGGAGAACTGGGGATTTTGCTCCCAATATGAAGATTCGACGGGAGAAAGTGTATTCATCATGTTTTGTGCCTGATGTTCATCCCATGGAGTCGGGTTCAAAGGTATCTCGCACGCAAATGGACGTCTAGTTGGATGTTAAATTAAGAATATGTGATAGTGCACACGCAAAATCGGTACTTACGTGTAACCACTCTCACCCCTGGAAGCACTCCAAAAAGCTAAAGTCACAGGCACGTCCTTCAACCCCATACCCGAGTTGGCGGTTCTCTGCACTCCAGCCAAGTGGGGTCTAGCATGCGGTTCAAAAAGCGGTCTTCCCCTTTTCCCCAAACCAACGTTGTGTGAACTCCCATGAAACTGAGTTGTCTTTCGCAAAGGATCATGTGCGCGGGTACCATCTCCATATTCTAGCTCTTCAAGTCCATTTGACCAGGCATAGTGTGGTGAGATGTCAGCCTGCACCACTCTATCGGCCACTTCTCTGTCGGTTGAGAGACATAAAGAGCACATGCGGAGACTTTCCGGGTAGTGTACCATTGTTTTAGTAGTTGTCAAGGTGTCAGGTTGTTGAGTTCACCAGAAGCACGCCTATTCAAAGGTTGGCAACGACAGGTTATACAGTACTAACAAGGTAGTCTTTATGTCTGTTTTCATAGGGCAGAGATCTTAATCGTTTCATGAATAAGTGGAGCTGAGTGTAGATGAATTCCAACAGGGTGCGCAATGATGTCATGTTTGCGGTGGAGATGCCTAGTTTGCCAAGATGAGACTGGGATGAATGTATTTAAATGCAGCAAACTCAAACGTAGAAAAATTAATTACTCCATACATATGTACGGTGAATCCAGTTATCAAGAAATTGCTGATAGTAATGTTGGCAAATTGTTGCCGTGGAAATGAATGTATTGACGACGCTTGTTAGATCTCAAACTCTAGGGTGTTACACCATACTTTCGTTAGGGTTAAACGGTGACCCGAAACCATGGTTGATTCTCGTGAATGTCGTTGTTCAGTAACATTCTCATCCTAGTTCGGCAGTATATCGGGCTTCACATGTTCCCTATGCAACTCAGAATCTACGTGAATATGTACCTCTTGATGGACAATGCTCACTGTCCATGTCTATCCAAAAGGGCGCCGTTGTGTCGTACAGCTCCAACACAGTTTCGCTATATCTCCTCCCTCAAAGGGAGATGTCAAAAGCTTATCCCTTTGGAGCGCAATTTGGAAAGTTCAACACACTGTGTAGGAAACTCCAGCTTTGGACTCCCGAGATAAATTGAAGGCAGAAGGAACAATCTTCCGATAAAAGGAACCCCCAAGAAAGTGCCGTGGCATTTTCATCTGAAGGATAGCTCGGTAGCAGTTCGCCCTGACAGATTGAAAGCCAAAACAGTTCATCCAGGCCTTTAGTACGGAAGTGTGGTCTATTAGCTATTTTTGAAATATGCCAAGTTTGTGTTGTGATGAAACTTCGATGCTATATTGTCCCGTCGAACTAGACATCATGGTGAAGCTTTCTCTAGTATTACAAGCAACATATTCACGGGGAAATCATAGGGAGCAGTGTAGATAGTAGTCTGGTCAAATCACTGTAAATCAGTCCTCCTTTGTACCACTAGAGGCGGTGGCGAGCATCTTCTGACCCCAAAAACAGATACACCGGGTGATATTTCGACATTGGCGGGATCTAACTTCCTACTATATGGGGCGTTAATACCACCTTATCTTATAAAGATTAAATGGGCTAACACATGACACACATGCATGAAGAATCATACATGGTATATTCTTATTCATTCGTGAGCGTCTATCTTGACAGTAGCTAAGTGCGTTTTCTATGTCTGGAGTGCCACATAAATATATGCTCCGTCACACCATTCTATGCTATTCCCCTAAACGCCGCATCATCACAGACCCCAACGAAACTCTGGTATTGATACTTATTGCGGGGGTCATGCGGCGAAAGATCACAAAGAGCAGATTCAGCACCTTCAATTACAGTATCCCACGAGAAAGTCCTCTGTTCACGTTCGTCCCTCCCAACGGAAACCCACTTTGATCTCCGGGAGACTCGCACGCGCTCTATGTTGTCTTCTGGCCACTCTGCCGCCTCAGCTGTGTCAATACCAACTACGGCATAACCGTGTTTCTTTATACCTCGGATTGGTCCACGTTCATGATCATGTCGATATATCAACCACTCCACAGGCTCTTCGGTCAGCTCGTCCGGAGATTCGAGGGCAACGAAATGCATAGGATATTCGGGTGCCGGTCTCAAAGGTTCAGGCTGTATAATCATATTGTTCCTCATGAAAGAATCAACCAAGGCAGTGCGATCACTCTCAGCTGACCAGTATACTAGGCCCAATGGATTAATGTAAAAATCCATCAGACCACCAGGAGATCCCACAGTGACCCCTCGAAATGCCATAATCTCGAGGGGTATCGGGCGTGTATGCGAGCTATAAGTAGACAGATCAAAGTACGGAGCTACCTCGCCATTTACCGGACAGCAAATCTGCTCTAAGAACAGAAAACCCAGTGGCGCATGATAGAACAATACTTTTTTCGTGGGAACATTTTCATATCCGAGCACAGAGCCAAAAATTACACATTTATTCTCTGTGTATAGCTACAATTAGATATTGGGCGGTTAGCATTATATAGGAGAAATCCACACGGCAATTCATGCTTTATACCTCTTATCGGGCACACCTTCTTATCCATGCAAGTAATCTGCTGCTCTCGATATATTCCATATGTGACAAGCAAACGACTGTAGCATGAACAACAGTTAGTCTAAATATCCAAAACCAAAGGGTCTTTCACTGATGCATTTAATGGCCGAATAACAACTTTACCATGCTCCCCCACCAGACACCAGGATATCCACAATTTGCCACGCTACAGAAATATCCAAGAACAGTGATACAGTCGTTAGGTCTTGTTAATTGGCTTCAGTCCAGGTGCTGAACTTTGGGAGGCATGCTGCTACCACTGCGCCAAAAAGATGGATCCTTTGGTCTTTGTCAATAGGCACTCTGATATCAGCGACTATAAGGAAGTAGCTTCAAGTGCTCAACCTCAATCCGTGAAGCCGCTAAGCGCGCTACGAAAGTCACAGGCGCCACTGAGATCTGGCTTTGTCTAGACAACCAAAGTGTCGTGTCGCGGTTGCGTGACGCAGCCACCCACAAAAGCACATCTCAGGAAGCCATTGACGAGACTAGACGTATTCTGGCAGATTAGAAAGACGAAGATCCTGTGAGGAAGGTATAAGTGCTTTGGGTCCCAGGCCATGTTGGTCTGGCAGGTAACGAACAGGCTGATCGAGAAGCAAAAGAAGGGTGCAAGGGACTAGTCTCGGCGCCCGTTTTAAGCCTGGCCGGAGCCCGGAGATGGCGTCGCAACCAACTCCGCGTGGATTTTGGGGAGTGGTTGAGCACCGAAAGGAAATACAAAGGAGATGTCGACATGCCCACCGTACAGCCTTTTGAACGAAAACAACTCAACAGAATCGAACGAGTTGAGCTTGGCTACATTCTGGCAGCCAAGACAGGACATGGAGATGGTGATTGGTATCACAACAAATTCGGTCACGATGTAACACCAGGGTGCATACTCTGCGGAAAATAAAAGGATCGTGTTCATTGGTGGACATGCATGGCGCTCAAACGCCCGTGGTCTTTCAAGTTCGCTGACAAGTTATTGAGCAGGCCGAAGTCGACGATTTACGTGGCTTCGGTTCTACGTCGCAACATGAAGGAATTACGGCCGAGGATGGAAACAGCGTCTGCATTGAGAAGGGGAAGCGTGGAGGCGGAAAGGGAAGCAGCGGAGGCGGATGCAGGAGATGCCGGAGGAGACGGAGGACAGCGGGAGGAGGTCCAGGCGGAAGGAGAGGGCCCGACGGGCCGGAGGGGAGGGTTATGGCGGCGGAGGGGATGAAGAGGAAGAGAACACCATCTGGAGGATATGGAGATGTCACAATTCCTCCGTGTCAGATGGATACAAAACTACTGTGGCGACTGATTTTTGATTTTATTGCTGGATCGGGTTGCAGGCCAAAAATACCAGGACGAACCTGGGCCCCGCGGGGCGTCTTCGGGCCATGCTGAGTATAGACCCTCTCGATGTTTTTATATTTTTGTTTCTTTTTTCATTTTTATTTTTTTCACCTGGCTCTTTGTCTGGTCTTGGGAGGTCCTCTACACTTACGCATTCTCGCAATTGCCGACCACTCAAGCTCCGATTCTAGAGTGACATCATCATCTGGGGTTTTGGAACTTGTCTGGGGAGCCGTCGTATTAACGGGTAATTCTAGTTAGGTAGACGTAAAATAAAACAACAACAACAACAACAAAAAAGCTCAACCTCAACCCTGACTACCATTAACCCTAACCGGACCGTCGGACAGGGTACAATCTAACACCAGGTCACCTTAGTTAGCATCGAAAATGGCATTTGCTATAAGAATATCGAATAGAAGCTACCATAAGGCATCCATAATTCGCCGTTGGTTAACTATCAGAGGTGCCATCGACACAAAGATTCTCACCGAAAGGCTATGTCAAATCTGTGTGTTTTAAAGAAGGGTCGTTGTTGACTTTGAATGCCAAAATAGATGTTATCAAGACACTTAATGATACCCAGTTCGTTAAGCGGTCGCACGGAAGATGTCTTAGACAGCGCCGCTTCACTCATTACTTTCAGAGTGTACGTTGAGCTCAATATATCACCAACAGATGTACTCATTGTTTGGCGTGATATTTGTTGACATATGCATTAGGTCTGCTTTTGCAAGGAATTATGTTTGTCATCCGGTAAAAATGAAAAGTCAGTGTGAAATGAGGATCTTTCAAACTTGTTCGATATGATGATCTATTATTTTTACCAAAGACTCACATGGCCTAAAATGCCATGAGAACCCACATTCCCCCATGATACTTTACACTCCCGCATACAACTTTGTCGACCCGGTAGTCCATGAAGCTCCATTATATCCGGTATCCATCCCATCAATGTTCAACGCGACTGGTGCATAGCCTGGTTGAGATGAGGGGAGAAATTGGCTAGCGTTGGCCATCCTAGAAAACATCGCTTCACGGTCATGGTGTCGGGCCTGTTTTACGTCAACGCAGGCACGGGCGAAGAGAGCAAAGTGGGCAATGGCGATGATATATGCGTGGATCAATATTGGTAGGGCCAGGCGATAGGTGCGTTTTACAAAGTCATTGTGTGTAAACCCGAGAGCATCAACTAAATCGCCTTGACGCCAGTTGACGTATAGAAAAGTGAAGTATCCCGCAAGGGCAGTGAACGTCATCCACAGGAAGAAGTGTGCCGCAATATGTGCAACTGACGGGATGGGTTTGTTGATTCCACGTCTCCACTGAGTGATACCGTCGGCAGTGAGCCAAATAGCCGATAAGATTCCCGCGCCAAGAAATGCGGCGATCCAACCATTTGTCCAATACCAGTAACCTAGTCTGGCAGAATCTTGAACAACATATGCGGATTCACAGACCAAGGTGATGACGAATATTAAAGTATATAGGCTAAGCAAGTTCTTGATGTCAGCCCACGTTCTGTCAAATAGCGGTGGTGCGGGTTCCGCCAGTTGGGCTGGTTTAATTGGGGTATATTCCGTCGACATTATGTTGGATGTATGAGTGTCGAGATAATTTGATGACGAACTGTAACAAAAAGAGTGTGCAAAGTGATGCTGGCGAAGTAGCGCTATATGTAGCTAGCTAGCTTCGGACACTTTCCATGACATCCTGCGTCACCCATCGTATATATTCTGTCGGGCTCTAGAACTGTGCAAATCCCAAAATACATCTGGGGCTTTTGTTCTCTAAACGCCTGGTTGTTATACGCCCGGGCTGTCTCGTCATTACCGACCGCCCGGCCAGCATGAGTGGCTTGGTAACTAGATAAGGATATCATAACACAAGACAGAAGGATCCAACTGATAATCTGAATGTCCGGCAAACGCAACCACTGGCTGGCCTACAATCCTGCTCACAGCCACACTAAGCGCCACAATTAGATGTGCATATGTATGTATGTATGCTGGCAGGTCAGGCTGATTTGTAAATTGCCATAGCTACAACACGATGGCTAAATGGCAAAGAGGCACACAGATTTCAAACACGAATAGTCCGCGTGTATCGTAGGCTCTTTGGATGTGCCCAGTGTAACGTTTCATGTTTGTCAAATTCACGGTGTATATGTAGCCCGGCACAGTTTCCTAGCTTACCCACAATCGAGACCAAGAATGCCGTATAGCCTTCCTCTTAGCTACCAAGATTTCCTCTGTCGTCGCCCGGATAGCCTTGCACAGCATTTGGCAATCAGCAGACTGAAGTTCAAGCACCTAGCCATACTACTTCCGGAGCCCAGTGTCATCATACGTTAGTTGGCTGGCCACGTATGGCCTGTTCAAACTCACTGTTTGAAGGATACATACATGTGTACGGTTACTCGCGGACACGCCGGTTGTTACGATCTTCCTAGTAACATCCCAAGCACACGTTTTTTGGGGGGGAGCGGTGTGATTTACCGAAACACACCGACGAAGCAGCGACACAAGATTAGCAATGGCTACGATCTACAATCGGCCTCTCCATCTTTGTTTTATTGATATCGAATTATTTGGCATGTTAATACTGCTGTTCTTTTGTTTCGGTTTGAGCTTCGTTCCGTGGGGCTTTGATGTTCCCGGAACGCTTATGTGTGTTTAACAGTGTTGTCTAATACTTCCAACTAGATATGATGATATGACACCCATTAGTATTCCCACTATCTATTCTGAAGTCAACGTCCAAAAATCGTTTGTATCGCCCAACTTTTCAATCCAGTACATCCCGACCTCAAAATCTATAGAGGCTTACATACGTCGTTGCTCCACTCCCACAAACCGTATTCATTGGTCTTTAAAACTCAGGAGCCCTCTCTAGTCGTTCTCCTTTCTCGGGGCTCCGGAATGTGTTCGGAAACACTGACTATCAACGATCATGAAGTCGCAATGTGGCTGTTTCAACGAGATAGAATGATACTATGAAGATGATCACTTGGTGGAATTGGAGATTATGTACATACATGTAGCCGGCATAGAACTCATTATTATCATTAAACACTATTGTACATCCGCCAGTATAGACATAACTATGTCGGCCCAAGCCGACGGAACCGCCAAAGTCTCGTCGATCCAGCCTAGGGGCCTTTAGTTTGGTATGTCCCATTGAGGCCGACCATATTGTTTGGAACAAGCGCGTACCCCGCCGGTACTTGCAAGCTAACGAGCTGATTATGCTGTGCCATATTTTCAATGGCCTTCATCTTGTTGAATTCCCTGCGACGATGCGTATCGACACAAGCACCAATAAACAGAACAAAATGGGCAGTTTCAAGCAGCCAAAGAACAATTATGCAGCCAAGACCGAGGTTCATAATACGTGTGTCGTATTTGAGGAAGTATTCGTAGGTGCTGAACCGTTCATAGTCGTAAGAGTTGGTGTAGCGCATCCAAACAGGGTAATAGAGATTCAAACCGGCCCCCGCACCAGCCATCAATAGAACAAATATCAGATGCATAGCGACGTGAGCACCCGGGTGAACGGGCTTCTGGAGGCCGCGAACTTGTTGTGTCGCAAAGTCGGTAATTTGCCATAGAAGGGACATGATAATAAAAGTCAGAGTGCAGACTAGGAGGATGTTTTGGGCGTACCATTCGTTGATCTTGGCAGAGTAACCAACCGCACAGCCAGACATTACAATACCAGCAATGTCGAGAGCAACGATGATACCGCCAATAACGTTCTTGACGATTGCCCAAGTTCGGTTGAACGACGGAACAAGAATGTTGGTGTAGCCTGGAATGACATCCACCAGGTAATTTTGTGGTGCATGCAGACCGCATTGGTCTGTAGTGCCGGGTGGTTGAGAAGTAGCCGTTGGCCGGGAATCTATGGAAGTTGCGGTTTGTGTAGGAACAGCAGAGCTGTCGGGTTGAGAGACGGGAAGGGAAGACCCGACGGGTGTGTGAACCGGAGAGCCGGCCATCTCAGATACTGGTATCTGAGGAGTTTGAACAGAGCGGGAATACGACTCAGGTTGAGAAGTAGCGGGTACTGATGGAAGAGGCATTCTGGGCAAAGAAGTATCAGGAAAATTAGTAACAGAAAACCGGATACCGAAATGAAAGAGAAAACCCGATGGTGAGAAGAACGATCCTGTTCACACCTATTATATAGAAATATCTGCCAGTCGCGTCGGTCACATCAAATACGCTCAAAACCTAAAATCACTTGCTCCTTTGCCGCCGTGACTTATCCTTGCTAGACTCCTGTCAAACGGTTTCGCCCGGCTAACGTGTAGAGAATGTCGATAATCCGATTCTATGACAACCTTCGGTCTGTCGCCTTTCAATGCCACCCATAACAATTTGATCTAATACATCGAGCTACCATGTAATCAACCCATTGACCCCTTTAAATCATCCCTCCAGTTCATTGCCAAGGCATAGCCACAACGAACGCCATTGGTTACCTCTTGTAACCACCAAAGTTTGCACGTGTATAAAGATGTCTAACGGACGAGACTGAGCTTATTTGGCTTAGAGTCTTCCCAGTGGCATGGTCTTCCCTGGGCTTTGCAGTTTTAACGTTACATCAAATCTCTTTTGACAGATCTGGCGGGGATTAGCCACATCACGCCCGATTGGGCATTTGTGTGTCGTTTAGGGTCTAATATGGTCATAACCCTTCATGTGTCTCACATCATTGACCCATCAAATGTATTCTTCTGAAATGTCTACTTGTATATGCAGTTGCGTGTTGTACTTATCACAATGACTGGACACGAAGAAGCCCACAGAGACGCACTAGTCTCTACATTTTAGCTAGATATCAGGACTAATTTATCGATAAATATACTTCAGAAGAGTAATCAACATTTGGACCTTGTTCTCACAGAATCGGATATTTCAAATGGCATAATCTGATAAGATCTCTAAGAAGAGACGACCGTTAGTCTGACTTCGTTAACAAAAGGCGTTTGGTTTGGATTTTGTCCCAAAATGCATCTTTCAACCGCATGTGTCGTCATGTTTCCAGATGTTATGTAACATCCATGGAGAACACTCGGGCAAAGGTTACATCTTCAATGCCTCCGAGTATGTATGCACGTGTTGTCAGATTGGCCCAAGCCAAGAGAATCCTACATATATCCGTGCCGCCGGTAACTGTCGATACGGGGCAGGTGACAGTGTTCATATTTTTGGCATACACGTGAATCCTTCAATCCGTTTTCCTGCATACATAGCCATGTAATACATGCATAACTTGCAGTGGCTGATATCACAACGACAGTAAGCTGAAGGTGAAAGTTCATTCCAACTCAACGTAACAGCACAGGTACCTACTTCTAAGCCATTTTCGATCGTATACGTTCCTACAACAAAGAGAAGGTCGTATCCATACTACGTATTCCATTGTTGGATGTGACCCCTGGGCGCGGAATTCTATTTGTGGAACAAAGAATCGGCTGCAGCCACCGAAGCCGCGATTGTTAAACGACCCTGGTCAGGGACAAAGAGGTCCATGAAACCGGCCACCAAAGCTGTCAAAACTGTCAACGTACATCCATATGTGCATACATGCATATACTTGAACATGGCATAGATGTTCATGACATACAACTTCAACGTTCATAGCAATCAACAATCTTAACCTCCCGAAACTCGTGCCTAATATCCCCCTCTGCCAAGCAATTTCCCCACCACCAATGTCTCCGAACCGCAAATCCCCACCCATCGCCCGACAACACCGCAAAACAAGCCAATACACACTCGTTTTTCTGAAATGGTGACCGACTCAAAGAATTCCATCACCATGAATGACGTGTGCCAACAAGACCCACCCTCGCCCGCCAAATAAAACGTCGCCCGGCAAGCCTACAAGAAGCATTCAGCTTCGGGGACAAAAACATTTGGCAGTGCCTCACGGGGACATAGTTAAGGAGAGCCTTTGTGGGCAGTGATTTTTAGACCGTATAGATCTTTTTGAGCGGTGGGTAGATACTTCTATGTTTGGAACCAACGGTGGAAATTCGCCGCCTTGTTGGGCCATTAATGGAGACTTCTCCGATTTTGCCTGGCTAATAGGCTCGCTGTTGTGCTCATATGTAGAGAACTAAAGTACCCTTTCTCCGTCAGACTCTGACCAAACCTTCTCTTCTCTTATGTTCCTCTTCTTTTAATAACGCTTTCTAGCCGCCATATTCTCCAATAGGACTGTTTTGCTATTTCGGTTTTACAATGGCGTCTTCACTCGGTTTATCTTGCCCCAAGGGCGGCAGTTTCTACGTCTGTGAGGGCTACCCAACTGAGTTCCTTGGCTGCTGTGCTGAGGATCCGTGCAATGACGAGTATCAAGGGCTTTGTCCTACCGCCGACCTCCGGAATTCGACGTTTTCCTCTGATGCATATGAATCTATCGCCGCCCAGGCTTGTTATGCGGACAACTCGAGTTGGTACACATGCACAGGTACAACTCCCCCGTTCATGGGCTGTTGTTCCATCAACCCCTGTGCCAATAAAGGATGTCCAGAAGAAGACTTCACAGCGGCTGTGTTAAGTAGCGATGAAGCCAAGAGAGATTCTATCCTTGACCCATGGCACGCAGCAATGGGGTCATCAAGTTCTTCCGCTAGTTCATCTGCTACTTCATCGTCTGGCTCATCACAGTCCACCGGTGAAACGACATCCGCATCTAGCAGCACCTCTACTAGCGGCACCTCGGCAAACACCTCCTCAAAAAGCAAGACCGGCAATGAAGCGATGGTCGGCGGGATTGTCGGGGGTGTCCTCGGTGCCCTTCTAATTGGTGGAATCATCGCGTTTTTGTGGTATAGAAGGCGCCGCACCAACAACCGGAATGGTCCTACTGGAGATACTAGTGTTACCTCTCCTACAACCACCGACTACGCTGGCGTTGGCGCTGGCATTGGTGCTACACCAACTACCACCACCTTGAGTGTGACGGGCAAGTCGACGCCTGGTCATCGATCGACGATGGATAGTAATGATTTCTCAAAGATGAGCCCACACTTCCCGGGTGGTGTATATCCACAGCCAAGTCCTCCCATGGGACACCCCCAAGGTCATGGTCAACCTTTTGGTAAGTTGATAAATATCACATGACTTGTTTCGATAATGAAAACTAATGAGCCGTTTATGAAACAGATTACAGCGGCCAATCGAATTATAGTGTGGACATTTCACAATGCGGGGGATCCCACGGGGGCCAGTCTGGGCCATCAGCGGCAGGATATAACCCGACTTTCAGACCAGGGCATCCCCAATATAATGGTTACGGCCATCCGGCCCCCTCACTGGTTCCCCCGCAAGAATTGCCATCAGACCAAGACTTCAACATTGCGTCTCCGGCGACGGTAGTCCATCCGTAAACGGACAGATATAAAGAGGTCAGAGATAACCTATGATTGTTATCGCCCAATTGGTGCAGTTTCCCGTTTTATCCATCAATCTAGTTGTAGATTCCTATAGTTTTGTACACATTATTCTCCTAATCCATGAATACCTATCTCCAACTAACCCTTCTGCACCCTAATTGCATGAACGTTGAACCATCCCGCGGTAGGTATGGAGACGTACCTCGGCACGGTCCGATCACTAGCACGCTTGGACTGAACAAAAAGGGATGTGGAGATCAACAAGGCAGCGCTCTTTGTTCGATATATAACCTAACATCCGTCAACCAGCGAATCTTGATTGTTCTTGTTTTGTGACATATTACGAATAACACAGCAAAAATGGAAAATCTGTCAATTGTTTTGAAAGAACGGCCCACCGCTGACATCATTCCCGGTCGCACATTTGCGCAAAAACGCACACCTGCACCGACAGCTGCGGATCTCAAAGAGGGCCAGATTTTGGCCGAAACTCTCTATGTCAGCGTCGATCCAGCCATGCGTGGATGGCTTAGTGGTTCGTTTACCCCATCTTACACAGTATAACATCATTGGCTAATCCCTATATAGAGGCCCGCTCTTACTTGCCACCCGTCAAAATAGGCGCCGTCATGCGTGCCGCCTCCATTCTCCGCGTTCTTGCCAGTAAATCTCGTCAGGCCAAGAAGGGCGACATAATCACCAGTTCGCACGCTGGGTGGACAACATACGCGATTCTCCGCGAAGGTCATTTCGATGCGCCATCTACGCTCCCCAAGACGAAGCATCTACCTGATCTTCTTTCGGGTGTCGGAATGACTGGATTGACGGCGTATTTTGGAATGACTAAGATTGGTGAACCCAAGAAGGGCGAGTTGGTGGTTGTCTCGGGAGCAGCTGGAGCTACAGGAAGTGTCGCGGGACAGATTGCCAAGATTAAGGGTGCGCGAGTTGTGGGAATTGCTGGGTCTGATGATAAAGTGAAATGGATGGTGGAACAGCTTGGTTTTGATGTTGGGCTAAATTATAAATCGCCTGACTTCAAAGAACAATTCAGCAAAGCCACCAAGGACCTCATCGACGTGTATTTTGACAATGTTGGTGGAGAAATACTCGATATGGCGATGCGCAAGGCTAAGCCTTTTGCACGCTTCGTCATGTGTGGTGCGATTTCTCAGTACAACTCCCCAGTTAAGACTGGACCGACCAACATGGAAAAAATCATTCAGATGCGCATTAAGATGCAAGGCTTCATTGTTCTTGATTATCTTAAGGAGTATCCCCAGGCTAAGAAGCAATTGGCTCAGTGGCTAGAGGAGGGTAAAATTAAACGCCTGGAGACGGTAGTTAAGGGCGGACTTCCTATGGCGGAGTTGGCACTGATTGACCTCTTCAAGGGCAAAAATACTGGCAAGCTTTTAGTGGGCTTGAAAGACCACAACAAGGCCAATCTGTAATATGTAGATATTATTTTTGTCGTTTAGTATACGTACATATGTATGTATGTATGTACCGTACATATAGGATCATGTCAATCCAACTTGCCCAGTCTTACGAATTCAAATCATACATAGACAGGATCGGCTTGCTTGGGACTCTCAAATCCTACTCCATGACCCCACCTGGGTCTAAGGTCAATACTCGCGACAACTCGCAAAGTTAGGATACCTAGGCACCAGGTGAACCCCCACGAACTTGCTTTTGTCCACAGACGCCATTGGACTTGGATTAGCCTGGCCTAGTCTACTCCAAGACGTTCGACGCCACGCACTGTCATGTTGTGAAATCGCCGGTGTCAATGGTCGGCGTTCAGCTGATTACAAATCTCCGGCTGGGCTTACGGAGGCGGTCCTTGCGATAAGACAGAAGCAATTATTCTGTGTGTTTGTCGGACAAGTGGATCGCCCAAGGGAGATGACAAGAACAACCACACAATTGTTTTGTATCGTCGATCATGCGGCCTTGTAGGAAAAGTTAACCTCAAAGTTGGCCAAAACCTAGTTTTCTTTTGCTGCTGTACCATCATTATCAAGACTGTTTCAGGCCATGGTTACTTTGTATACTCGTCATACTTTTCACACTACTGACCCAGCATGCAAAATGCAACAAAAATCATGGCTAATCACGCCTGCATGGGCCGGCGTATGTCTGTATGTACGTGCTTACCTCGGGCCACGTCCCTCTGAAGCTGTCATATATCACATTTCCGGGGTTGCTACTCAGCTTCAATATTCCAGCCGTGTTATGCATGCAAAGTAAACCATTTCTGCACCTGTGGACCCCACCAGTATGGCCTAACAGATCCCTAGCAATGCACTCTGCTTGTCATTGGTCTCTAATGCATTGTTTCCAGCCCATTCCCCGCCCTGATTTAGTGGGGTCCGTTTGTTGTTTTGCGGTTTGGGAATTGGCTCGTTGGTTAGTTGCTTAAATATTGGTAGAAAGTTTGGATGCAACAGAAGATGCGGGCGGGTTTACAGTCTGGCCGAACTATGTTCTTTGGCGAAGAGACCCAGTAGTTGGGGAGCTACATAGCTTATATTAAGCTCTAGCTGAGCTTTCATTATAGCTCACTCGGTTGGCTAGAGGAATAAAATACTGCACGCAACAAAGCTCAATACTACTTTCACCAATTCAATTCAATACGGGTCCGGCCAAGCTCAAAACCACCAGGTTCATTCGTCACGTCTTCCCTAGCCCAAAATCCTTCTCTATAGTCTTTCCCTCAGAGAATTTGTGTAGTCATTCTTACATATAAACCCGCTGCAGTCCCACCTTTCCACGGGCCTTCTAGACCACACCCCCCTTATTCAACTTTCTTCTCTCATAATGTCCTCAGTTCCCGCGCCCTTCCCGCGGCGGGCCCGCTCTCACTTTTCGCGTTCTAGAGCCGGCTGCTTAACATGTCGTACGCGTCGGAAAAAGTGCGATGAGGAGAAACCTGTTTGCGGTGGGTGCGAACGGGGGATGCGCACTTGTAACTGGCCTACTCCGGGTTCCGATGGCCCTAATGGTTCCAGGCCGGCTGACTTGCATTCATCTGAGGGCGGCTCGTTGGATATTGACCCCACCAATTTCCCCGCCGATTTACCCCCGGGGATTGTTCCTGTCCGGATTGTCGAGGATAATACTAGTGGAAGAACTTTGCCACCGCCTTCTACCTTGGCGCGTAATGTCCCTGGACATGAACCACAACCAACATACCTTCCGCCAAATAGACCGGCTGAACATGCGCCGGCGCCTGTTATGCCGGCTTCGGTCATGGGCCCACCGATGATCGATCCGTTCACACAACACCATGCCGCGCTTCCGCCAAGTATTCCAGCCGCTGGATTCTCTCATCCTTCGATAGCACCCGAAACCTTTCCGCGGCCCATAGCTTCTCGAGTCAGTATAGACGAATTACACTCCGGGAATGAATCAGAATCGGTTTCGTTGCCACACTCTGGAAGCTTTTCTTCCTTGCCTCGGCCTATGGGTAGTTTCTCACAGGACAACGAATGGCCGTCGTCGTCATCAACGCACTACATCTCATCAGATGGAGTTCAATTACCCCGTCCCAGAAATGAAAGTCTTACTGGATCATATGCCTCTGGACAAGCGTATACCTCGTCGACCTCTCCTGAGCCCACTATGACATTCAGTCTCCCTACCCGGGTGCTCTCTGAAAACTTCAACCCCGGTGTACCGGCTCCCTTAGAAGCTATACAATACAATATGGTCCCTTCCGAGCCACGGGATTTGCCAGTCAGAACTGCCCCTTCTCCGCCAGTAATTCCTCCAGTAACAATTCAACTCCTCATGCAAGCCGCAGCAGCCGCCATGCAAATCAAAGCACAAATGGAAAACCCGCCACCTACAGGCAACATACAAGAATTGTTCCCGCCCAACATCCAGAAATTCTTTCCGCCAAACTTCCAGGATGTAGATGAAGACGACTCCGACCCAGAGGAAATCTCCATCGACGACTCTTTATTCAATACTGCCCTGGGGGCTTCTAGTCTTAGAGATGCCGGAGCAGGCCATGCATCAGACCCGGATAAACACAATAGCCTTCGACTTAGTACAGGGAGAAGAGGCCACGGCCAGGATGGAAGTACTGCACTTACACGACAAACGAACGGAAAATCCCGTGGCGCACAGGCGAACCGAAACCGGAAGAAAATAGTCCGTCAACAACCGCCTTCTCAAGGGCCGACCCGCGGTCTATGGATGCTGGGAGACACCGGTCGCCTTCACGCATACTCACCTATTCTTTTTGAGCATTATATTCATCATGTTGCGCATTCAATGACTACATGCCATGATCAGCTCAATCCTTTACTCCGGTACATTATCCCTTTGGCCCAGAAAGACAACTTGTTGATGCACGCCATGTTAGCCGCCGGTGGTGCATACTTTTGCGATGAAAGGAACGGAAACCTAAGACTAGGACAGCTAGCAAGACGGCATTATGTCGTTGTGCTGAGAGGGCTGCAGAATGTAATCCAGAAGAATTGGAGCACCAAGGGCGAAGACCGTGTCTATCTCATTTGTCTCATATTACTGATGTCTCTTTTCGAGGTGAGTCTATCGTATATATACCGCTACATAGTCAATATTGTGCTAACCCAAAACCTAGACCCTTGCCGGTGGTGTCTTTGGCGGAGTCGTGATGCATATGCAAGCTTGTCGTGTCGTCTTATCTGGCTTCATGGACAACTTACCAGATCCCCACTCGGAAGTTGGTTTTATGTTTGGCTTTTTAAGCGAAGCCTACGTATTTGAACTGTTGGTCACATCGCTTTCTAGTCTCCTTTGCCGTACTGGCCCGCCTGTACCAATTGATGATTGGTTGAAAGACTTGTCGTTCCTTTCGAGGTACCCATTGTATCGGGGTTTCCTTAATGTCTCGCCTAGCCTGTTTTCTATTATTCCTGATGTTGTTAGCTTTGGGTTGGCCAGGTACGAGGAAGAGCGGATCGGCGAATCGAGCCCGGAGGTGTATCAGAGATACCAGGAACTTTTGATGCGCCTGAGGCATTGGGTAGACCCCGAAGCCGCTACCTCGGCAGGAACGGATTTGAGACATACCACGGTTGTCTGGCAGAGTGCCCTAATCATTGTTTTGCACAGTTTGTATTACGGCGACTTTCGGCAACAGCCCGATACTTGGTCTGAGGTGAATTCATTGGTTGAAACGGCCTTCCCTCTTCTACTCTCTGTCGCCTTGAATTCAAACGCCGGTATCAACTTGCTGTTCCCATGCTTGGTTTTGGGCGCGAGCACGGAACAGACTTGGATCAGGGGAACTATTGAGTATGGTATCATGTCTGTCAAGTTCAAGAGCACATCAACAAAGCATGCGTTAGTTCTGATGCGTGCCCTATGGAACGACCAGTCACCGGAGGCCTTTGGGCCGCGAGGTCTTGGGTATATCATGCAGAAACAGGGAGATATGTTTATTATGATCTGATTTTATTGTTCACTCAAGTTGGTTACTTTCTATAGATGCTCGTGCTACTCTTCTACATTTGATAACGATGATTGAATTGGCTTCCTGTGTTCAGCCGTGTTACTCCATTTACAGGAACCCCCGTTGCTCTGTCAGATGGCCAGCATCATAACTTTCGCGGCCCCCGATAGACTCCCGTCCATACGGATAGGGATATCCGCCAACTGTAGAAACATATTCAGAGACTACATCCTCCGCCTCTCGTCTTTCCTCTTCTGTCTCTTCTTCTGCCTTTTCCATGTCAAGTTGTCTCAGGCGTCCCTGCTCCTCCGTGGCCCCCTTCCGCCCCGGGAACCTCTTCTTAGCAAACGCCATGGCCGGTACAGCTATTTCCTCTGTCTCCACCCGTCTAACCGGTGCAGAGTTCGCCCGTGCTCTTTTCCCACGCATCCACTGCAATGGCTTTGAAGCCAAGTGTGTCGTCGGCGGAGTACTCGGTGGCGTTGGGATGTGACCTTCGGGTATCATAGGTGGGGGTGTGGAGGTTGCCGTTCTTGAAAGAGAAAAGCGGGACCGGTGAGTTTTCAAAGGCGGTGCAGTAGAAGTTACAGATGCGGTGTAAGTTGCAGTCGTAGCAGGTGGTTGCCAAGCAGGGAGACCATCAGAGTCTTGGTCATATGGTGATGCGAATGGGTTAGACTGATTGGATTGGTCGTGTGACGAAAGGTCGGTGTACCGTGTGCCGGGAGTTTTGCGGAGAAGAGTCGGTAGGTGCATGATAGAGTTCTTCATTGAGGTGCGTTTGTTTGGTGGAGAGTGTGTAGGTACGTCCGAATCGGTGGGGAATAGAGGGGTTGAGGCCGGAGCAGCGAGGGTCGCCGAGCGAGTACTGGTTTTGTTAGCTATATATTCAACGATGACAACAAAGGGCGTTTGCTTACCGGTTCAAGAAGGGACGCATGATGAAATATGTATATAGATGAATGTGTTGAAGATGCAAACAAGGAAGGCAAAGACAGACACAAATGGCAAACTCGGGCAAATATATATGTCAAAAGTTAAGTACCATTACAAAACAAGTAACTGCAAAACACGAACTCAGTCAACTCCAAACATGCCAACATCGGCTCTTAAATACCTCGACAAACTCCAACAACCCAGAAACAACACTGCGCCTGTTCCTCGGATCGAACACGAAGAGGGAGGGATGGAGGCTCAGCGCGGACACTGGGGGTGCATGTAAAGTTTGTGACAGGGGCTCATTCAGTGATCTTGGTTGGTTTTTGGCGATTGTCTTTGGATGAAATGGTGACGGGAAGACGATTTTGATTTGTCGAATACGAGTTGGATGGTGGACAATGGGAAGGACGGCGGAACAACGGCGATTTATTGAATGTGATAGGACAAGGTCGCATTGTTAACGAGGTATTCTGCAGTCATGATGTTCCGGGTATTCGCTATGGTACCCTCACTCATGCACGTCCTATGAAACATCCGCTTGTCGGTTTCACCCCGCACCCTCAATCCCTTCCCCTCTTTTTGTTCCTCTTTCCCCATAACTTACCCATCTAGTCTTGTTCGTTCTTGAGCGTCGTCACCGAATATTCGCACAACACATGGCACAAAACAAGCGCCCAGCAATCCAAACAAACGCCAGCAAACACCGCCCCCAACCAACCATTTTGATACTCCCTTTTTTAAAGTTCTTATCCTCTTTGTTTCCCTTTTCTATAGTGCTGCTTCTTCCTTCGCCAATCCATGGTCAGTTATAGCACCCATTAAATATCAATCACGCGCTTCCATCATTCTTCTGGCCCCATTCACTGCCGACACCCCCGCTCATCACATGGCCTCTTAAAACCCTGGCCGACCGTGCGGTACAAGGGTTATCGGGTTTTATCCACCCTGGTTTGGTTCAGACAAGAATTCTCCGGCTTATGTGTAACCCTAGTGATTGGATACACGTGATCGATTTCTTGTTGCTTAACCCTACATATGACCGGTTTACGTCAATGACAGCTCTCGATACCCGAGATAAGACCAGCGTCATGTCGACTTGAAATAGCAAAACAAGCGGTGCATGTATTATACTCCAAGGTTTACAAGGTTGATCATGATCTTAAAACCCACGAACTACATACCATGAAGTACCCGCTATACCGACTTTCATGTTTGATAGTCATGTCGTGTAAATTAGCAATTTGTGTGACACAAGATTAAGAAATCGGAACCATGTTGATCGTGTAACTCAACTTGACTATCCGCATCAACGACAACAATCCCACTGCTCACAGGGCATATACATGTAGACCATAGTGAATAAATACAAGCCAGAATGCCACTGACGATTACGACTGACGAAGACATCGGGGAGTAACACAGAAAATATGGCATTGGTATATGCCTCGCCGACATCATTAGTGAATGTAGTCTGGCCATGGTTTACGATTCGCAAGATGTTCAGGCTATTACGGAAAGGACCACTTAAACAACCCAAATCAGGTCTCCTGGATTGGCCCTTAACGTGAATAACATCTTACACGGCCATTTTTTCGTTCTATTTAGACATTCCAGACACAAATCAAGATGGGGTACATGAACCATGTCAGCGAGTTCGGATGGATCCAAAATCTCCGCCACATCGACTGGAATAGGTAGATTTAGGTGCAGGGGGTTTCTGCATGAGATTCATATGTTCCTTCATGTGTCGACAGTTACACGATGACGCCCGAGAGTACCTCTGTATTTCAGTATGATCACATTGTCTCTTATAAACTAGTCAAACCTATGCAATGGCTACCGTCAATATTACCCTTGTGCTTTCGGTGTCCACATATCAAGGGAATAGTATATCCACGGCAATCCCCCCTCGCATTGAGTTACAGCTAAGACTGCGGAAACATACATTTTTGTGTATTCTATCCTAGTGGCTGGAACTGCATGAGTCGGTAGTACTCAAGTAGAACACCCCACGTAGGTTATACGAAAAGACAACACATCATGATTTTATTACACAAGTTCATTACCGGACTCCCGTAGAGATCAACACAGTCTTTGATGAGCCGATGCCAAAACAATGTTGCCTCATGGCATACAAATAGCAAGTCCATACTGCGTGGCTATGGATACTTATAATGAGAGTCAAATTGGCATGGAACAAAGTTCCAAGTCAGCGGTCTATACATAGGGATGTCCTGTATGCCACGAGTATAACACAGAAAGCTGGCTGATAACATCCCAAGGTAAACTGATCACCCAGAATCACATGGGACATGTCCGTTACCTTTCAGAGGCAAGATACCAGCAGTAATCGAGATGAAGCCGCCGCACAGTGTGCAGCTTATGCAATTGTCTGTGGATATCTAATCTGTTAACTTGCCTCCTGCGCTGTTAGTAATACTGTCCGGTACGTCGGGCGCCGCCTGTGCGCCCACCGCAGCAATGGGCTTTCTATAGAAACGCTCAGGCCAATATGCTTACTCAAAGCCAAAGTCCGTTTACAGTGTCGTGCCCGCTCGCACTGTGAGTTTACAGTAACCCTAAGCAACAGTGTGATTTCGATTAAAGACACTGTTAATGTGGTTTTTAGACATCGTTTAGTTCGTTCTAGAATGATATGGCCGATTCAGCATGACGATGGTCACAATAGCTAAACGAGAAGAAGCCGGACTGGCTATTAGTTTAAGTGTCAAGCCTTTGAATCCAACGTTGTGGGAGGCTTTATACAAACACAGTCCCACACACTGTGTGTAACCAAAAGTTCCCTTGTGTGGCAGTTTAAAGGGCTGCATGTCTGGAAATTTGGTGATGTGATCACTAAGCATGCTAGTCGGCCTGGGCAAGAATATAGTTAAGTTTCGTCAAAATTGACCCAAAGAAGGAGGAGTTCCTTGAAAGTTCGGTAGTATGTGCGATTGAGAGCCTATCAGACTCGTTTCTTGAGTAATACTTGAAAGGTAAAATCACAATCATATAGAACTATGGCTGAAGATGCTACTAAAGTGATGGTGTCTGCTCACAAGTAGAAACCCGGTTGTGGTGGAGGTTGATAAGCCACACAGTGCGGTGCCTCTATGTCACTTTTGTTGTTTTTAGTCTGAATATAAAAGGATTGGAGAAATAAATTATGCACCTAGATTGAAGGCTCCTATAAGATCGGGTACTGAGTTCTGCTGATCTCTAGCTATCCGATATGCCTCCAAATTTGCCTCAGAATCCGTGCCGGTGTGCCGTGTGCATATTGTTCGCACCCTGTTGCGCACTGTGTTCACTGTGCACAATAGGGTTCGGACATTAACCATACTGTGATAGCTAGTCGTGAGAATGGACCTGAAGTGGCTGGTGTAGTGATTGTCACTGACCCGAGCCGAACTCTCTGATTCCTTCGGCCAGACGCATCCGTATCAACAACTTCAGACTTCATGTCACATCTGGAGCCGGCGATATTCTCCATTATCATCTCGAGCCTTCGCACTGTACGGCTCGCGAACCACGATATCTTAACCACCGGTAAACTTCGGCCATAATCCGAGTGAGATGGCCCGTTTATTTCGTTTCTGGGATACAACCTATTCAAATTCGGCTCGGTCAGCGGTTATACAAAGTGAACAAATGATCATTTTCTGGTTTCTAGCTTCTTCTAACGGTAGACTCGAGACCACGGAACCGTGAGGCCCAGTTAGCAAGTCATTTTGTCCGCCAAGTGCCAAGAAAACGAAGTAGCGGCTGTATAAAACATATTCTAATCCAAAGCAAGAAAAATGACCTGTTCAATCGCTGGGCTTCCGTCGATATATATTTGATGACCTTACGTTCATTATACTAAATACAAATCTACGTCTCCCAAAACCCATCTGGCATTCCATCCCTTCTAATGGCCTCACAATATGTATTTGGACTAGCCATACTGAGTACCACTATCTCAAATCCCACTTCAATGCGTCCTCTCACTAATTTCAAAAGCACGCCCACATGCAAAACTGTGAAAATTAGTATTAACGGTCATGGCTGGTTTTTGAACTTCCTTCCGCGGCAAACGACCTTCAGGTAGCACAGTCGTCGACATCGTGACATTGTGAAACCTATTTCATTTATAGTAGTTGCCATTTTAATGGCATTGCTAAGGAAACCTATGACAACCAGAGTTTCACGCTGTTCAACTACAAAATGTACATGGCTTCAACAGCTATATAGACAGATACTATTATATTCTTTCACATCAATATAATTGACAAAAGCATGCTAGATCTCGCACATGGGAAAACCATTGCGGGTTAGAAGGTATGTAACCCTATCATTGATATTCACATGTTAGTCAATCTTTTTGAGGGGCAATGCTGTTTCTCACTCACAAGATAAACTACGAGGTAAACATCCTACGTTCGACAGTTCCCACGTGAATAACCCCACAACTTTAAACGCTCATACGACGGCAAAATCAAACTTTATTACGTGAAGATTCTAGCTAGTCTAGCGTCGTGAGAACCTCTATGGCCGCCAAGACGTACTTTTTCGCCAAGACGTAAATGCCAAGACGCACCTGCCAAGACGCAGCTCATCAAGGTGCGTATGAGCTGTTGGATGCCCGTCGGGCAAAGATATGATATCACGTTTGAACAGAGGTCGATGGCATAGAGAGTGGCGAGCGGAGGATAAATAGACGGCGGTATCCTGTAGAAATAAGAGAGAACTTAGAATCAGACCAGCCAGTCAGTCCCCTCGCTACTCTTTTTACTCCCAATTCTTAATCTTTAATATCAACCCTTCAAAATGAAGCCCTCTACTCTTCTTCCTTTCCTCGCCGTCTCTCTGGCTCAGACTCTCACCCCATCTCCCACTGAGTCTGTCGGTTGCGTCGCCCATGATGACCACTGGCACTGCGACGGCCCCGTCTCCACTAGCACCGCCGTAGCCACCACCTCCGTCCACGATCACGACCACGAGGAGTCCACCACCGCTACTCTTGCTCCTTCGCCTACTGAGTCTGTCGGCTGCGAGTCTCACGGTGACCACTGGCACTGTGATGGACCTGCCTCTACCTCTGCCGCCGCTACTTCTACCGCCGAGGAGGAGCACGACCATGATCATGACCATGACCATGAGACTACCGCGTCTACTTTCTCCACTGCGACTGTCGTTGCTGCTACCACCACTGATGCCACTGGCACCGGTTCCCTGGCCCCTAGCCCTACCGAGTCTACTGGATGCCACTCGCACGGCGACCACTGGCACTGCGATTCGGCTGTGAATGCCACCTCTGCTGCCTCGGGCACTGTCTCTAGCTCCGGCACTGGTGCTGCGTCGTCTGATGTTGTCACTGCCGGTGTTGGTAAAATTGGTGTTTCCCTCAGTGGACTTCTTGCCCTTGTCCTGGCTTTGTAAGATTTAGGCTTTTTGTTTGTAGGATTAGTCTTTAGTTAATCAAGGATTATTGATGGAATTTGTTAGTTCAAAAACGGTGATTGCCATGTTTGCGTTTAAGGATTGTAGTACAATGTGAGTTTGCTCGAGGACATGTGGTACAAGAAATTCCAATATCACGACATATGAAGATGCCGGGTCAAAGATCGTCTTGTAGTTTAAACCATTAAGATTTCCATTTTCCAGAATGAAATTCTCACATACATTTTCAACCCCACCCAAATCCTCACCGACCCTCCATAATCCTCTGATAAACACAAACCACTGCCAAGATTTGCCAAGTCGCCCGCCAAGCCTTCTACAGCGCAATAAGCAAAAAAGCATCGTCCATCAAGGTTCTCACTTACGGCACCTTCCAGTCTGCCAAGACCGCTCGAAGCTGATATGCGCGCACGCCATGCCATATTCGATGTGCATGTCGTTAGAACGTGGTGTGGTCCTTTTTGCGTGCGAACCCGTGTGGGCTTGCTTTCCAGCTTGGAGAGGAATAAAAATCTCTGAACGCCCTATTTTTCGGGAGGGTGGAGGTTTGGGTTGATAATCATCGTCTTGCTTTGCCTGTTTTTCATGATGGCGCTCCGTACTGTTTTATTCGCTGCTGTAGCTGCGGCTTCGTTTATTACGCCGGCCCCAACGGCTACGTCGGCCAAGGCGTTGAACGCGAGACAGACAAGCAGTATTACTGCCATCTCAGAATGTCATGTTGATGGATCAACACAGTGCGTTTATTAATCAACTACGGCGTTGGGTCTCGACTAACAGCAATAGGTACTGCCATGCGGGAACGGCAGAGGTTGCTGTTCTTGCCTCTCTAGCCTCCACAACGGGCTTGCCTGAGTCTTACACAGATTGTCATGCGCACGGCTCTACGACGTACGTTAACATGGGATATGCTGAGCTGCACATATTGACATATCATAGATACTGTGTTGCTGGCGAAACCGAAGTAGCCATCTCCATTGAGGGCGCTACAACGGCCGCTACCGCCACAGCGACGGCAGCCTTGAGTGAAATCACTGCCGTTTCAGAATGCCACCTGCATGATTCTTCTTTGTAAGTCCATTTGTTTGGCCATGATGATGCTTGACACTAACATACACAGACACTGCATGGCCGGGACAACGGAATACGTTGTCGATGTCACACTGACCCAAACTACCTCCGTCCCCGCCTCCTACACCGGCTGCCACACTCATTCTTCCTCCCTGTAAGTATATATCTAGACTGTTATCACAACACTTGTACTAACAAATTAGCTACTGTATGGATGCCTCCGGCAACGACGTCTCCCTCCTTGCCGAATCTGACTCTACCGAGAGCACCGAGAGTACCGAGTCTTCCTCATCTTCATCCTCTGAGGGAGTCAGTTGCCATTTCCACGCAGGTGTAGAACACTGCGTTGACGCCAACGGAAACACCGTTGAATCTACATGCGCGCGTGTTGACCGAGACTACGATGTGCCCCTGCGTATCGGCCTTTTGTTCGTCATTTTGGCAACCAGTGCGATTGGTGTCTTTGGCCCCATTGTTTTGCATCGGTTTTTACCTACCAAGCTGGGTGGCATTTTCATTGTGCTGAAGCAGTTTGGTACGGGTGTTATTATCTCTACTGCTCTTGTTCACGTAGGTTGGCCATACCTTCCCTTTGATGTACATTGACTGACATTTACAGCTACTCACTCACGCAACCCTCATGTTCGAAAGCGAGTGTCTCGGTGCTCTGAAATACGAAGCCACCGCCACCGCTATCATGATGGCGGGTATCATGGTTTCCTTCCTAACTGAGTATCTCGGTCACCGCTACATCATTCACCGGACCGCTGAAGCTTCATCAACTGAGACCCCCGCTGAGCGTGCAACCAAGGCTGAGATTCTCAACATTACCGTTATGGAAGCTGGTATCGTTTTCCACTCCGTGTTGATCGGTATTACTCTTGTTGTTACCGGCGACTCCGCATTCATGACCCTATTTATCGTCATCATCTTCCACCAAATGTTCGAAGGTGTTGCTCTCGGTAGCCGTATCGCCGCGCTCGGAACCGGCGCAACTTCCGCCTTGACTTCCCTCGGACACCACCACGGACCAGCTCCCGTTCGCGATACCGCCTCTGGAAAATCAGCTAGCTCAGAGGGCACTCCTGAAGAGATAGTCAAGGTTCCTATGCTCAAGAAGATGATTATGGCTGGAACCTTTGCCTTGGTTACCCCTATCGGTATGGCCATTGGTATCGGTGTTCTGGACCAGTTCAACGGAAACAACCCGGCGACTATCATTGCTATTGGCACTTTGGATGCTTTCTCGGCTGGTATTCTGATGTGGGTTGGTTTAGTGGAGATGTTGGCTGCGGATTGGTCGCATGGGGAATTAGCCAACGCTAGCTTGGGCAAGACGTTGCTTGGTGGGACTGGTCTTGTGGCCGGTTTGGTGCTCATGAGTTTACTTGGTAAGTGGGCTTGAGATGGAACGAAAAATGGCTTGATATATAACAATAATTACAATTCTTTAATACTTTTCAAAACCAACGGTTTTACCATAACTGCCATCGGCTCTTCCATGTCTCCTGCCTGATAGGAATACCAAAAGTTCCAGTTAGAGCCTGCCGCCCCAATGTCACCATTCTTCCCTAATACCACAATCCCACTTTGAATCTCTGGATATCTTGCCAACATTCTTCGTACTACATCCTCTGCAGCTTGTTGAGCTGTCATTCCCAAACGCAAATTCTCTACAGCCTGGTAGCACGGGAGGAACCGAAGCATCATGTCTCCATCCCCAGTAGACCCACAACCACCGAAGGAATCATCGACATACGACCCACTGCCGACTATGGGGCCGTCACCTACACGGCCTGGAATTTTGTGACGGGCTCCGTTGGTGGAGGTGGCGGATGCCATTGTACCGTCCTTTGCGAGGGCGATGACAGATACGGTGTCGTGGCTTACCTGGGTATTTTGTTCAAGAGCATGAATAGACTCTAGGCCACCCCCATTAACACCAAATGCAAGTAAGTCCTGTCCATTCTCCCCGACTCTAAAATTCGGTTGACATCCGTTCTCTCGCCACTTTTCACATATCTTTACGGACTCCTCCGTATCAGTATCTTCCGACAGAAAACCCATTTCCATAGCAAATTGTCTCGCCCCTTCTCCAACTAAAAAACTATGCTTAGTCCGTTGCAAAACCATTCCTGCAACCCCTACTGCATTTCTCACCCCATGTAATCCCGCAACCGCGCCTGTTTCCATCGTCGTTCCATCCATTACCATCGCATCAAGCGTCGTATGGCATGATTCATCTGGGGAACCCCCATAGCCCACGGTGCCATCGCATTGGGCTACTTCACAAGCTGTGGCTCCAGCGACAACGGCGGATAATGCGGTGGAGTTTTGAAGTGTGGTGAAAGCCGCCGTGGTGGTGGCGAGGAAGGGGCCGGACCAGGTATTCAAAACCACTGGAAGAGGTTGAATATTAGTCGGATGGTTTGTGGCCCCACTGAGCAGAGACAATATATCCGTGATCAAAGTAAGACGCATCTTGATAAGTAAGAATTGTACCGAACAATCAAAGAAAACAACCCGTCGTCGTCGGAATCATCAAAAATTCCGGTCTGCAGAAGCCCTTATAAACCCTACTCTCACCCAAAACATCAACGGGGTGGTGGCGCAGTTGGGAGCGCGTTAGACTGAAGCTACTAAACTTCAGCCAAGCTCATCCGGGCAGTTATCTAAAGGTCACCGGTTCAATCCCGGTTCACCCCACACTCTATCTTTTTGCGCTCGGCGCAATTTTTTTTCCCGCTATCAACACCGGGGAGAAAGACGGGTTTTAAATGCCAGTTATCTGAGAGCCAAGAGATAAATCCTTATCAGAGACCTCGGTAATCGTTATAGGATGGGTTATCTGCATGTAGCAGGTGCGGACGTACTACACCAACTGAATTTACTAGGGTCAACAGCGCATTGGAGGTGGCGATGAATGGTCTTACATGTCTATATAAAGGGAGTACACACTCCTTTGAAGCCGATTGATTTTGGACTTCCCCCCTTCCCCCTTTTTCTTTCTTTTCACAATGTCTGTTCCCATTTACACCAAAGTGACCCCTGAGATTCTCTCAGCCCTCAACATCTCCGCTGAAACCTTCGCAGAGTTGCGTACATCTGCCGTTGAAGCTAAGGAGACGGCGTACTGCCCGTATAGTAAATTCCGTGTAGGCGCGGCCCTGTTGACGCCCTCGGGTAAGGTCATCAAGGGTGCCAATGTAGAGAATGCCTCATACCCTGTAACGACCTGTGCCGAGCGTGTTGCTATCGGTGCGGCCGTTGCGGTGTTTGGCGAAAAGAAGTTCACGGCTGTTGCGGTTGCTACGGATGTGGCGCCGCCTGCTTCCCCCTGTGGCATGTGCAGACAGGCGTAAGTTTGATGGGATTTACCGGGGATGAACCATTGTTAACCGATTGTAGGATCCGTGAGTTCTGCGATTTGAACACTCCGATTATCATGTTTGATAAGGACGAGGCCTTTAGCTTTTTGACTTTGGAACAGGTTTGTCATTGTTACTTCTGGTTGTGGATATCAATTAACACCTCTTAGCTTCTTCCGCTTTCTTTCGGCCCTGAGAGCTTGCCTTCCCCCGAGGCCCTGGAGGCCGCTCGCAAGTAACTTACTCATACTTAATATCACTGCATTATATATCCTAAACCTTCTCCACCTCTGTGACCTCCACCCGTTCATGCTTTTCCTTTACCCTTTCAATCTCGCTCTCGAGTCTACTATCTCCTTTACCCGTCTTCCACGCAGGTTTCGCACCATCCTTGAATAGTAACTCAATCTCCTCCAAGGTCTTCCCGCAAGTCTCAGGGTAGCAAGCCCAAGAGACCACCGCAGAAAAGACACAAAGAACTCCAAAGATGATAAAGGTCTTGTACGTGATGTTTCTGAAAGCCGGCGGCACAAACATACCCAAAGCAAAGTTGAAAAGCCAATTAGCTACGGCCGCCAAGGCCATTCCCGTAGCTCTTGTACCCAAAGACCAAACCTCAGCCGCATAGATCCAAGCCACCGGGGCCAGTGTGAGCGCATATACAATAATAAGAAGGTAACTGAATGCAATGATGGTGTGCGACGGTGCCCCCGTGACCCGAAGAACTACATTGGAGTTACCGCCTACACCGCCTGGGATATACACTCCGTATCCACCAAGCATGGCAGCCACGATGAAATGGCAGACTGCCATGCCAAGGGCGCCCCAAATGAGGAGGGGGCGACGACCAGACTTGTCGATGAAGAAGAACATTACTGCGGTAAAGATGATGAACAATCCGTACTGCACACCAGAAGCGAGAAGATTGACGTTATCTTCAAGACCGGCCATTTGGAAAACGTATGCTATAAATTTGGTTAGTCACTTTCCATACCCCCAAGTAGAATAAGAAACTCACTGATATAATACACAATAGCATTAGCCCCAGAAAGTTGCTGGAAAGCCTGCACTGTAGTCCCCGCCAATGTCCGTCTCCACATGCCATTCTTGACAAAAAGCTGCCAGCCCTTTCCAGCCTTACTTTCCGCCTCAAGAACAGTTTCGATCTCTCTCCATTCAGCAACAACCAATGAGTCCTCAGTATTACCGCCAGCCTGGATATCTGCCAATGTCTGTAAAGCCTCTTTGTTCCGGCCTACCTTTGCAAGCCATCTAGGGCTTCTAGGGAGGAACGGTAGCCCGATCATAAGAAGCACACATGGGACGAGTTGGAGACCCCATGCTGTACGGAAGGATGCATTTCCTGAGATATGGCTGCACCCGTATCCGATGAAGTACATGACCAGGATACCGAACTCAATCGCCAGTTGCTGGATGATGATAATCCTGCCTCTCCGTTCCCTCTTCGCGATCTCCGCCAAGTAAACTGGCACCTGCGAACTCGTGATACCGACACAAACGCCATTCAAAACTCTCCCTGCGATCAAACTTCCGACCCCGTTAGTAGCTATCTGAACTGTCGTCCCGATAATCCACCAGAAACACGCAAAGAAGATAGAATCTCTTCGGCCCCAGCGGTCAGAAATAGGCCCGGCCATCAATGAACCGGCTACCGAGCCGGCGGCAAGTGCTGATCCAATGGCACCTTGGGTTACACCGTGTGGGTTGTTGAAGTAACTTATATATTGCGGTGTGATCACAATGGCGGACATGGAAGAGATGTCGAAGCCGAAGAGCATTCCGCCCACCGTGGCGATTAACGCTACAAAGTAGGTATTTGCTGGAAGGTGTTAGTGACGAATGGGATTTGAGAGACGGGAGACTTGCTTATTTTGGGAAGATGAATTGCCATTTTGGATGTGTATAATCTACATTGTCTATATCGTGAAGTAACTCAAGGCTCCATCTGCCACTTATATAGCTACACATAGTCTCCAACTACTATGACATCACCTCGGTATTACCAGCCATACTGTCACCCTCCAGTACAACCTCAGAACACACGACGCCAAATCCCCATTACGGCCTCCATCGTGTCAAATATCCGCACCTATAGCCAAGTCTTCCTCCCCGGTATAGAATTCCTCCGCAAAGCTTAATTCCCTCTGTCCATTCTCAAATCCGGGGTAAACGCTGTCTCTTACACTTCATTGGTGCGCATATCCGCGTCTATAAACGCAAACATCGGTTAACCACTTGACGTCCCGGTTAAAATCATTGGAGAAGCCGACATTCCCCACTCATGTCACACTGTCAAACCCTGGTGACAGAACCCTAAACTGGTATATAAGTGGGCCCCGTCTTACGGCCGGTTGTTTCCTTTGAGCGCCGGTTTCCGAATGGCTTGGAAGCCGGCGTGAGTCAATTGTGGACGGTATGACATTCGATATCAGGAACCTCTTGGCGATGAACCAGAATATGTTTGTGTTGCCGACACACCGGATTTAGCGACACCTTATTGGCTGGATTCATCGACTTAGTATCACCTATCGTCCAATGACTGCCTCCGAATGTCGGACCTAGTGGGTCTTCTAGACCTAATGCGGTAAGAAAGAAGGTATGGAACGTGGTGACTCGAATTTTATCGCGATTATGGAAGCGACGTCATGGCTTGTTACAGATGAGTCTGTCAAACTTGCGCAATTCACCAATTAGTGTAAATAAACTCATACAAAAACATACCACCCCGCACCCATTGACCCCGCCAACTACCATCACTGTAAACAACTACAAATATCTCTACTTCTCTCTTAATCAGACCAATCCGCGCCTGCCATCCGCCACGCTACAAAATCCACTTAAAGATTTCCATCCTTCCTACAGAGAGCGGAAAAACCGGGCCCACTATTTAGCAACTGCCCCGAACCTTTTCTGCAGTGCGACGACACGACGACCAGACCAACGACGTCACTTTTCTAATTGCATATTTGTTTAATAACCATTGATACCCCCTCTGCACACCCACATACGTCACTATGGATCTCGTAAACCAGTAAGTTGTCTCATCCCTTCATTGGTCTCCCAGCCAACGAGAAACATCACCATATATCACCACTAACACAATCCCACCACCACCAGCCTCGAAGGCCGCCTCCTCTTCGCGGTCCCCAAGAAGGGCCGTCTCAATGCCGCCTGCCTGAACCTCCTCGAGGGCGCCGACATCCAATTCCGCCGGGAAAACCGCCTCGACATCGCCCTCGTCAAGAACCACCCTCTAGCTCTCGTCTTCCTCCCCGCCGCCGACATCCCCACCTTCGTCGGTGAAGGCCGTGTCGACCTCGGTATCACCGGCTGGGATCAAGTCGCCGAACACGACTCCGCCATGCGTGCTGCCCGTCGCGCCGCTGCTACCTCCGTCCCCGTTGTCGAGACCCCCGCCGAGGGTACCACTGAGGCTGTTGGTGGCTGTGTTACTGTCATGCCTCTCGGTTTCGGTAGCTGCAAGCTGCAGGTCCAGGTTCCTGTAAAGGGCGCTTACAAGGAGAGCAAGGACTTGGTGGGAAAGACTGTTTGCACTAGTTTCACGGGGTTGGCGAGAGACCACTTTGCCAAGTTGGAGGGTTGTGACCCGGATAGCATTTCCACCAAGATTATCGAAATTGGCGGTTCCGTCGAAGCCGCTTGCGCTCTTGGTGTTGCTGACGGTATCGTCGATCTCGTTGGTAAGTTCTGATTCCCTCTCCCCACTCCTTAGTCTCTAACTAACAACACCCCTAGAATCCGGCGAAACCATGCGCGCTGCTGGCCTTCACGCCATCGACACCCTCGTAACCACCGAAGCCATTCTCATCAAGTCTCGCGCCCCGTCTGACCCTAAACTCGTCGACAAGATTGCCGCCCGCATCACCGGTGTCATCACCGCCCAGCGTTACGTCCTCTGCCAGTACAACATTGAGTCCAAGCTGCTCACCCAGGCTACCCAGATTACCCCCGGCAAGCGTGCGCCAACCATCACCCAGTTGAACGACGAGGGCTGGATTTCCGTGTCGGCTATGGTGGAGAAGAAGAAGATTGCTACGGTTATGGATGATTTGACCGAGGCCGGTGCTAAGGACATTCTGGTTCTCGACATTCACAACACGCGGTAATGCTTCTTCGTAGGGCGTTGTGATGTATGATGGGAGGAATTACAGACTAGACAAAAGATTTCAACTAGATTTGTACATAGATTTTCTGAAATGGGTAAAGACTTAACAGGCGATTCACGGAAACTCCAAGAATGGACAAAAAAAAGACTCAAACTATATTTGTACATAGACTTTCTAAAACACGAGCAAGATATAACACAATGCAGACAACCTCTCTTGAGAAGCCATCTTAACAAGCCCCGTATAATATCAACAAAAGAAAAAGCTTCTCCTCTATCCCACTTTCTACTCCTATCAAACAACTACTTAATCAATACGAAGAGTCCGCGCGGTCTTAACCTTAGCGGACACCTTTCTCTTCTTTCCTCTCTCGAACGCTGCCGCGGCAGCGTGGTCACGACCAATGTTGTCGAGATCCTTGACCTTGTAGATGCGGATAATCCAGTTCTCACTGGTAAACGCCTCCTCAACAGTGTCAAGTTCAGGACCCTTGTCAGGGAGACCCACGCCACGGACGCGGTCCTTAGCCTGGCCCGGAGGGAAGAGGTTGTGGTAGTTGTAGTACGACATCTTGTACATCAAACTGTTCTTCATGGTCTCAGTGGCACCGCTGTCAACACGGTACTCACCACGGGGAGTGAAAAACTCGCGCTCCTTGACCTCATCGGGCCAGATGCCCTCAGCGATACGGACCATCCACAAGAACTTGTTGATATCATCACCAGAGTAACCAAGGAGACCACCAAAGACAACCAGAACGTAGTCGACCTCGTGCTGGCGGAAGATCTCGTAAGAAACCTCCTCGCGCGAGCTCATAGCCTTACCGACGGTAGCAATGTGGGTGTTGTTCCAGGTGTTGTTGTCGACCAGAGTGGCACGGTCAGCCATACCACCAATCTGGTAGCCGTAATCCCACCACGCGGCGACCTTGGCATCATCGGGGGTGTTCTGGCGAAGCCACTGGTAAGCCTCACGGTAATCATCAATGATGTGCTGGGAACCGTCGGGAAGGCGGCTAGCAAGCACGACAGAGGGAGACGAGTAAGCGTTAGAGGTAACCCAAGTGCAATGCATGACAAAGATGATAAGGTAGATGGACATGGCACCAGCGACAAGGAACTTGGAAAGCTTGTCATAGATACCAACGACGGGCTTGTTGAATACCGCGAGACCGCCCTTGGTGCTCTTCTTGGCAGGCGCCGCAGCGGCCTCAGCTTCAGCCTCCTTGGCGACAGCCTCCGCATCAGGAGAAGAAGCAACCAGGAAAGTGTCGAGGACCTGCGACAGCGCAATAGCAGCAGCCACACAGACAATGGGAGTCAAGGTAAGCATAAGACGAACCATGACACCAGCGAAGTAACTGCCAAAGACAGCGTACACAATAACAAAGACGTGCTGATCCTCCAGTCTCTGGAAGCACATGTACACACCAGCGGGGAACAGCCAAATCAGCATGCTCAGGTCGAAGAAGAACGAAGGCCAGGCGGTAGGCTGGTGCTCCGAAACCGAGGCGATGATAGGAATATGGATCTTAGCATAGCTGGTATCCCACAGAGAGTAGAAACGACCGTTCCAGGGCGCAATGTAACCGAGCGAAGTAAGACCGACAATGGCGGCAGTACCGATGATAAAGGTGATGGCGACCAGGGTGTACAGGAAGGTCTGGAACTGGCGGCCGGAAATGGTGGAACGGACGTACTGGATGAAACCGACGAACTGGAGGAAGCCGAAGACACCGAGGGCGGGCATGGACTCACTGGTGCGAACGGGCAAGAAACCAACAAAGGGAATCTGCATAGCGGCAATCGTACCAAGAGCATACCAAGTAGTGTATGAGACGTACAAGCGGTTGCTATAACGGCCCATGCAGATCAGGACGAAGGCGTGAAGAGGCAGCAAGCAGGTGATGAAAGCGTAACCACCCCACGAAGCCACCATGTAGCCGTAGGACAGAGCGCAAAGGGCACCGTACAGCATAGAGCCCATCTTGAGCGCTCTAATCCACAACCAGAAGGTGAAGACTAGCAGGAAGATGGCAATAGCCTCGTTATCGTACGAACCGGCGACCGAACGCGAAATGTAACCGGGAGCGATACCCATGAAGACGGCAGCCAGAAGACCGGCCGAAGGCGACGTGGTCATCTCGTTGGTAAGAAGATACGAAGCGACAGCGGTCAAACCGGAGAAGGCGGGGGCGAGCAGAACGCAAATGTTACGGATGTCAACGGGGATAGTCAGAGTACGAAGGGCGTGGTAGATGACACCCGAGGTGACCATGAGACCGGGGTAGAGAGTACCACCGGTGACACGGCCGAGAGGGTGCCAGGTGCGGTCATCAAACCAATCCCAAAAGTTGTAGAAGCCGTTGGCGACGAGGTATTTGGTGGCGCGGAAGTTGAACCATGGATCAACTGGAGTAAGTTAGTATGAAGCGAATATGTGTGCAACTGTCGAGATAGAAATGGGAGACTAACACTCGTGAATGATACTTTCGAAGCCTATAATAAACAAAACGGTTAGTACATGCAAAAGCCAGCTAACTTTCATAGCAAGAAAGAAACTTACGAATCACAGAGAACAAGCGACTGCTCACAGCAGCACCGGCAATAATCGCCAAGATGACGACACGCAACAAAGCACGATGTCTATCGTCGACCTGCAGCTTGTCGACCAAGCTCAACGACTTGGAGGTAGCCACGGTCATAATGTTAAATAATCAAATAGTCCGATCAATCGAGATACCCAAGAAACCAATCCGCAACAAGAAGTTGATAAATCGCAAGAGAAACCCAGCTCCTGCCCTGCAACAACTCTACCAAATGGCCAAAAAAAGGAACAAGGAACGAATAATTTCCAATCCCGAGAAGCAACAGTTACCTTCTCTATGTACAAGTCCTCTTAATGGTCGTAATACCAAACAAAATGGTCCTTTATAAAAGGAAAAAAATGAAAACACGCAAGAACAAGAGAAAGAAAGTTAAAATCACGAAATATCGCCAACTTTCTAAAAGGCCACACCTACTCAAAAGTCGCAGCCAAACATGCAATTACCTACCAAAACGTCCAAGCCCATACGTACTACGTAACTTACTACATCGGGAGCTGGCTGCGGTTAAGCTGGGCGGGCTTGTCTCGAATTAGCCAAGTACACGTACTCTGTTTCCACGTTTGAGATGCCCAAATTGGGTAGCTCGGGATGCCAGGGTTACTGAGTGCAGAGGACAGCATGGAGAAAGAGGGTGCATTGACCAATCATGCTGGTGAATTGAATGATATAAGTGGGGCTATTCTCCGGGGATTACCCGTTGAAACGTTGTGGTGAGAGTATGACATAGATTCACAGGTGAGCAGCATATCAGTATACCAACTTTTATAACGTCTAACACTTGTATTGTACACATGGCAGGAATTGGATGGCGGGCCAAGGGGTCCTTCAACGACTAGAAACCGCAAAGAGGCCGCTTCACTCCATCAACCTAATCCCACCAAGAAGCTTGAAACATGGCCGCCACCCAGACTGGCGCTGGGTGTTCCAACAACCTATCAACAACCTACGAACATCGTCCAACAACCGAGTCGTCCATGGCTAGAGAAAAACAAAGGGCAAAGCAGGACTGAATCAACGCAAAGAAATCAAAGGAATCTGCTATATTACAACATCAACTGGGACTGGCTTACGCCTTGGCCAGGTTGTTGAAGAAGGCCTCGAAGTCGAACTTGGGGTCGGTGAAGTCGACAGCTGGGAGGTTATTAGTATGATGTGTAACGCTGAGATACAAGTGCCGAAATGGGTATGTCAAAAGCCGTGCCTACGATGAGACGCCAGATTATTTCATCCCATTTCGTCACTACTGTCACACTTACACTGCGACGACGCAGAAGCCGGGGCCTTGCTCTTCGCGTACTCCGCCTTAGCCTTAGCAATCAAGCCGGCCTTCTCCTCGTACTCGTGCTTGGCAACGGCGGCAGCCTCAGTGGCCTTAATGGTACGCTGGTGGGAGAAGCCGTAGAAGACGCCAAAGGCGAGGGCCGAATACCGCAGGACCTGTATATGTGGAAGTTGCCGAGTCAGTATGTATGTCTATATGGCACTGTCACGTGCTCCGGTTGAGACCGGAAGGATGTGAGCGGAGCTTTGGGCGGAGGTTCAGGCGGGGTTCGGGATTGCGGGCGGATATGAACTTCGGAGCTGGAAATACGGGCATGGGTGGAGTGAACTAGAGCGGTTGCATCGTCTGATCTATGGGCCATTGTACAATCGAAGGTTGTACAATCCAAAGATACAAACAATGCTGCATACTCTAACCGTAATCCAAAGAAATAGTCCTCGTAGGCCATCCCCAGCCATTCCCGCACCTTATCTCGATCGCATCGACCCAATTGCCTTGATTCCTCCTATCCCCTCCGTCTCACTCGTATCCAACACTTCGAAGAATTATCATACGTTGGTAGTAGTCGCCGACATTGTGAATAAACCAAACTTAAACCGAATTAAACAAGCGACAGCAGTTTGCGCAGCGGGAGCGTCAAAGTCCGTAAATCAAGCGAGAAGAAAAACGACGCGTGAGGATTCCAATTGGTCCCGGTTCCGGAAGACTGTCGGCAAAGGCGGGTTGTTTCGAGGGACGGACGTAAGTGAGCGAAATGCAAAATTGAGTCGAGGTTATTCCAGGATGGAGATTTCGCCTGGGATTCGTGGATTTGCCTGGGGGGTACTTACTGTGAACCCAATGGACCGTCGATGGACTGAAGAGCGGGAAAAAAACTATTCGGGAAAGATCGCTATGTCTCTGTGTAGCCATAGTTTTGAACCTGTTCACAAACTACTCGTTAATTTTGTGTGTATTCAGTCTTTAGGCCACAAGTATACGACATGTTTAAGTTACAGCCGGAAATCAACCGAGCTGTCAGTCTTAACCCTAACAATGACCTGGTGGGGTTGTGTCATGATGCAAGTGGCTGCTTACCCCTGGCCAACTCAATGGCTGTCAAACTAGCTACTAAGTTAATACTAAGCTGTTTGGTCAACGACCTCCCGCTACAACAAACGACGCCGACAATCACAGACAGCTTGACTCCGATTCAAACATAAGAGGAAGCTAGATCCTGTCACCAATTAACCCCTAAGACCCGCCCTTTTACGATCTTTACCTATATATCTCGACCTTCTACACCCACCGCTTTGAACCTGCAAAAGCCCCTCGGAGCTCAGACGACCCCGCGCTACCCCTTGGTTTCCCGGGATAACACTCTTTGCCGTCAGTAGCTCTTTTAGAAGCTATAGTCTTAAATATAAGCACACGGCCGGCCCCTCTTTGGTCCCGCCATCTCACCGTCCCTTCCGCCGTCTATAATACCCCTCTCTAGTCTGCCGCCAGACCCCCACCACAATGCAACAACGGCGCGATGAAATCCTAGCCAAAAAGGCCAAGCTCGCTGAGCTAAAGCGGCAACGTGAGCTCCGCGCAACCCAAGCCAATACCTCCCGCCAACCCGGTGGTTCCACCGACGTAAGAACTCTATGGATTAGATCACTTTCTCCGCCCCGCTAACGACCTGTACTATAGCTCGGTTCCCCCTCGGGCTCAGCCCGTGCCGACTCTAGACGAGACATCGACTCCCTCATCAACAGCCTTGTAGGCGATGGCCGCAGTGGCCCCCACTCTGCCCCCGGCGGGTCAACGCCCATGTCGCTCACCCTCCGCGGCAGCCGTCCCAACAGCGTCCTTAGCGCGGGTGATCTTAGCACGGACGCCTCCGACTTTGCTACGCTCACGAGCATCGCCACGACGGTGCCTGTTCTCACGACTGCTTCTCCTACGATTCTCTACGATGTGGAACCCCGCGCGGCGCCAAAGCCCAAGGAGGAGATTGTCACTTACAGCAAGAGTGTCCAGACGACGGAGGAGTGGACAGGGCCAATTTCTACTGGGGTGGGGACGAGTCCTGCTCATGGACATTCGGGGTCGGTCACGGAGCAGGATGAGTTTTTCATGTCACCGAGTAAGCAACGGTTGAGCAGACGGGAGAGGGAAAGAGAGGAGGAGTTACGACAGAATATCCGTCGGGAGCTTGAAGAGGAACTCAAGGCGGCTAAGTCTCTGCTCGATGACGGTGAAGTCAGCACTGTAGATGGCCCTTCAAAGAATTTCCCAGCGCGCGCTCTCACAGCGGAGGAGGTGGATGCTGTTATGGGATCAGATGATTTCATGGACTTCATTGAGCGGTCGTCTAAGGTGCTGGAGAGAGCATTGGACCAGGAATATGACATCCTTATGGACTATGCCACGACAGGCTTGGACCACGAAGATGACGAAGATGGCAGTGGGAACACGGGAGGAAAGGGTAGACACAGAGTCAAGGAAGTCGCACAGTTCTACGACGAGCGCTGGAGTAGGAAGCGTATGATCACTGGCATCGACTGGTCACCCAAGTACCCTGAGCTCTTGCTCGCTTCGTACACCAAGAACCCCTCTGCCCCGAACGACCCTGATGGTCTAGTTCAGGTATGGAACATGCATATGCAAGACCGCCCTGAATACGTCTTCCACGCACAATCAGATGTTCTCACGGCAAAGTTCTCTCCATTCCACCCCAACCTTATTGTCGGTGGTTCATACAGTGGCCAGGTTCTCCTTTGGGATACCCGTGCCAAGGCGGCCCCCGTACAAAAGACCCCACTTACGGGATACGGGCACACGCACCCCGTGTACGCCGTAGATATCGTTGGTACTCAGAACGCAAACAATATCATCTCAACGTCTACTGATGGTGTTGTTTGTGCCTGGAGTATGGATGTCTTCGCCCAACCACAAGAACTAATTGAATTGAAGTTGCCTCCACCCGCAAAGCTGGAGGACGTGGCTCCCACATGCATGGCTTTCCCACAGGCCGATCCCACCTTCTTCCTTGTTGGAACGGAGGAGGGTGCTCTCTACCCATGCCACAGATACGACCGGGCAGGTGCCAAGGCGGGTATCGAGGCTGGGTTGAGTTACAAGGGACACAAGGCACCGGTGATGTCTGTAGATTTCCACCCCGCACGCGGTCCTGTAGATCTCGGTGACTTTGTGTTGTCTTCTTCGCTTGACTGGAGTGTCAGACTTTGGCGCGTACGTGCCCCAGCGGCTACCTCTACTAACGTCTCCGGCCAATCCGACGGAGCCATGACGCCCCTCATGGACTTTGTCCGTGAAGATGTAGTTTACGATGCCAAATGGTCACCTATCAAGCCTGGTGTCTTCGCTCTCGTTGACGGTGCCGGCTGGCTCGAGTTCTGGGACATTACCGTAGAGACGGAAGAGCCTGTCGCTCGCATCACACCCAGTGCACGCAAGGATGGCCGGAGTATGTTGGCCAAGAGTCTCAACAAGATGGCCTGGGATCGGGCGGATGGCAAGAAAATTGCCACGGGTGGTATCGACGGGACTGTGTCGGTATTCGAAGTGGGGGTTGGCCTCGGTGGCAAGGAGGATTTGAGAGCGGAGGAATGGACTAATGTGAAGAAGACGGTGTCTAGACTGGAGGCTTTGGGAGTTAATACAGTGGCCGCTTAGAGAGATGAGGTAGAAGACAAAAAAGAAAGAGATATAGTGTATTAATGCCAAATAAATCATAAATGTAGATCCACACCCACCGCAATATAAATACAGTCTCCCATGTTCCCAACTTAAGCAAATGTCATGGATATCTCCCCCTCCTTTCCAAAGTTCGCATCATCATCATCATAGTCTGCCCATGGATCCGCCATGGTAATAGCCGGCAGCCCGAGTCCAGCAGGCATAGAAGCAGTTTCAACCGGTTCACTCTCCACCGCAATAGTAGGCGGCAATGGGGAAGCTGGCGGGTTAATACTCGATGTGATACCACCACTACCGAAGCCCCCATCATCGCCAAATCCGCCGTTAAAAGCCGGTGACTCTGCAAAAGCCGGTGATCTCGCGATATATCCAAAATCCTTGTCCAGTGGCGCAGGTTTCGCTTGGAACTCGGTGTCAAAGGTCATTTCAATCTGGTCATCCTCATAAGGTTCAAACCCATATAACTCCTTATTAGCTGCTGCTGAGCTAGAAGAAGGGGCATATGTGGGGGTGGCGGCGTAACTTATCGATGGCACCGGTGATGGAGCTCTAATCGAAGACGCCGGGCCTGGAGATAAGGAACGTGGTGGCGCCTCGAGATCTACACGCAGGGTATCATGGCGGTTGATAGAGGCAGGTGGTGGCTTAATTTCGGAGAGAGTGAGACCCGTTGTAGGTCCGTCTTTTGAGGCAGCGGCGTCCTTTGCCAGTTCGGCGCGCATGGCTTCTATATCGAATAGAACACCTGTGTTGGCTGCTGGGTCACCTGGGCTACTGGTACCTGCGGCGCCTGGCTGCTTATTCTTGTCTTCGTATACCTCCCACTCTGCTCTCTCCAACTGCTTCTTGCGCTTCCAGAATGAGAAGCCGGACTTTTGCTGTTCCTGCTTCCCTGAGTTTTCCAATTCCTTCCGCGCCTCTTCAATCTCATTAATCAGTTCCCTTTGTCGCTCGGCGTGGTTCTCCGGGTCTGGATCTTCAATCTCAGTGAACTCATCCGATTCGACTAGCCACCCGCATTCACGAAGTAGTCTGGGCATGGCAGCACGGTATTGCATGTGGCCATTGACGAACTCAGTACAATCAAAGTTCTCAACTCCCGGAATATCAAGGATTTCACCCAGGCCAGCAACACGGCTGATACCACCGCTAGTTAAACGGAAGAGATAGCCAAGAATCCAGTCGTTGCTGTTATATCCATTGACGAACCGACCACCAACAACAGACCGAGCAAGCATATACTCATCTTGCTTTACTACTACGGGGGATCCATATAGATAGACGTTTTCAACAAGACCATAAGCGCCCTTGCGTGCGAGTTCCATGAGACAAGAGAAGATTACACGTGATCCAAGAGAGTAACCAACGAGGGTGACTGGGCGGGTTCCAAGATTTCGGTCAATGAGAGAATCGGCGAGAATAAGACCGGCGGAAGTAGCCCGGTCAAGGGAAACAGCCCAGGGGTTGTCAATTAAATAGGCCAGCTTAGTAAGAACAACGGGAAGTTGGAGGGCGGCCATTAGAGAGATTAGAATGGTGCTGCCGAGCACCTGCTGGAGACCTTGGGTGAGGGCCTATTGTTGTGTTAGTGATTGTCATATACAACACTTAAATGTCAAATGAACTCACCTCAGTAGCCAAAATATTAATAGTATCACCCATACTCCGCAGCATCTCCGGTTCCCACAAAACCGAATAAATATCGCCCATGACGGAATCAACCGTACTAAACGGCAATCTAACATCATCCACCTTACCCGTCATCCAGCCTGAAACCGTGATAATCAAGTTCACCCGCTTATTGTTATGCAACGGCCGATACTCAAAAGTCTTCACCGCGCCCGTTCTTCTTCCTGCAGCGCGCATACCAATGACACTTCCCGACGTTGCTGCCGACGAAGTAATAATAGCCGCACCACCTGCACCAGCTAAGAAACTACTGGTACCACCAACACCGATGGTTGTGAATCCCGCTGCTAAACCGGCACCAATAACGGGAGCGAGTAAACCAGCAGACAAACCAATGACAAGACCACCACCGACGGTCGCCAAGCCCATCATGATGTACCGGCGACTCTGCGCCATCTTGCGCCGATGCTCAAGATGTTCATCTTCGTTCCAGTTCTCCTTTTCAGCCGCTTGTTGCATCTCCAAAGCGTCCGTAACACGCTTTTCGAACCGGCAAATATCAAGCCATGGCACCTCCATGTGGTTTCCTACACGTTCAAGCAAAACACGAGAACGCGCATCGTACACCGAGTCAGCAATAAGAAGCAGCAAAAGATCACAAAGAACAGTCCATCTCAAATCAATCTCGATTTTCTTCGTGGTGGGCATTTGAGAGGGTGTTTGGACATCGGGCATTTCCTCACCCGTATGTTTCTCATACGGAGCCGTCGGAGAGGCAACAGACTCAGAATCGGCAGTTGACGAAGCCGAGCTAAACCGATGAGTCCGGCTCGGTGTACTCGGCGTGCTATCTGGCTTCTCTGCCATGGGGTTATTCACCCTTGAGTTCGCCATGAGCGCAGGAACAAGATCGGCGGGGAGAACCCCGTGTTCTGCCAGCTGCTCAATCATGACTTGTTCCGCAGCGCTGATCTCCATGTGTGAATATAAGCGGATCATCATCTTTTGCGCCCACATCTTAGCATGTTCAATCGCAGTGGTGACACTTTTCTTTGCCGCGCGACCCGTGACTAATGCCAAACGGGCTTCCATCTCCTTTACCATCTGGAAGATCTCCACTCTTACCACACCGACATATGCGATTCTTTGGCCTTCAGTCAAGAGGTCCTTGGTAGCTTGCATCTGCGAAACCGCATCTCTTTGCTCCTCGTCTTCCGCAGTAGCCGCCGTACTCTTGACGTCCTTGAAAAGATACTGGGTGTTCTCATCCAAACTGGTCGCAGACTGCGCATCATCCTCCATAATAACCCGCGTATATCCCTTCCCTGCGCCGCCTAAACCGGCATATCCGTACGCTTCATCCTCGGCGGCATCATGCTCACGCGCAATCAGTCGATTGTCATCATCATACATGTCATACGAAGCATACGCAGGCATCTCCTGCCACTCTTCATCGTCATCCTTATTCTCCTCCTCCTTCACCGGCACAATCACCTGATGCGAATGATCCGAAACTCCCATCGTCGTGCTCGCCACACTAGTATTCCGCGAATGCGCCGTCTTGTGACTGGCAGTACTGAATTTCCGCGAGTGATTGGCCAATCCGCGGGCGCTCGCTGAGCTCTTTGTCCGCGTGTGTTTCGGCGGTCTGTCAGCTGCATCACTAAGCTCAACGCTCTCGCGGGGCGCAGATTCAACGGTAGATGGACGACCAGAGGAGAGGATGGACTGGTCGAGGCTTTGTTTTGGAGAGGCGAGATCTGATGGCGGAGAAGACGTCTTTGGGCTCATCGGCTCCATAATTGTTGGCTCAAGAGCCATAGGCCTCGGGGTGAACAATTCTTCACCCCGCGGCGTCGTCATATCCTCGTTATTCGCCTCAGACACCCGCAAAACGGTCTCGCGCAAAACCTCCGTCTCGCTATGTGGCGCCGGTTCGCAAGTGGGGGTTTCCGTTTCCGTTTTATTTTCCGTAGACTGAACATCTACAGAATCTGCAAACGGTGGCGTCGTGGCTTCCGCGGCGCCTGTCTTATGGTCCACCTCGTCATTTCTACCAGCAGACGCCGCCTTCTTATCATCTGTGGCTTCTTTGACTTCCTCCTGCGGCGCTTGTTCGTTCTTGTCGTCAGACTGTGAGACAATTGGTGGTGGCTCAGGCGCCGAAATAGTGACCTTTCGTCTGGGTTTGCGAATGGGAAGGCCAAAGTCGTCGAGTTCTTCGTCGGCAGATATGGCGAGGGGCTTCATATCTTCGGCCATGGCGGCAATAGCGGCGGCAGCGGCCGCTGCTCCGTCAGCAGTGGGCATTGTGTGATTGATTAAGCGTAGATAGTAGTCTTGTATATTGTGTAGAGGCGGTGTGATTGGAGGGTTTTGTGGGGATTTGTGGCGTTTGGTTGGTTGTACGAGGTATGTGGTGTGCTGACCGAAATATGTGTGTATGTGGAGGGATATGTTTGTATGAATTAGGTTCGCTGTCGATTGTCGGAAAGGTCGAGAATTATGTAGAGTTGGTTTAGAATAAGAAAAATAACTCAAGAATCAAAGAAAGACTCTTAAGAAATGGCGATCCCGCGCTCTTGTATCTTGGTTCCACCAGCCAGTCCGTCTTGTAGCGAAACTCCCTGGCCAGAGGGCAGATCCAAAAGGAAATCCACCAAACTTAAAGCAACGCCCCAACTATCACGCTACAACCTGTCAAAGACGGGGGCCCAAGAACAAGCGGGAACCCAAGCGATCCGAGCCCGTACAGCCCAGACAAGAAAACTAACGAATTGCCGACCTATCCAGGGATTTCCAAGAGGGGTGAGGGATGAGGGGCAAGGAGACACACAAGACAAGACACAACGAGAAAGGGAACGGTGACGGCGTTGGTTTCAAGGGCTTGTTGAACTGCAACGCGAACGCTGTGATAATCGAACAGTTTGGTTAGATGTGGAGTTTGTATCTTTCAATGATTAGGATAAGTAATATGAAGCGATAATGAGATCTAGTCAAATGTGGATGCTGAAACTAGTGCTGTTGGCTTCTCCTTGAACGCCAGAGTAATCTACAACAATCGTGAATTATTGAGAGTTTCCACCGTGTCTGCGATGGATCCAACACGGTGTGTTCACACGGTACTTGCGTCAGTCTATTCGTCGCTTTCATTGTCCCTCCCGCTATTCCCACCAATTATTCAAGTCGCCCTATTCAACATGAAAAAACTCCATCCCTCTTGCCTTCATATGCACTACCGCCTCCAAAATACGCCACCATCAGTCTGACTCTCTACAAACATCACGATAATAGCCAGTTCATTTGCTCGTCAACGAGCTTCACACATGTTGAGCATCGACCAGTTGCTTGAATTAGCTGTTGAAACAAGGAAAACGTGTTTCATGTCTATCTGCTGACAGCTGGTGGCAGCCGTGTCACTTGTTCACGTCCCGTTGTCTCAACATCTTGTCTCAACAACCCTACATCGATTGTCTCAATAACCCTGTCTCTGATCGTCTCTCTAACCCTATATTGCTATCTCTGAAACCTACAACCCTATCTTTGTGCAACCTCCGTATAACACCATTCATCATTGTTATCTCGATTGTCCGCAGAGCCGCTGTTTCGATATCTCTTCCCCACAAGTTTCTTTACGTAGCTTGTCCGCTTACAGATACCCTGTAATGCATATAAATAACCTGGCTACAGCTCACAAGGTTTTCCGTTGTCACAACGCCACTTCACCTCTATCCCTAAGTGGCTTTCGTCCATACCCACCCCAACGCACCATGCTACAGTGCGCGCTGATGGGCCATCAGCTTAACCGGGCGTTTCCTATCCTATCATAAGTGATCGTCAGTGACGAAGGGCCCCCGTGGGGGCAGAACGGGGGGTATATCGGGGTCTTCATTATGGGGGTGGAGTGGCTTGGAAAGCCTTCTCCGGAGAGATGGCTGTAGTACACGGAATCTGCGTTATGCACATGCCTTTGATTGGACCAAATCTGAGTCGTGAGCCGATGCAAAATGCTTCTGTAGTGGACGTATTCTGCGGGAAACGTACCGCCATATGCATCTTACATGCACCCCGTATGCAAAGTAACAGCTCTGATCCCCATTGAATATCCCCGGACCATCGAAAAGACGCTCCGTGGACGACATGAGAGAGACATACGTCCCAGAATCGAATCTTAGTGTCCCCCCCCATCCATGGAACCCAAACCAAAATGCTCGAAACAAAGTCCCATCCCGATGTCCAGTACCAAAGCCCACTAACCAAACGACCCCTCAAAAAGAACCTTCTCTTGTCTCCGTCTCCTCCAATTTCCTTCTTCCCCAAAAGAACGCAGAGCACAACACAACCCAAAGGAACCACCATCTTCATTACGAGCCCCGTAAACGCCATAGCCAGCCTCAGAGTTCACCGCATCATCAGCCCTCCCTTTTAACCAACCACTCGTTCTCCCCGCCAGCTGCTTCCGTCACAAGTGTACCCGGCGGCGGCTCATGGTTGCCCGGGCTGTCTTGGCAGTGGTGTATATATAAGCCCCCAATGGGGCGATCCAGATCTAGATAGGAAAATGATGTGTGGCACCGAAAGTTTAAATATCAAGTGTAGCGTCGCCGTTTAGTGTTATCTACTTTTAGTCTTGGCTTTCTATTTGCTTATTGGTTGTTAACTGTCCGGTGTTTCGCACTCGCTTGATCTTTCTCGTTTCAGTCTTTCGTTTCAATACACTCACTTATTGTATCTAATATGGCCGTTGTTGCTGTCGCTGCATTGGCTGCCCGGTCTGCCGTGGCCGGAGTTGCGTCTCCTATGGTCACCGGGCTTTCTATCCAAAGGGATATTGCAGAGGTATTTCAAGATGCCTCTGGTGCTTACGTTGGCAACTATACCATCTCAGTTGACGACACATGGACCCATAGCACCCTGACAGTTAACATGGGAGTAAACTACTTCGATCTTGCCACTGTCACCCCGGTGGATTCCTACCGTAAGCTTCTTCCCTCCTTTATAGTCGCCCCTAACTAATAATTCCAGCCGACACAATCACACTCTCTGACAAAATCGCAACTTGTTCTTTCACATTCACCAAAGACCCAACACTAAACCCCGCCCTCTACGGCATCCTCCCCGCCTTCGGCATAACCGCCGACTCAGCCACCACCGCCTGGGAACTCGGTCCCCTATACACTCTTCCGTCCATAGCCACCGCCACCGCAAACCCCACTGCGGAATCTCTAACAAGCAACTTTGACATCCTGCTCTCCAATCCCCGGCCCACCCCATCAGCTTCCCTAGCCGCCCCCGCAGATCTTGCCGCCGCCGCCACAATCTGGGACCTCGTCAACACTGGTCTCCTCACAACCAGTGTCCCCGGAGAATCCTACGCTGCTGTCCCCACACTTGCTCCCGCGCTAGTCAGCACCTTATCAGACCTTGTTACACCTGCAGCAACAAATACTGCCGCTACATCCACGGGTGGTTCCACAACCGACGACTCCACAGACGACGGAAAGACCCCACTGAGTACCGGTGAGATTGTTGGAATTGCTGTCGCTGTCTTAGTAGGCTTTACCCTTATATCCTCCGGCCTAGTCGGCCTTCTCCGCAAGCGCCACCATGAAAACATTCAAGCAGCTGGTGGTAACCCCCCTGCCTACCCTGAAAAGTCCACACCCGCCTCCGGCACTTCCGCTCCCCCAACTCCGACTTCAACCCGCAACTCCCAATATAAACCCCATACTTACACAGTCCCCATTGTCCGTGTCCCCAAACAATCTTCCGAAATTGGAACCCCCAGCTCCGCGGCTACACCCGCTCCCCCGGGTACACCGCGGACACCATGTGCCGGAAACGGAACACCGGTGCGCGGGCTAGATACCGGATATATCGGGGCACTGAGACCTGCATCAGCTTCTACTTCTGGAAAAGGAGGGTCCGGAGCGCAGTCCCACGGAAAGACTAGTGAGGAGACACAACCTAAGACTCCGGCTGTTGTAGTGGAGTCCTGGATGTCAGACCAGGATGTTCAAAGACTGAACGCCGAGGAAGCCGCTCTTGATAAGGCCCTTGCAGAGCGTGCGGCTAGAGAACGGGGCGGTTCCGCCGGAAAATCTTAAAGGAAGAAACTAATGTTGATAACTATAGTTATCAGAATGAAGCCAACGTATAAGAAGCAAATAGTCCACAGTCCATTGTAATGGTTATAACTGTCGTTAATATTACTTTACTTGTCCATTTTTATCTCCTTGATTCTTCATCATACATGACAAACATCTTCATTTCTAACCAGCCATTGTCATTACCTTAGCCACGCGAAAACCATCTCCCCACCATGTTACTCGCAATAGCACCCGCCAGGTTGCCTCCAGACCACGCACTCCCCGCAATATTAGTAGCCTGACTAAACTTATCACATCTCGAAAACGCCAGCGTATTCATGACAGTAAGAACCAGCGCAATAGCTGTAAATAGTTAGCATCACTTCCCAAAACACGACACCCAAAAGACTTACCAACAAGCGGCACCCACAAAAACTCCAACTTGATAATCGCCATGACAGCCATCAAAACCCACACCACCGGCTGCGCATACATAGCCAACCAGAAAAACCGACTATCCGTCGCATTGATCACCTTTGTTCCCGGCTCACTACTCTCAAAAACCCACTTTGAATCACCCGAAGCGGGGTCCACCTCATTCCACCAACGGAGACCCACCAGACGACGTCCGGCGATATTCTTAGAATAGTAGAAATCCGCAGCGAGAAGAAGCATAGTAATGATGAAGATCATGATCCTACAAAATCCATGTTAGTACCCCTAGTAAACAAACTACAAAAGAAGAAAAAACATACATGCTCTGGGTAAACAGCAAACCCAACAAATAAACCAAGAAACTCGACGCCCGGAATGTCAGGAACGTCAACAACGTGACCGGATGCGAACTTAAACGCCAGCTCAGAGAGCCAGGCGCAGGTGCAGGCTGCTCCATTATATCTATAACCCTTTATTCCTTTATTCGTGGTATATCTTCAACTCGAAAGCGCCGTATGCGATCGTCCGTTCAATGTCAGTAAGCTCCGGAAAGGTCGCCGTAATGTGTAAGTAGCGCTAGTTGTAGTGTGTCGTTTAGAGCTATTCGTAGCGGCGTTAGAAGTCGAGTATCACAATGGTCTTCTAGATCTGTTCGTTTGTCAAGGTCGTGGAAATTTAATTGAAGGGTTAGAAGAAACAACAATTCCTGACAGCTGTTCAAAGGCCTGGTTCTTTCTTTAGCTTGACTCGATACAATTCAAGATCCAATGCGACAGCTATGGAGCTTGGCTCAATAACTACGTAACTCTTTGCCAGGTGTTGCGTGTTCATAGCTTGGCCCGACAGCTGGCAATTTTGAGTTCCACCTGGCAATAAGACTAGCTTTGTGTCACAGAACAGGGGCACAATTGAATCCTGGATCCCACTGTTAAAGTGGCATTCATGAGATCATTATCAACGGAGTATGGTTGAATCTAGAATGTCGAATAACTAGTGTCTGTATTTTGCTTCAGAAATAGCCTATGTATATCTATCAGACGAAAACCAAAAACACACCCTCCTAACCTAATCGTTACCAGCGATTCGGTCGCCAAAAGGTACTCATGTTAGGTCCTTCGTCATCATGAGTTTCTCCAAAAGGGGGCGCCGCTAAATCCCGGCCATACGGCCAGCCATAACCAGTATTCTGTTGGCTTTGGCTTCCATACCACCTTCTTCTTTCGTCAGGCGCTACATGGCTATGTGATTGCCACTGCGACTGACTTCCCTCGCCACTTTGTTGAGCTAGCCACGGCTGAAACCCAACTCCGTGATAACCACCACCTCCGGGTAACCCTCCTCCTTGTGACGGGGCCAACTGAATTGGCTCTTCGGGCCTAGTGAAAACAAGTCCCGTCGAAGTATTCGAGTATGAACCCACTCTATAGTCCGTCCCAGTGTTCTGCATATACGGACGACTTTGTGGTGCCATCGGTGTGTTGACTTGCTGTTCGCTATTTTGGAACATCAAAGGCAGTTCAGGATTCAAAGGCCTATCTCTGCCGTTATTATCCCATTGGTTTGGAGAATAAAGATGCGCTCGGTGGCCTCTTTGAATATCTTGGACCGGAGGAACGCCAATATTTTGGCGATGCCAGTCATCGTCCAAATCCCGTTGTCCCCATCCTGTCGGGGCATTTTCTGCTTCAGAGGAGGGTGCGACGTCCTAGATCCCACCTTCGTTCTGAAAAGTCGTGAATGCCCTCCGATGTCTGCTCGCATTGTCAGAATCTTCCCCGTATCGCGTTTGGTGGGATGGCTGGATCTGCAGTTGTGCTTGTTCATTACTAGCACTGCCATGCATGTCCTCGCCTTCTGTCCCAAGATTACGCTCTTTGAGCCATGCCAACAATAGCTCGTCGTCAGTCTGACATGATTGGCTCGTGTAGCGAACAACAGGGCCCGGGGTACTACAAACAGCACCACCATCGGCTCCATTGCAGCCATCCTCTAGAGTCGTGCATCTGTGACGGGCAGCTTGCTTGGGTTTGTCTAGCGCCACATCAGTATTTGCGCCACTGACATCACAGTTGCAACAATGTACAGGCTGGTCTGGGCCATTTAACGGCAAACGCCGTTCCTGCGACTGGCGGTGTAGGGATGCTGACTGTGTGTCGCTATCCACCTTGTTTCGGCTGGCGGTTTTTTCCTTGACCTCCTTCGTGTGTCTAGACCGGCGATTCTCACCGTTCTTAGTCTGTATAGGTTTGCGAATGTTGAGGTAAAACGCTTCCTCCAGTTTCTTGTCCACCGCAGGTAACCTTGGCGCCACACGTGGCAGGGGGGCCCTTTTTCGTATCGGTGTTCGGCGGGCCGGACTTGGAGCCTTATCGTCACCCCTGACGAAAGGATAGTAGTCAATAAGGTCACTATCCTCTTCTTCTTCGCCAAAATCATCTACAAAGCCCACTTCTTCGTCGATATCCTCAACAGGGCCACTATGGGTCATTCCGTCATCTGACATGAAGAGGGGATGATCCCACTGGTCGTCGCTTGGAGAGCGCGGAGCAGACTCGCGCTGCGCATTCTTTTGTGTATGCGCCAGTTTTGACACGAGAGTCATGGAGCGTACTCTTGTGGATTCCTTGGAGACAGGATTCATGCTCTTGTGTACCTGGTCTGACACTATACCAAACAAAATATTAGCAAACATTCTTCATGTCATGGTGGATGGCTACACAACTTACCCAAGCCCATGGCAGAATCACACCGTTTGTTTAAAAACAAGCCTGGGGTGGTGGCTTGTGGTGGCACCTTGAACCTGTTAGTAACCGCAACGCAGTAGAAATTATATAATGACACTTACAGTCAGTCTTCCCTTGGAAATGATAGCATCGGACTCAAAGCGCTCGCCAACCTCACGGTGGGAGCGCAGTTTAGGCTTTGGCTGCTCGACTGATTGACGGCGCTTCGAAGTGACTACTTCTTTGCTAACGGGTTTCGCCGCATTCTTCCTATTTGTCTCGTACTTCTCGAGCCTCGTCCGTTGACGGGCCCGCCGTTTGAACGCCTCCCTAAGCGTCTCATTGCGAACAATGTATTCGGCGTTGGATTTCTTTTTAGTGTTTCGTACAGCAGTTTCCTCTTCCCGCTTGCGCTTCCGCTCAGAATCCACAGTCTCTAGTGTATCACAGCCTGACGGCTTAAGTCCAGTGACGCTAGAATACTGCTTCTTGTCATGTTTGGGTGGGACAAACATGTCATTGCGGGTGATTTTTTTGTTTTGTGCTTCTGGGGCTGCTCCTCTGTGACGCTTCTCTGGTGAACTTGGTGGATGTTGTGGGGGCACATCGGGGTCAGCATCGCGCGGGACTCGTGACAACTAGTCACTAATCCGCGCAGGCTGGGTGTCGTTTTCGCAATCTCCGGGTGTCATGATGGGGTATGAGTAAAAAGCAACACTCTTTTCTGTTTAACTAGAACTGATTGGGATGATAATTCGGAAATTTAACTCGACGACAAACTCGTAATGATGGGATAAATCTGTGGGCTTGGTGTATGTGAATGAATGAGAGAAGAAGAGAAATTAATTTAGTTTGCGCAAAGTTTTCCTGTTTACATCTCCAGAGCAACAATTTGAATTATGCAGGCAACTCCTTCAATGGTAGTTACAATGTGGATCTCGAATTACGCAAGTGACTTCCTATTCTCATCGAAGATATTTCAACACGGGTAAATCTCAAATCAAGTAGGGCAGGCTGTTCATTAAGCCCGAAATGGACATCGCCACGTCCAACTTATGTACCTTATAAGAGACCAGAAGTGACTTTGCAGTCCCAACAAAAAAGACCAAAGACACAGCCTAGGGCGAGTCCCTTGCTGATATACTTGGCTACCGATGCCACTTGCGATCATCTCGATTGTTCTAGGAGATTCAAGATCCAGTTCTTTCCTTGAATGATAATATTTTGCTTTTAACAGGCACACACATACGTGTATGTCTGAACATCGATGAGAGCTCAACTCACGTGACTGATTGAATATGTGAGCACTTCGTCAAACCCATGGGGGATTCGGCCCTCTTATAGTTGTGTAACGAAGTATCCCCAGAAATAACACATAGAGGCCAGTACCAAGAGTAAAGATGAATGCAATGTGATTCCTAGTGGCCCCGATAGCGACGGGACTAGACTGGGCGAATGCAACGGATTGAAGATGTCTACGACACTCACGGTGAGGGGTTTCATGCAATGCAACACCACGTTGACGTAAGTCTACAACTGCATCGTAATGTATATGCGCACAATGTATAGTCTAGTCCTTCTCCATTTCGTCACGTACATGTCCATATATCCTCAAATTGTGAACCTTTAATCCAGCTATCCTTTGACGTCAGTCGTATTACTGATCATAGTTGCACAATGTCTCACTAAGAAATAGAAGTGTCATCCGTTTTGATCTCAACCTCAAAGTCAGGTAGCACTGGACACCGGTAGGGTTAAGACCGTCACGCAAGCAGGGTTACATATTTATCTCCCGGCCATGATGACTGTGAGTCCCAGCCATTTATGCATGTGACCAGAAACACCAGCTTTCATTGAGCTGAAAATCAGACCCTTTCTCGGCCGTCAGAGGATGGGGCTTGATTCATATCTATTCCCAATGGAGGTTTATGCATGCAAGCACAAGCAGCAGACTCATTCCTGCAGGTCACCTGCAGCAAGCCATGCATATGTGTATGTGGGTATACTTGTGTTGACTGTATTCATGTTGTTCACAAGTAAACCGCGAGTCAAAGAGACAAGTGAACCACGGTCGGTCCGATGCAGTCTGCTTCGCAATGTTGGTGTAATAGTATCGGCCTGACTTGTGAACCCCAACCAAGTTCACAGAAAGTAGCCATAAGCGAGCTGTCTCCAGCCTTTGTTACGACCGACATATTACCTGATGACACAAAAAGAACTTGTTGTTAACGTCCCGGGCCGAGACCGCCGATCACTTGATAAAACAGACGCAAACAATTAGTAGAAATCAGTGAACAAACATGGTTTTGTTATCTTTGAAAAGTTACATATGTCTATATAGTATGTACAAAGACAAATATACCGTAGACCGGCCGGCACTAATAAGCAGTGGTCTATGTCTAATAGGGCGGGAGTTGACCAGTCATAGCTTTCTCTGTGTATGGGGAGACAAATGGTGTATATAACGACTGTTATTACTCGCTTAGTGGGTGGCAAATATGTCCAATACGACGTCAAGTGACACATCGACCAAGCGGATTATACCGTCTGTTTGAAGTTTTCGTAACCCAGAGTCGGAGCACTTAACGGAATTGAAATCGTATAGTTAAATATGGATGTAGAATGGAGTGGGAAGACTTCAATTAACAACAACCTTTATTACACATCACACCGGTCACGTATTATGTATGTATGCATATAAACAACCTTATCATAAGCTAACCCGTCATGGCATGAATTTCTCCGAGATGCCCCTGTCCTCTATAACGAGGTCTATAACAGCTCCCCAAACAATGTCTCCTTGATCACCATACCGTTCCCGCTACTACCCACCCAAACACTCTTCAATGCATAGCATCTATTCAAAGATTCTCGGCCTCCTTTAACGCGGGAAGCGGTTGGTCACAGCAGGCCTCTTTTTTTCTTTCCTTTTGTCTCTCTCACTGGTTAGTTTCACGAGCCGACTGAAATGGGATACCGTGCGTAAGCCTTTTCCTTTTGAACCACACGGACACACAGACTGCCGTATTTTCTGCACAAGCCTCGGACTCTTTCAAGATGGCGTCAAGCGAAGGAGTTTACCCCTCACTATGTTGCCCCTCCTTCTATGTTCCCCTCACTTGGCGGGGTTCATTTCTCCAGATATTGAATGCATGAACAAGATACTGATCCAAATTCGTAAGAGTTATCTGATCACGTCCGCGGACATCATGCGTCCAAACAATGCCTTGACACCAAGTCGCCAAGTCGGAACAGAGGTAGACGTGTCGCAGATTATGTATACATGTGAGTGACCTTTGTGCTACCCCCCTTCACTACTACACACACCGTAGTGGTCCAAATTCGCTCTATTTGGTCGTTCATCATTCTGCCTTGCAACATCACGCTCTCACCGACGTTCCCATGCCCCTGCTCTGAAATCCATCTTTCCTCTTCTGAATCTCCACCGCAGCTTAACCATGTACTTGGTTGCTCCTTGCTGGATAAGTAGTTGAGCAAACACGTTGAAAACTTGTCTTTGAAGAAACAATCAAGATTCTTGGTTGGTGTATGTATCTATCAAAAGAGACATCGTCAACATCAACAAGTTTCAACTTCCCGCCTCCAAAAACCCCCGCCTATCGTTATCCCGGAATACAACATGCATACCAGGGTTACCCCACGTTCCGTTTAGGGTTCAATTCACCGTACTAAGCTCAATTGGGTCCTTCTGGAAGGTATTGCAAGGTCAAAAGACCTTCGATTCTTGTGAAACAAGCTAACGAAAGTCCAGAAGCCCTGGCTAAGCCTTATTTAGCCAGGCGCATCCCCGACGTTTATCATTCTTTGCGCAGATTAGTAGCGATTGATGATAACTGTTGAAATGCCACTAGAAAGTATAAGGGGTAAGGTTTGATGGTGATGATGCCAAACGTGTGTTTATAGGTACGTACATAGGTACACCGTTGAGCACAAGCTGTACGCCATGTCTCAAAGACGTTTACTTGTTTTGGAAAGATATTGGAGCAATGCCGTATGGCTTGTTTCGGGTTCATGGTGAAAACCCGCATAGCCGAACATCAATCTGCGTATAAATCTCTATACCAATCTTCAAACACACATCAACCAACATCTAACGTCAGGCTGTCTGCCCACAGACATGGCTTGTTTCTTCATGGCCATGCTTGTTTATGCCTGTTATGAACCCTAGTTTGTATGGACATATTTTAGTTACGAATTTTTTGACGTGGAGAGATCGGGGGCTTGAGAGTTTCTTGTCATGCGTTTAGTGTGTATAGATTTGGAACCGTTAGTCTCGTATGCGTAGCGGCCTCGTCATCTTTAGTTTCTTGATCATCAGGTACAGATATACCATGACATGACGTGATATGACATGTTTAAGTTGATCTCTATTCGATCAATGAGACTTGTTCCTTCATGTTCTTCATCTATAGTTTGACGATTCAACCGGAATCTCTGCATAAGGTTAACAACACATTACTTCCAACTATGTCAAGACATATCAACAAACATAGCTTCTCACAAGTACCGTTTTTGTTTGTCTCTCATAGCTTTCAAATTCGGCATAACCGTATATCCCGTCATCAATTCCTAATACATACGCATATCTACACCCTGGTTCCTGTCTCCTCAAAACCCGCTCCGCATAATGCAAGAAACATCAAAGAAAAAGCTCCACCCCATGTCCGCGGGTTCCCACCTCATACCAATGGTTCTTCCCGCCAAGTCTACCGCACATCATAAGCCATCCCAGACACTATAAGTGCGACCCATAACTTCCGTCATTTACATGCTTTCAGAGCTCGACCATGGCCGCTGCTTCAATTTAACCTAAATAACACCCATCCCCGTCTCCGATCGTCGTAGGTTTTACTCCGCCCCCCTTCAGCACAAACATTCATATACATTCGGCTGCATACATACAACATACATATGTACTTATGTATGGACATGTGTAAATCACATAACAGTCTCTTCCTCGTTCCTTCGGTTTCTCTTTCTATGTGCTGAGAAGTGACTGTAGAAATACAAGTCATTCCTATCAGCTTCCCATTTCTTTTCAACGTGATTGCCATCGTCTCTCGCATCACTCTGACCTCTACAATTCGCCTAGTTGGTATGTATTTTCTTCATCATTGTACCCTCTATTTCGGCGGTATACACACCATCCAACTGGCTTGGAGTTGAAGTCTTTTGCCAAGCACCTTCGTGTTACAATCCCTTATAAAAACACTTGCAACGCTACGCCATTAATCTTCTGCGGCCAAAATTACTGACCCTTCCGTCCTATCACAACACAGATTCAACAACCATCACAACCGTCCCGTAAGTACTCTCATCCATCCCGCCGGTGCCTTTCAAGCCGGTCAGCCTTGAGGATCATCTCCATCTGCCCGAGCTTCTACTAGAGTCCGTCATTACTCCGTCACAATGATCCTATCAAGTCCAGACCAATATCATGGATTGCATTCTCTCCGACGCCTCACATTATAACGCAAAGTTCCGGATGCAACCCTACATGTTCGGTCTGCAACAACTAGTCAATCTGCCTAGCCTATATGGTCATACTCTCCTTCTCCGACAGACACATACATGCCCAATCGCCTGATCAACTCTCGCCTAAGCAACTTGCAGTCCCCCCGCCTGAAAAGATATTTCTCCATATTGTCGCAAGGAGCAAACCACCCAAACTGCAACCCCGCAATCCGCTATGTCATATATCCTATTCCATCTCCCATACCACTGGTCACCGTCAAAAAAAGCTCTCTTCCAGTCCAACAAAGACACCAAGAGCATTGTCTGTGTGTTGTTGTCAAGGAGGTGGCAATACATAACATCGCCTTATCATTCCCTTTGACCTCCGACGTCAAAAATGTCCTGTTCAGGTATTTTCAGCATCAGACTTCGGGGGCTCCTGTAACCCCATGGACTTGCCTTGCCACTGTCGCTCGTTCCTTTTGCATCCTACGGCTCCTCTGTTCTCTATCTTTCACTCGCATATCCTTTTTATGCATCTAAAAAGGCATATCGTCGCCCTGCTTGTTCTTTGGTTTTTGTTTCGGTGGTTCACGGTGGTTCACGGTGCATTGCTATACCAACCAGCTTCAAACTTGTGTCTCCCGACAACACGCAGTACAACTGTAGCCGACAGTACTTTTAATTGGTTCATCTCACCGATTCTGGAAATGGACTCATGTCCCGTCGTCAATACACAATAATCCCTTCACCAAATGACATCATACGTCACGCTCACCGCCAAACAGCCATCGAGTTCCAGTTCGCCCAGATACCTTGGCTAGGCTTGCATTATGTTGAGAAGCGTCATGTTCCCGGCTACACATATAGTCTCAAATCAAACGCCATGCATACCTTGGTCTGCGTTGAACAACATGGAATCATTCAGTCCGAATGCAACTACCCTATTACCGTAATAGTCTGTTGTAGTGTCAGATTAGTTCCCTGTCACGGGTCTTCCCAACAGTAAGCGGCCAGGGATACAAGTACTTGTCCGAGGTTTCTTATCGACCATTGGTGTTCTCTCGGACGCCCTGTCACCTGCCAACGATCCACCGAACCACAGGGCTTTCCTATCACAAGACTGAAGCCACTGAATATTCTTCATTTGTCCTCCAAGGCCTGGCGTTGCCGGTTCCTCAATTCCTTGCGTCCTAAGCACTGGCACTGGGATGAATACCACGTTTAGGTCCTAGTGGAAGGCTAGTGGGCACAGTGCTAGATGCCGGGCCCTACATTAGGGTGCCCGAAAGCTCATGGATTCTTTTGTTCCTTGACCCCATGTGGCTCTCAGCTAAGATCTATCACCAGACGTGGCTGACGGTGTCGTTACTTTGGTATTGTGTGACAATTCGGCGAGATTTCGACTAAGACGGCATGTACTTCCGGTCCGAGAAGATTCTCGACAGCCCCGTTGATGCCCAACTCATAGTACGACCTGTCGACATGAAGGAAACTTACATATGACATCTCAGTTTGGCTTCCAGTCTAGCCACGTGCCTCGGTAAATCCCTAAGTAGCCTGTCAGCACTCTGGTCCCTAAGAAGTTTGCTCCAACCACAGCTTACTTTAGGCATACTCGCCGACAACCCCTCTTTTTCAAGCCAGCCAGCATATATACTTGGTTTGATACCCAACGGTCAAGGATCTCTGAGCTTTTGCTTCTCTTGGTTGGGTGCATGTCGGGCGGCTTTTGTGCTGCAGTGAGTCTGCGGGCGGGACTAGGCTTCCTCTCCTGCACCTGGCTAGTTGTTGCTTGTGTCTTGGGCTTAACTGTGGTTCGGCGCCAATAAGTGATTGCTTGTTGTGCCTTTTGTTTCCAATGCAGGCGAGCCCGAGTTCATGGGACGGGCTTTATAGTCTTGATGGGACCCGCACCAAACGTCACTCAGTCATACCTTCCCATTCTTCTATTCTAATATGAGGCTCAGCCGTGCGCGTCCTGACACCGTCGTTTACTAACATTTCGTTCTTCTCAAGTTGTGTTGTTCTTTGATCTACTGTCTTTGTCAGTATATAGTTTTCTCTTGTCTTTTTGTTTGTCGGACCTTTTTTTGTGGCGATTATAGACATCATGTCCAAGTTATTTATCGGGTAGGTAATGGTGTTGCCCTGATCATCTGACAGGCGCCAGCATCCCGTGGCCAACCGGTGTCAGGCCATGGTGTAATTAGGCTTCAACGTGGACTAACACTCATTCACTGCAGAGGCCTTGCATGGCACACTGAAGAGTCTACTCTCATGCAAAAGTTTGGAGAGTTTGGACAGATTGAAGAGGCGGTGAGTGCTCTTATATAATGACAGTCGATAAGTATACGGTGGCGATATTCTATTCATAGATCTCATGCCCATACTATACCTTGTTGATATCTTTAGAACCTGGAGATAAACTAACTCCAATGTCATTAGGTTGTGGTAAAGGATCGTGACACTGGTCGCAGCCGCGGGTTCGGCTTCGTCCGGTTCACTAACGAGGAGGATGCCCGGCGGGCTATGGAAGCCATGCACAATGTCGAGTAAGTATATCCATCACCGTACAAACAAGCCAAGATAGCTAACAACTCCTTCCTCTAGGTTCGACGGCCGGACAATCCGTGTCGACACCGCGTCGGGTACCAGGCAAGCGCAGGGCGGCATCCCCCGGGGCGGATTCAATCCTAACGTGGGATATGGCAGCGGCATGCAGCCTGCGCCCTATAGCAATGGACAAGGTTATGACCAGGGTGGCGGCATGTCTGGGTATAACCAAGGATATCCCCCACCATCATACCACCAGAACGGGCCGGGTAAGTGATTCGCGGATGGTTCATGGGATTCTAGAATTGAAGTTACTAACAGTTGACACGAATTAGCCGGTGGTTACCAGCCGTACATGTACTATCCACAGATGGGCCACCAGCAGGGTGGTCAGCCTGGTAGTCAATATGGAGGTCCTCATAATGGACCGCACGGAGGGCCACATGGTGGACCGCCAGGACCGGGAGGGCCTCCCAATGGTAGTCGTGGGTACTAAGGTCCTGACGAACTGACGTTGAATGATCCTGGGGTTCGATTTATGAGGCGGGCTGAAGGCGCTGTCAATGATGGTCAGAAGTCTGTTTAACGGCCATGTCATGATTATGGTGTACTATGGGGCTAGGAACATACTCCGGTTAGCTGTGTAGCTAGATGATGACAATGTCAAGACTATGTTTATGAGACACAATGGTTTCCATATTGTATGTGTATTGAGAGAAAGACAAAATATTTGTTCATCATCTATCGGGAAAGCATTTTGCCTTGGCTGCCGCGCGTATTCCGGTAACACAAACAACATGGGCCTCTGAGGCCTCACATCCCTTCCATGAGAGCTTTATCCTGACTGGCTAGAATACTTCTGACTCGCTCCGACAAATCACTAATATGATCATCCTGACTCTCAGGTCCCAGAGTTTTCAAGGCCTCATCAAGCTCCAAAAGATACTCACTATTCAGCCCGCTCGGCCCCTTACTCTTAGCAATATGTTCCGCCAACTCTTGTGGATCCTGGACACCGACGAACTGGTCGTTATCCGGAGTGCCAATATATACCAAGGAGCGAATAGGCGAGGATCCATCAGCTGGTTGGAAGTCCTTGTAGTGGACGGAGTATCCGTTTATTTCCCGAATGTCTAGATATTCCTTGACCTCGGCGACCTTGGCTGGGATGATTCGGTAGGCTACACCCCATACCTGAGAGGGAGCGGAATGGTGAGAGTCCCCGAGAGTGAGCCAGTGTGGGTGAGAAATTAGAGTTACTACACGGCCAGGAGCTGAAGGTGTTCCCCGGTGATCTTGACTAGATAACTAGTTAGCTAACTAAGGGTAGCGGAGAAAGTAGGTAAATCAATACCTCGCCTGTGATGTCGTTAGTGTATGTTATTTGGTTGTGTAACATATTCGAGTCAGTTGCTTTGTACTTGTACACCAACGGAGCTATGATAAGAGCTAAAGGATGTATCTCCGTGGACTACCTCATGGCCTGGGTGGGTGACATATCGACTTACCTGCCAAAATCTACGGACGTATCCCGTTACATAGCCAGGGACTCGACGATCTGAGTGCACAAATGAGTCAGTTGTTATGATTAACCTGGACAAGTCGATCACTACGATTACTAACCAAAGTGCGGTGGGGGTTTCCATATTAGGCTCCTGTTTTGGGGTGTTAGTTACAGCTTTCTGGATATCTCCGGGGGCGCGTATGTCATAGTAAGACCACTTACCCGTAACCATAAAGCCAGAATTCCCCTTGAGTGGGAGGTGTTGAGTCAGTTGACATTTTGTCTCGCCTTGTTATCGTGGAGCTGAAAGAAGGTCTAACGGAAAGTGAGGTCACAGAGTAAAGAACCCTTTTGGGCGTGTTATTCATCATTCATGTGTACAAGCACGATTTGGGATATGACAATGTCATCAAGGCCCGGGAGTGAATCCTTTAGGTTTAGTGCCGAGGGATATGTGGAACCCTCTGTCATGTGTACGCCTGCAAGTATAATCTACATATCTAATTAGATATTGTGTAACTAAATTGTCTTCGTCATAATATTGTTTGAACAATCGCAATGTTACAAACGCTATTAGATGTTCTAACAATCGCAAGCCCAATTCCTCACCGGACCAGTTTCCGAAACACATGTTATAGGGTCAGGGTTAACCGTCATGTGATCTGCAATATCCTTATCGTTCTTACACATCACGGAGATCATGGCAAGCTCTCGAGCACGTGTGGCATTAATGTAGCATTAAAATCAAGATGAAACAAAGACAAAGTCTAAAAGCTATTTAACAAGCCATCACCGACGTCACATGCGTAAACCCCCTTCTTGCCAGCTAACTGGTAAATCTTTACCACGCATGTAAAGCCCCTCGAAAGCCTCCGTTCGTTCACCAGACTTGGCGAATAACGAAAGTGCCCTGGCCCTTTTTAACCCCCTATACGATGAATCACCAAGCTTGGGACCGTTTTAGGTGGTGTCTTTTTGGCGGAGGTGCCACCGGAACAGTTGCAGACTTTTGATGGGCTACGGCACGATATATCCGTGAGCCAAGGGCTGAGTATTTTTTCTTGTTTACGAGTTAGTGAGGGGACCAGTCTTTTCAGAAATGCCGTTCGTATCGCCTTGCTTTAGCACGGGGCGTCTCCAATTGTAAAAAAAGAAGTCGCCTAGCTTTACCGGGGTTGCCATGCTGGATTTCATAAGTGTTGGTCTTCCAGGAACCCGTTGGCTGACCTTCACCGGTTGATTTGCCCCCCGAATGCTTACTTTTGTAATATCCAGGGCTACTCTGCAGAACGGCTGTTCCTAGGTACTGCTCCATCGAGACCGGGTCGGGCGGCATTTGCAGGTTGCTGACAGTCGGTTAGAAGCATGGCGAAGCACTGTTGTCACTTCTGGACCCATGGACGTGGATTCTAGAGAACTCCTATTACACGATTCGTCCAATCCTATGCAGTCGAATAATATACATGTTTATACTGATATTTACATCTCGTTGTGTTTCTGGTGACGCCAGTTTCTACCTTTTTAGGCAGTGGCCCCTCTTGGCTGACACATCCACATAGGACAAAGGCTTGAAACCCGTAAAAAAAAAAAGAGCAACCAAGCCACAGCCTTGCGAACATCGCCCGGTCTCCACAGATACCGTTTTTATCATTCTTTGTCCCTATATACGCCCACATTACCCGTCACAGATTCATAGATCCTCTGGTTTTCTTCTTCAATTGTTCCCCAAGTCTGGTTTCAACTTATACTACGCCAACGCCGCACCAACCCACCTTAGGCCCCGCTTCGCATCTTTGTCCATCGCCCAAAGTGTTTGTGCGCTGTTCAACACAAGTAACTAGAGAACCCCATACGACACTGACCTACCACTGACCTATTGTGCCCCCCCGCCCACATCTGCACCAAGCCGAAGCTTATAAGTCGCGTATCCGCCAAACTTATTCTAGAGTTTTCCTTTGTTCCATCATTTCTGCATCTACTATCAACTTCAAGACACTATCTACAATGGCCTACAACAAGCCCTTTAACCCTGATGAGCTCCCCAGGTAGGTTTCCGCCGCAAAGACGTCTATCTTTCTCCCGATCTCGAACTACACCCCCCCGCTCCGCACTACTATGATAAACCCCGCGGTAGACCGTTTTGGGCGCTTCAAATATGTTTCCCGAATAGCTTCGTGAAACTGAGTTGCAGATAAGGCCACAAGTTAGCGACACGGTGCCAATGGCAATGGATGGTTGGTTCCGCAATAGCTTGTTGGTTCGAGTATTCGTGATGATCGCCACGGACATGCAGCATGAGGTGGTAATTCAGGGCCTTCTGATCTGGTTGCCAGAGCCCGTCTGACGTGCGTGTGTGGTGGTTCGCGGCACTGATAGCGGGTCAAACATCAAAAGCCCCTACCTCATTGTGTTCCCCCCTCCCCTCCCCCCACCATTCCGTGGTGGTTTCGCCAGTTTATTTCGTTGCCTCCTGGAATTCTCTGCTAATATTTTTACCTTGTGCTAGGTTTGCTGAGCCCGAGACGGTAATGCGCACATGCCCCCATCCATGCTAGCGATATTGTCTTTTTGCCGACTGTACCGCGGAATCCGCGTGACATTGGCCAAGAGTGACAACTAATTCGGTTCTATTTTTTTCTCTATATATAGAAGGGTCACTCTCCCCACGGTTCCCTCTCGTCTTCAGCCAACTACCAGAAGCCTGCTCCTCCAGTTCCGCGCCCGTCGCAATCGCAATCGCAACAGTACCCTCCCCAACAACAACAATACCAACAACAGTATCACCAACCCCAAGGACGCCAACCAACACGCGATCAATACACAATGTCGCCTCCTCCTCAGCCTACTGGCCCTCGGCCTACAGCCACCCACAGCGCGCCTGTTGCTCGGCCGCCCCAATCGCCCGTCGATACGAATGCGCCCGGCGCCGATGCTACGATGCTTCCTCTGTTCCGTGCAGTCGACAAGGATGGTAAGTTGCGAATTTTGTTTGCCTATGGCTAGGTCTGAGACCATGGAGATCTTGCGCCACGATGGTCTTGACAGGCTACAGTCGATGATGCATGTGTAACACGACGATTCATGTACCAAGGGAGGGGAAAAAATCGAGCTAACCAGTATTTTCTTTTTGTGAATGACAGGCACGGGGCAATTATCGGAGAAAGAACTGGGCGCTGCCCTTGTCAATGGTGATTGGACATCCTTTGATCCGCAGACTGTCCGCATGATGATTCGCATGTTTGACAGTGACCGTAGCGGTACGATTGGATTCAGCGAGTTCTGTGGACTGTGGTCGTTCCTGGCGTCATGGCGTACGCTGTTTGACCGGTTCGATGCTGACCGGAGCGGTACGATTTCTCTGTCGGAATTTAGCAATGCGCTGGTTGCTTTCCGGTACCGTCTTTCGCCTGCGTTTGTTGAGACGTTGTTTGATTCGTTTGACAAGCGCCGGAATGGGATGATGTCGTTTGATTTGTTCGTACAGGCGTGTATTTCGCTGAAGCGTATGACGGATGCTTTCAAGCGGTTCGATGATGATCGCGATGGTTATGTTACTCTTAGCTTTGAGGACTTCCTTGGTGAGATTTTGCGCCAGTTGAAGTAGATGGGTAGACATTTGATGGGTATGACTTTCTTTTTTCCCTTTTCGTTTCCTCGATCATCATTCACAAATATTATTTCTAGACGTATCATTTTTTTCTAGTATTCTTTCCGTTATTAATCGCTTATACGATACCCGTCAGTTGGTGCCATAGATGACACTTGCAGGTAGTTGAATTTACAAATGTCAGAGACTTCTTCGTGGTTGTTACATGTTTTCTTTCTTATCAAATAGGCTTCCCAAACCGGAAACTCGATGCCGAATATAACGTGTACACCAGTACACATCCCCAAAACCGGTCACGATGTCGGCATCTCGAACACGTCGCCAAACCTGTCTGTATCGGTACGACGTAATTAATCCCAAGTTCCAAACACGTACCACGCTGGCCGCTGGATGCACGGGGGGTAGTCGGTACATGAGTACAGAGACACGCTGAGCAAAAGAGAAAAAAAAGAAGAATAGGAGTAGGAATCGGACGGTCGGTGGGGGCGGTGTTGTATCTATCTATGTCGGTGTTTATAGAGAGACGGAGTTTCGGTTTCGGGTTTTTGGGGAAGAGAGCTTTGGGATGAGTATGTGTTCTGGATATATTGGGTTTGAATTAGGAGGATGGAAGTTTCTTTTGAGGGAAGATGTCTTTGTGTTGCTTTGGGGGCGGTGGTGGGTTTGTTTGTTTGTTTGGGTGACGTCATGTGGTTTTGGATGTTACACGGGAAACGAATGTATAGAATAGGATGGGATGAGATTATGGATTTGGGTATCTTGATTCCGGGTTATTCAGGACTTGTTCACAAGACGTTTGTTTCGTGATTAAGCCGGGTTAACAACATTTCTATGAATGTACTCGATCTCTTTCTCTTATATCTTGTATATCACAAAGTTTCTTAGGGTTTCCTTGTTCCACAGAAACGATGAAAGTGTTCGTTTTACGAAATATCGATATGCAGGTGAGCTGAAGAGGAAAAGGAAGGGGTTAAGACTTGTGACTGGAACATATACTTGGGGTATATGTCTTTAAAAGATGACGTAACACGACGGAAGAAGGAATTTGGTTGGGGGCGGCGGCTGGAGCTGGAGGCAAGGTACGGTACGGTATATAGGTACAATGTATGTGAAAATGTACATGATTTGTGGCGGATAAGGTGGTGTTTTACAGCTATATCGTGGCGGTTCTTGATGGGGATACGAGAAAAAGAAAAGAGGCCTTGGGGGAGAGATTCGTTGATGTTGGAAAGCTTAGAGACAGATATTCTTTGGTGATTGTTTTTTGATGTTGTAGTTCTGGTTGTTAACGTCAACCAAAGAGGACAGGACTTTCATCAAGAAACATAACTTACAAAAACAAGGCATCCCAATTTTCAAAATGTATTCACCGATGTCGTAAATTTTATCCTCATCCGGTAAATATATCAATCAAAGAAGCTTGGGCCTCAGTTTGCGTATAACCCACCATAGTAAAAAAAAACGGGAGGAAGGGAAGGTGGATAATACCAGGTAAAAGAAAGCACACTATAGCATAAGAAAAAAAGCACCCTAAAGCGGCAACTTTCTCTTCTTCCCTGCATTTTTTTTCTCATCCGTCCATTCATATAGTTTGGATATATAGGTTCGGGGATGGACTGCATGTTGACTTTGTTGGCCAAGGACATGGAAACTGGGGTTCTTGATAAAAAAAAATATAGGTGGTCCAGGCTTCTGGGAAGAAAAGAAACCGGAGGAGGATTGAGTGAATGGATTTGAAGCTTGGATTTGGGGAGCTCGGAGATCGAGAGGGGCTTCGATGTCCGCGGTTTACCGCTATGAATGGATGACGAGTGGTGATGGCTTTTTTTTTCTTTCTGGGTGTTTGTGTTTGGTTTGGTGGGTATATGACTCTTTGGCTGATTTTTGAATGTGTATGTATACCGTATATAAATACGGTAGGTTTTGTATTTAGATGGTGGGGTTTCTAATGTAATGGTGGGTAGTATATATACGTGTATATCTATATTGATCCCCTCCATCATGCAATCCGTAAATACTTGAATCTAGAACTTTTCAACACATCACATGTAGTGAAGATCGGATCTCGTAAACTATTCACATGGCTGTGACGGTCAAGGCAAGGTGCAAAAAGGTTTAGGTGGGAGCTTTGACGTTACAAGAGGTTTAAATCAGGCGAGTAGACGAAATCGTAGCGGGGGTTCGCATGAATTGTTATCTATTTGCGTTTTGGAATGTGGTATTATAGAAGTAAATGAAATGGTATTTCTAGGGAGAATTATGACTGAGATTTAAAGAGTTCATGTGATTCTTTGTGTTGTGTACTTATAAGAGTTCTTCTGAAAACGGCCAGTTAGGTATGTAACTGTCTGTAAAGACACACGCTTCGTCGTTTTTGTTTTTTACGGTTTGAGGTAGTCTCATGTCTCCACTTGTCAAGTGGGTTTGGAAAGAGCTCACATGGCGTTTAATGCATAAGAGCTTGGGACAGGGCACTCCTGTGAGTTTCCGTTTCCGTTGATGGCCGAGAAATGGTCCACAAAGTGGAGTGAAGAAGTGATATTTGAATGATTTTTGACGTCAAATGAAGTGGAGTTCAAAATGGAGGTTAATGAGCTTGAGCTCAAGGTTCATCATGTCAAGTAAGGAAGGTCAAGCTTGAAGAAGAAAATAGTTATATCTTGAGCTATCAAAGATGTTCTTTTCATAACCACCTACTAAAAAACTACAATACATACAAAAAAAAGAAATACTCCTAAATTGGAATCCCAAGTCCCAAAAATGCACATATCTGTTCCTGCTTCTTTCTTTCTTCCTCCTCATACTTAGGATTTAAAATGCAACATTCCCATGGATATCCCGAAAACACCCGTATCCTCAGGTAAGTAAAGAGAGAAGAAAAAAACGGCGCTTACATCCTCTATTTCTCAGAAATCAAAAAATAAGGAAGCCGGTAGGAAGACTTCGTGAGAAAATTCTGCTTTGAATTACCTTGTCTGGTCGGTCAAACTACTAAGTTAGGATTTGCAAACCACCGGCCACGGAGGTAGCTTATACGTTCAAGTTTCGGGTTGGTTAGGGGACGGACGAGACCTATATGGTGAGGAGGTAGTTAGTTTTGGTTAGTGGGGTTTTTTCTCTTTCTTAGCTTTGGAAGTTAGCTAGATCCAAGGTTCTATTGGAATGTTCATAGTATACGGAGTATCCGGGAGGGATCGACATATGTATACAAGCTTGATGCGGACAAAGAAATGCTAAGGGACTTCTTACTCAGCTTCTTGGTGGTAATGCGTCGGATTCATGGGATGGGATGGGAATGGGCGTTTTCGGAAGCTTGATGGTGCATGACAAAAGGTGGGCTCGAGCTGGAAAGCTGGATGGATGGATTTTTTTTTGCTTCCTCTTTTTCTGTAGTATAGAGCACGGCTGATTGGTTGAGCTTAGGTCTGATAAACGTGTTGCCGTTTTAGGTTAGTCGTGGTCGGGTGAATATTTTTTTTATTTATGAGTGAGTGCGTGAGTGAGAATTTCGTCTTTTTTATCGGTGTTTTGAGAATTGTCGTCAATTTTGAATGAATTAGTGAGTATGATGTTGAAGTGAGTCAACTAAAGATTTGTTATTCCATATGAATGACGAAACATAGGTTTATAGAAACTCATTAAATCTCAACAATACACCCAAATTTACAAGGACTCCACACAAACTACAAATCTATACAAGACATGCACCGCATCAGTCTATATCCCGTCCATCCATAAAATCAATCATCCTAATCTATACACCACAACCAAAGCACAATCGAAAAAAAAACAAAAAAAAAACGTCAAAGCAGCCCACGTCATTTTCAAAAATCCAACCTCCTCTTCTCGTCTCTTCAAGTCATAACAATCCATCTAAATGAAATGCAACGATATGATGCTTGACGGGAAAGACCCGCTTTACTTGACATTCTTCTCCACACGTGCATTCACAACCGACAGCTCAAAGCTCCAGAAGCTTGAAAAGGCATGTTTGATTCTTTGTTTCTCGAGAACTTGTCGGAGCTAAGAAGAAGATAGAAAACGGTTGTTCTTTTCAAAGGTCTAGCTTATGGAGGTTCCGATAGGCTGTTCGGTCCAAGTTTTGTTACTCCTGTACCCGGGGATGGCGATTTATTGGCTTGTTTTCGTATGACGTCATGGGATATCCAAATTAGCCATGTTCTGTATATAAACGGGGACTCCGTTTCTATACAGAAAAAAAGATTTATTATTGACATTGTTTCTTTAAATTTGTTACGTTACTTTGTACAGACGGAGGCGAGCTGTCTTGTGTTTGTGATTCCTGTGACAAAGAAACAACTTGGTCGTGAAAAAAAAAAAAAAAAACATACATGAAAATATTTACAAACATGGGGTTTAATGTCGCTATCAACCTGGCAAGCGGGACTAGGATCACCTGCAGCCGCTTAGATCACATCGAGGCAAAGCGAAGCGACAAGAGCTCACAAGTCACAAGTGGCAAGCTAGAAAAAGGCAAACCAACCAAACAGAACCAAGGAAAAAAATCCCTTCATCTTATGAATTTCCTGTTCAACCAACCAATCGGTCTGTATTTTCAAAGCCGGATTTCCATAAGCTTGAAAAAGGAAATAGGAAAAAAGACCAACTAATGAGCCCTTAGCTAGGAGGTTCCGAAGCTAGCTTGGAGATGTTCCTGGGCCACGTAGCTAGGACAGTAAGTCAGTTTACCTACATGAACAGGTGACTTACTGCAGGTGACAATCAACCTAGTTAACAATGGATTCTTTGACGACGAAGCTTACGAGCCACGGGACCTATGGAGTTAGTAAATAGAAGAAGGAGAAGACATAAAAGTCTTGGTAGGCTTACTTAGTGTAAAAGGACTTTTCTAGCGGGTGATACCAGTTTACTACTATTTCTACAAGTTAACAAGGGGAAATCATAAAAAAACAACATTTATAAAAAAAGGGCCTAGAACAGGCCCGTTCTGGGAACCTCGACGCACAAACTGACAAACCCATACGAAACCACCATAAATGCTGAAAAAAGAAACACAGACCTGAAAGAGTTCATGCATCGTCATTCCCAAGTTCTTTAACTGGTTAAGTCTCTCGGTTTGTTCATGTTTCTATGGACTTACTTGGATACAATGTACCATGATATATCTGACAAGCACCACCGAGTCACAACATGACACAGATACCAAGATGCGAATGCGGCAGGTGATAAACCACAAGACGAAGAAGCTATTTTATGTATTTTCATAGTTACTTGATCAAGTTCTACCCTTTTTTGGGTCACGCAGTTTCCCGTTAATTCAAAGACACTCACTCACATGTTAACTAACAAACCATCTAATTCATAACCTCGAAACTCCAAAAACCCCATCCACATAAATACAAAAACAAAAACAACCCCCCCAAAAAAAAGAAAAACGAAAAAAAAGCTACTGGCTCGTCGACTCCCTTCCTCCTTCCTACCCAATTTATCCTCAATTTATCACCTCTTTAAATCCCAGACAACGCAACATGTAAAACAACGTTTGGATTTTCCTACTTTAGCTAAAGATTTTTTTTATTTTTTCTTTCGTTTCTTTTTTGTCCGGCTTTCCTTGACCCTCTTTGCTATTTAAAGCCCCGAGTTCCCTCTTCTGATCTCCCTGGCCTGCTGTCGTTCGTCTGCCGAAACAGAGAAGGATATACATACATACATACATACATACGAACCGAACGTCTTTGTCTTGTCTTTATATACATACATTTACAGATTCATCCACTTTCACTTCTCTTTTTTATTATTACTCTACTACAGTCTATACATATACCAAATATCACACCTTTCAAAACATATATCCATCAGTCATGTCCTCTTCTGCCCACCAGCCCGCCACAGGCATGGGCAGCTTTCCATCTACAGAAGCTAGCTCATTAACCGTTATTTGCCCTTTATCAAATCACAACGGTCCCGACAACCAACCGACTCCATGTGGCAAGAAATGCACTGGTGTATGTCTCTCCTTCTATATCACCTAAAATCCTTAACAGAAACTAACTTTACTCCCAACAGGACAAACGCTTCCGCTCACTTCAGGAACACATCCGTCGTGCTCATGCCCTACATTACATCCCGAAACTCCCAGCTACAGCTAAATCAATTGAGTTGATGGTCAACAAACATATCTCAGCCGAAGATCTAGCAAACTTTGCTTCTTCCCAAACAGCAGCTGTACCACCGCAACAACAACAACAACAACATGTTCCAAGATCTCAACCATCATACGTCCAACCACGCTCTCACATCCCCGCAATCGAAGCCCCGCTAGATACTTCCCCCCGTAGTGTTCCGCCCGCAGTCTTTCGTAAGTTCCGTCCGAATCCCTTAAGCTTGATAAATACCTCGATTCCAGCCCCCGCCTAAAAAGTCGCCCGAGACATGTCCCGAAGCTAACTTCCCCGCTCACTAGCTGTCGACCCTAACATGCAACTACCCACCGTCACCTCCACTCCTAGCAATAACGCTGCTAATGCTTTCGCCCGCGCCGCCTCCGCTTTAGTTGAGATGTCCGCTCCGCCATCCCGACCTTCCTCCCGTGGTGCGCCTTCTCATCTTGACCCGCCACATGATATCTACCCCCACCGTCTTCCACCAATCAGTCATCTTACATCCCCTCTTCAATATGATCGTTCTCCAACAAGCCCACGCCATAGTCGCTTTTCTCCACCTCTTCGCACTACCGCAAATCGTTTCCGGGTCTCTGCTGCCGAGTCTATGAGACGAGTCGCATCAGATGACGGCCGTATCACTAAACATCGCCATGTCAACCACGCCCATAAATTCCCCCATGATATCTCCCGTGGTCGCGCAAACAACCACAGAGGCTGGGATGTTCTTTGCAATGTCGCCTCCATCGTTGCTTCTGCCCCGCATAGCCCCGTCGAAGGTCCCGCCATTATGGAAAGAACATACAGTGACTTTCTCCCCAGCCAGGGTTACCACCCACTACCTAGTCCACACATCCTTACGCCGCCATCAACCTCGGATACTCATCACGCTCAACCGGTTAGTTCTCCGGCCTTCAATAGTCCCAAGAAAGTCATGGTTGGCTGTGTAGGATGCAGACGGGGCACTCCATTGAGTGCAGCTTATGCTTGCAATAACTGCATCAGCTCGGTTTGTGAAGACTGTGCAACGAGATTCCATCGGAATCCATGCCCGCATTGTAACGTGCATAATGTCAGTTTCCGGGCAGTCAACTTTACTGTTTTACCGTGATGCTTTTTGGGCTGCGTAGTAATGTGTTATGACGAATGGGTGGGATAATTTTTTGGCGTTTTTGTCTTTTCGTTTTTTTTTGCGCGGGTTTGCTTTCTGGATTACTGGACAGATTGGTGGATTTCTCTTTTTTTCTTTCTTTGGTCGTGGCATTTTGGATATCTTTTTTTTCGGTGGTTCTTTTGTTGGTCATCATCTCAAGTCGTCATCTCCTTTAGGACATGTCTGCGTCTTTTGCATCAGACACAGGATATCTGTCGTCTCTCTTCTATACCTTGTTGTTTTCTTTGTAGCCTGTTTTTAGCTTTAGTCAATATGTATTCGTCGTTTGTTTGTTTAAACCTTGTATCACCTGTCATTCTAAACATTGTACAATCCATATTTCATGCTCGTCTTGCCTCGTTCATCCCATGTTCCATCCCAATCCATGTCAATGACGTCATTGAGTTGGATTACTTGGATGTCTGTCTCCACTTACTATCCCACATGGCAAATAGGTACAGAACATATTAGCCGGTGAAGAATCCATCAAGCTGTCGGTTATCCCTTGGAGAGTAGACCTATGTACATGGATTCCTTAATACAGAGTGGCATTTACACAACTACTCCAATATTAACTGTTACCCTTTTCACACTTCACGATATTCCAAAGGTGACGTCATATGTGCATTGATCAAGTGGGGTACAACCCAACCCAACAACCTCGTCTATCTAAACATACCTCCCACCAAATCCATCTCATCACTTCTCCAAATCCCCTTACATACATCCAAAAACAACCCAATGCAGGTACCCGACCAACGCAACCTCACCACTCCAAAAAAAAACTCATCTCCTCTTCTTCCCCACATCCTTCTTCTCCTGCTGCGCCAACAACAAATCTCTCATTTGCGCACGATCATTCCTACTCCCTCCAAGTTTCGGGCCTCTAAGAACCTCATCGTCCCGCTTTGCTCCCGGGCGATTCACAGTTGTCGTGGCGACTTGTTTAGTCGCGCGTTTTCGTCGCACCCGTGACGACATGGCTTCCATGAAGTCTCGTTTAAATTGCTCTGCTACACGTTCGTCGTTGCCGACATCTTCGTCTTCTATCGGGGATGTAGATTCTTGGGTGTCTGGTTGGTTGGTCGGTTGAGGGTGCGTGTATACGTCTACTTTGGGTTCGTTAGCATCCTTATCCATACTCCAATCTCCATTCCACAAATATACTCACGTCGGTTCTCGGATAAAAAGTCATCCACCAATCTATCCCTCTTAATCCCCGCAGCTCGCCGGCCAGCAGGCTCCGCTTCCCCGGCTAATAACCTCTGTCTCACAAGTTCCAAGCGCTGAAGATTCTTCGCTCGTGCCTCATCACCAAGGTCCACCTCCATCAACTTTCCTCGTTTCGTGGGCATCTTGGTGTCGTTGTCACGACTATCTGGCAGTACATTGGTCTGTCCGTACTCCTCTGTCTGGTCACTTCCGGATTCTGGAGGAGGCGTCGATTTAGCTAGTCGGGATGCTACATATCGTTCCCTAAGTCGTTAGTTGAATATTTCCACCATCAGAGGGGGGGGGCAAGGGACTCACATATGCACGTTAACCGTGTCTCCCATGAGACCCGTTGGGGCGGCAAATCTCTTGATTCCACCGTTATTCAGACCTCCCACGGATACAAGTTCATTCTCTTCAGTGCCCACTTCTGCCATTTCATCGTCCTCATTCTCTGTGATTTTTGGGCCGGCAACAGGTGTGAACGCGACACCCTTTAATTTCGACTTTTTTGCCTTCACCAAGACCTGTTCATCCTCCTGTATCATATCCACCTGTCTCTTTGTAGATTCCCCCGTCTCCATCATACCATTCCCATCCGGTGATGCAGCGCGCGCACGAAACTGCTTGCGCCCCTTTTTCGACTTGAAGATAACTGGTGTGTCCTCTGTTGATTCCGGCATGTCGTATGTTTCTCAATATAAAGTACTGACTTAACTCTTAAACAACAACCAATTAATGATGGAATTGTAAATTGTACAACTTCAAGTATAATTTGCGCCGCCTGGTTGCTTACATAAACAAGGCTACTACAAGGCTGGATTTTGTTTGTCTTAGTGCGCTTGTTGCTATGGCGCCTAGGGTGAAGACCCATGCCATGTATCGTGAATTGTGACTGACGTCAGAGATGTGGGAAATTGAAGTTGTACAAGATGGAAACTATGGAACGAGTTTGTATTACGATGATGGCGTTATTGAGGAGTAGCTAATTCAGGGACAGATTTACTTTAAGGTTCACGGTGGCGCTGTTCAAGGTGAATTCTCAAAAGACTCTTACTAGAAATCTAACTAACCGGACTTAGGTGTTGGTTTTCGGTGAGAACCTATGTGTTTGATAAGCTTGGGATACATTCTTACAAGTGTATTCTAGATACTTTACTGAGCGAGCTGCCCAAGAACTTGGTCTTACCGGCTGGGTCCGGAACATCCCGAATAACAAAGTATACATCACTATCTCCCCCTCATCTCTAACTACATACTGACATGTCCAGGTTGACGGCGAAGCCCAAGGACCCACCGACGCCCTCAAGAAATTCAAAACCGCAATCGACAAAGGCCCTAAGCACGCCCACGTAGTCCGTCTAGACATTGAACAAAAGCCCTACGACGCCACCGAAACAACCTTCACCCGTCGCCCCACATCCCGAGAATAACACAGCCATAAACATAACCCACCATACGCCAAACTCCAATAAACGAAAAGAAAAAAAAGAATACACCATTAAATTCATCTCTCATATCTCATCCTCATTCCCTTGCCGTCTCCGCCAATAACTTGCTAATCGTGACAACCTCATATCCCCTCTTTCTCAACTCTGGCAAGACAGTCCGGAGCATTGGGGCTGTCCATGGACGACGGTCATGGCAGATAATGATTCCGCCCGGTCTTACCATGCTAAGGATATGTCTTGCGTTTATCCATGCGTGTGGAATTTGAGGGTCATGTGGATAGATACCCCCTAGGACAACCCGGTGGTTAATCTCCTTCAAGACCTTCAACATACGCTCGGTGAAGAATCCCGAACCCGGCCGGAAATAGTTATATGGTGGTAACTCTGTTTCCTCCGCCTGATAAACCGCGCGAATCTTGGAATTGACAATAGACACCTGATCAATAAGATCCTTATCACTCAAACTCTTGCTAGGCTCATCATGCATCGCATGATTCCCCAATTCATTTCCTCCCCGAACAACCCACCGCAACCTCGTATCCGCCCTTCCCGTCTCCTCCACCTGCGCTCCAATAACGAAAAACGTCGCATGTGCCGAGTTCTCCTCCAACACAGTAGCAATCTCCCGGGTATATTCTGAAGGCGCATCATCCAAGGTAAGCGCGATAATCTTCTTTTTCGTAGACACCTCAAACAAGACAGACGGCCATTTCCGCGAAAAGTGCCGGATTAGTGCCGCTGGTGGCTTGTACACTATGTAGGGCGGTATAAGGAAGATTAGAACAAGCAAAAATAGAAGGAGGATGGTGGACATTCGGTTGCGGCGGGCGCGGCGGCGGAGTTTGGTGGGGAGTCGGAGGAGTCGGAGGGGGAACATTCCGGGGGTTGACCGGAGTTTTTTTTTGGGCTGTGTTTGGTGGTTCGGGAATGTGGTAGTTGAGGGTTTTGAAATGAGTGTGTACTGTCGTGATGGCGGGGTCGGGAATTGGCGTTTAAGGGTGTCTCAAGAGGTCGTCTCTCGGCATTATCAAGGTAATCAATTCTGAAAAAGGAGCGTATGTGAAGTGCTGTCTCGTCGAATTGATGATATCACGCACTTCAATGCGTGAAAACCCAGCAATTTCAAAATCAACACTCAACATCATGATACTCCTACACTAGTTCATTTTCAGTGGCAAATCGCGTGTTTGCAGGTAGGGTCGTAACCCTATTGTTATTGAACTACACTTATAACATGATCGGCATATCATACATTTTTTTTTTTTAATCATTTATGCATTTGCATATCATAAATGGACAAGTCTAGACTAGAGATCCAAGAATTGTCAAGTCAAAGCTCTACCGTGATCTGAAACCAGATGAATCATGATTACAAGTGTCACAGATATAAACACTAGGAAGCGATGGATACATTGATATGGGAATCTGTATGTATGTATAGTTAACGCCACTCTTGGCTGTCACAGATAAGCTAGTTGACGATCTTGCAAGTCACAAGCTTAGACGTATTTACCTGTTTGTTTGGTTTGTTCACTGGGTATAATATACATACATGTAGAACAGACTGACTATCGTGTTATCCGTCATGCCACTTTGGAGGCTCAAATAAGAAAGAGGCCAAGTTACATTCCTACAAGCTAGGCTGGGACGGACCGTTACAGGCGAGCCGGGAGGGGGGCCGAGTGGAGTGAGATGTATACATGTGTCTATGTATGATATAGATAAGAAGTCACTTTTGTCTGCATGTGGACTACCCGAGGGGTGTGTTTTAGTTTTTTTCAACAACGGCCCGATTTGAAATGGTGGTTGATTTAGTCGTGGATGACAGTCGATGATCATGTGTATATGTCTAGGCACTAACGAAATAACCACGTTACAAGACCTTGGAATCCGGGTTCACATTTGTGCTTTTAGAGTAATGTATTTCAATTAGTCACAACCAACTCACCGTCTTTCTCTGAGTCGTAAAAAAATCAGATATCACATACACATGTCCAAGCCATGAAAAAACAGCCCTGGCAACCAGAAAAAAACTAAAAATACAAAACCCCATCCGTCGTAACTGCCCAAAACCGTCCGAGTTCCACCCTGCGGCTCAAATGCAGACCCACAATGAATCCGTGATGCAGCGGAGCGGAGAAAGAGAATTGTGGATATCCAGGGCGGGGTCTTCTTGAGCGGGGATGGTATTTCGATAATATCTATGGAGGATTTTTCTTTCTTTGCTTTTTTTGGTGGTGGATTGTATGTCGTCATTGTGGAGGTTCGGGACCGGATTGACGGAGGAGTCGGGGCCGGAAATTGTCGACCGGTTAAGGGACTTATGGGGGCGGAGATGTTTGTTTTGTCGGAGTTGATGGCATGACATCAGTGGCTTGGCGGAACTGGATCTTTTTGGGTTGTGAAATTCCACAGTGGTGGCAAGGATGGAGTATAACCAGACTTGGTTTTCTATTGCAGTATGTATGTCTGTATCTATACATATGTCTATGTACATGCCAGGATGCATCCTTATGCAGTTATCTGCAAGTTGGTCGGTCAATGATTCTCATCAAGTATCTGATTACCCAAGAAGGTGTACACACCAAAAAAGGCATACAACATACAAGGAAACAAACCCCCCCCCCTATTAAAAAAAACAACCAAAAAAAAACACGACGCCTCTAGTTTCCTTAATACCAAGACTGACAAGCCTAACCATCTCTATGTGTTCCCTCTTCACTGCCTCTGAAGATCAAAATATCAACTGGGGATATAGTACCGGTCAAGTATTTAGGCTATATACAAAGTCCACCTTGCCGCCAAGAACCATCAGATCTTTTTTGGCGCAGGGTCAACCGGGACGTCGGGGATTCTAAGAAAAGGAAAGGATTATTGAGAAGACAAGAGAATAAGAAGAAGAAGGGGGGAGTGTCTTTACGGAAAGGAGGACAAGGCGAATGTGAAGTGAATTTCTTTGATAGGGGTTGTAATTATACATGTACCCAGGTCATGTCAGTGGTTAATTTGTCTTTGTTGGAGAATCTGTCTTATGTAGGGAAATTGTAAGCGCCGGTACTTTTTTCTTACGGCCGGTTTTAGAACGGTGAGTGAGTGCGAGGTTTTGCGTATTATGGAGATTGTTGAAGTTGGATGTTGGATGGGTTCTACAGTATATACACGTTTGCGACATATACCGGGAACAAAACGGCTTTATGAACCGATACTTTTCTTCATGGCTTACATACATGTTACTCTTCACACCATAGATAACAAACCTATCCGATTCGCCCGGATATTGTAACCGTTTGGAAAAGTCCCGTATCCTCCTTACTCGGTCCGTAATGGGTCTGGACTCAGGCATACATATGTACAAAGATATCCCGTATGTGCCTTGTAGCCCCCACCTGCAGTAGCATTGTACATGAATATGTATATCAGGAAAAGAAAGCAAGCGAAAGGGATCAAGGTAATGCTTTTGCCTGATTGTAACATATGTACATATGTATGTATATACCCGGCTACAAGTTACGGCTGCCACCACACTGGATTGGTCAGTAACACGAATGATGAAAGATGTAGATGCACACCCCACCACCCTAGCTAGATATGTACATACATACATACATTCGTATGTGATGTGTGACGACCATATGTACGCAGGAAAAGGAGAGAGGCGAAAAATAAACCCAAGGATATCTATATTGTAGATAGCGGAGAATACGGAAACAGACGAAATCCGAAATAGCAAGCCTACCCGCAAACAGCAAGCCCGAATATGCCCCCCATCCCCTCGGTGTATCCAAACGGAGAGTCAAGATGGACAAGAAATCGCCTTGAACGACATATATCAAACAACCACCAGAAACTCATGTTAAACAACATTATCGCCGTGATTGAATATCCCGAATGGAAAATAAAAAACTAGCGTTGGAGCCAAGATGTATCAAAACACTTAATATACAATGACTGCCAGATACTTTAAACCGTTAGACTAGCGGGCGGATAGAACGGAGGCTCTGTTACGTAGTGCATGGCGGTTTGCCACTTAGTTAACACCTAAGTACTTGATAGGAGTGCCAAGTCGGTAGATGCAACACGATATCTGTTGTGTGTGTTATTTTGGAAATCTGTACGTCGACTTTGTCTGAGCGGGCGTGGTTGTTTCATGGGGTTCGTTTGGTGTTTGTATTAGCTGGAACGAGAATCAGACATCCTGTGAAGCTGGAGTTCTTGGCTTCTATGCTTACACGGGCACCGGTCGGGGATACAAAAAAAAGATATTGTATGTATGTATATAGACTTTAGACATGATGTTGATATCTAGCAATGCCAATCACGCCCTATACATACAGGAAAACGGGCCGGCCATGTTCCAAGTGGAGTCTTGTCAGGATCATGGATTCCTAGGGCGGAGCACAGAAGTTGCGGGGTTATCCTATATATGCATCCCATAGCGTAGTGTACTGCATTTTTGCTTATAGATGAATGAAACTATGACGTTGGCTTGTTTTTTTTTTTAGGGGGATCCGCTTTGTTTGTAGACGGGCGGGTCTAGTTACTGGCGTGGTTGTATTGGGATTTGATGGGTACTTGCACTTGCGGGGACGACTGACGCTGAAATCCACTTATATGTGCGTGAGTGGCGTTGAATTTGGAGATCTAGATGCGTGGTTATGGAGCCTTGATTTGGATCATGTTTTCTCTGTAAGGCTTGAATTCAAATAGTCTGTACATACATACAAATGTATAAACACATGTATGTACTTTCAAAGTTACCCGAGCGGAATATTACTTTCTTCCATACAGCTACTCAAACTCAAATCCAGAAAATGTCTCTTACCCCCACGGACCAACTAAAAACAACTTGGAGAACCATAATATGTCGCCTCACCGAACCCATAGACTCACCAGTTGGAGAACCATTTATGCACATAGAATACGTGTGACGTCCAAGGCACGTTGCATGCCCCTCTTTAGCCAAGACACCGTCAATTCGTCCTCCACCATGAATCAACTAGGCCTCCACAATGCTCGCCAAGACCAGTACAGACGCACATTTAACGGGCTTAAAAGACTTGTGTGCAGATAACTGCAAGACGTGCCAAGAGAGGGATACACATATCGCCGTTGATTTGGATTGATTGATGGGCTGGGTCTTTTGATGTCTCTGTTTGGTCTTGGCAGTGGTTACGGTGATCGTGGTTGATTTTCTTGGCAGTAATTCCGCCTGCAGGACTCCGCCCCGGCTACGGATACATGACGAGAAAGAATGCGATTCTCGCTATACAGCTGTAGAAAGCTTCCGAGCATTAGATACACCCTCCATTTTTAGCACATCCCGCTGAAGTCAGACCTCGTTTCGTACCTCTTTCCTTTCTGTTGCTTCTCCACGTTCAATATTCCCCTGTAGAAACACCGGAGACTCATCGATCTGACGGTAATCCGTGCAACACAGCTGATAAAGTCATATGAAGAAGTCCAGCCTACTCATGTCCAAATGATATCTATCATAACGGCCAAAAGGTTCGAAGGTTCGTCATGAGGTTTCACAGTGGCAATACACGCTTTGGGTTTTCAGGTTCTCATGGCAACTATCATCATGTCGTCATCAAAACTCCTTTAAAGAATCCCTTAGGGTCATTGAATACCACAGGGTTTCCCCGGATCGGCTAAAACGCAATGAAGAAGCTCGGCCGGCCACGCACGACCGCGTGTGAAAAGGCGGGGTTAGTATTGATGGAATGAACGGTGTAGAGGATACAATACAAATAGAGCAAGTGAACTCGTGGCAAAATGACGCTTATAGCGCTTCTAGGTGACGTTGGAAGCAAGTAGCAAAAAAACCGAGTGAAGTGGGTTTAGTGGACAGGATTTCCGTTACCTAGTTGGTGGCCCTGACGAGGGATTTTTTTAGTCTGATGGGATTTGGGTTTTGGGATGGTGAGGCTTATCTTATCACCAGTGGTAATGTAATGAGCAAAGATATTTGTGACGGAAAAGGATTGGATTGGTTATAATTGCAAAGTTTTGGTTGGTGAATTTACAGACGTTGTTGAGAGTATCAAAAAATTGTAGACCGGTGTTTGTAGAAACGGCGTTTTAAGATGCATTTGTTGAAGGGTTAGTTCCTACGTAACTTATTACTCTTGAGCCTGTCATACTTGTCCTGATTTTTAGGCGCTTACAATATCCTAAGTCCGGTACTGAATCAGTCCGACCTCTCGCAATATATGCGACACTCTTGGTCGGAAAAGCCACTCTTGTACCTCGTTTTACCCCCATTTTGTCGACAATTGTAGCTTATCATCAGCCAAGCTGTCTCCCATTAATACAACGCGAGCCACATTAATCCGAGATACAACAGTCACTTCCTTCAGGCGGCACCCATTGCATTGTGTGTGTATACAGCCAGCCAAATGCCGCTTTACTACATACAGGGCTTATTCCCAAATTACACACCCTGTGTGCTCATTCTTCGGCTTGCTATTCGTCTGGACGTCTGACCTTTTTTACCGCCCTGTTTTCTGCACTTTCACCTGTTTCCTTGTTTCCTGAGGTACTTGGCGGCCATCACCGTAACCAGCTGACTGACCAAGCAAAGTAAAGGAGAGTCTTTCATTCTAAAGAAGCAACAATACATCGTAGTGGTGCCGAGCCTTGAATTGATCCAAAGCGTCCCTGCACTTAACCAAGCGAATAACCCAAACCCAGTAAACGAAGCCAAAAAAGCCACCAAAATCGTAGTTTCTCCAACTTTGAACTTGCACCAACCAACCTCTTGTGGAAACTGCAACCGCACCAAGACCTCATTGCGAATACCGGACTACCACAATATCATTCTTTGCGTGACTCGGACTTTTTGTATCATCACCACCAAAATAAACGAAAAAAAAAACACAAGGCTTCTGGAACCATCGAGAGCTGGTTTCTCCAACTTACTACCAATTCCTTTTGCTCTTCGCGTGTTCTTTTTTCCATAGCTTGTCTTTCACTGTTGCTTTTTGGTTGATTCACCAACTGCGCTCGTAGCTTCCATTCTTAGACACTTCTCCCGCACGCCTTCCTTTTTTGTCTCAGAACAAGTAAAAAAAAAATTGGGCCTCCACAAGGTAGAAAACTATCTCTAGTCTTTTTTTCCTCCACTCTCATCTTGGATTTTCTTTTTCTTTTTTCTTCACGGGTTACCGTTCATCTATTTCTACGCTTTTTTGTTCCTTATTCATCAAGGGTTCTCTTTTGGCGATATCCAGTTTTCCAATTTAATTCCTTGCTTGATCACGCGCTCGTTGTTGTCCCATTTATCGCTCGCCGAAAGTGGACTTTGCAAGCTCCACTTACAATCATTCGTCGGTCGGCGTGCCTTTTTCTGTTATCCTGCAGGGCAGAGACAGATTGATACCGACAAATCAATATCGACAATCGACAACCAAATACAAGCCACACACACTGCACCACAACAGCTTTTACTCAATACTCAGACTACTACCGACCGCTGACAAACTATTCACCGAGAGAGGCTGGTCCGCCGCAACACTATACACACGCCGAGGTGTCTCATTATCCGCTAGTCTTCTCGATAAACTCGCCTCTTTTCTCCACAACCCAGCTTTTGATTAATCTGTCTTCCATTTGCTGTATCTTTACCGGCAATAAGAAGCGCTTCCCTTTTGACATCTGACTTTTGAGCGGACTGTCGCGAATATCAAAACTCCAATCGCATTTCCACACGCCAATTCCGTCGACATTATGGATTCGGCCTCTACAAACAAACCGAACGATGCCCAGGGTAAGTCTCCTCATCCTCAGTCTCCTTCTTTAGTCGTCTATTTCCATGAAAGCCCCGTTCGTGAAGCCTCGATCTGGTGGTTCCATTGTGCTATGCAAGTCGCATGCTCTTGATGCTACTCATCATCATTCCCTATTCCATGACCGTCTGTGACGTTCGCTTTGAGTCTGATGTCCCTACGTTTTGGACACCACCACGTCCAAAAGTAGACGACAGACCAAGTTGACCCGAGAACCAGCCAATACTACCACTCCACTTTCTCTTTTCTACTCCATTTTACCTCTTTTGTTGCCTTGATCCCATTCATAATCCCAGAGCCTCTTTTTCACGCCTTTACTTGTTGCGGTAATGCATCTTGGCTGCTTCTAAAAACCAGGGCTTATTTGAACGCACCCCTCCCCCCAGGCATCAACTGCCAGGTTTCTGTTATAGTGGACAATCGCCATCAGTCGCTAAAAACACCAACACACTACCGTCTCATGTCGCATTTACACCCCTCTTGCTTGGATTGACTTTGGTATATATGGGCTTGGTCTTCTCCCCCATCTTGCCCTATGTCTTTTCCAACTGGCTTTTTGTTTCGACTTTTCATTGCAAACAACATTTTTTAGTTTATTTACTTGTTTCTTTGTTCACTACTATTGTGGACCCAGAGACCAAAGACCAAAGACTAATTTTTATTCAACCTTTAGCACCAACTCCGGGTGTCTCTTTCAGACAGTCGTCCCAGTCCAATTTGGCCAAATTCGTCATGAGCAACAACCAGGCCAACGCAGTGCTCCCTAGCTCTGGCTCTCTGTCCTCGCCAGAGCTGCAGTTGACTAACAATGAGAGCAGGGTGGCGGGCCCCACAGAAACCACTATTACCGCACCCACCAACTCACAACCTGTTGTTCAGAGAAATGGACTTCCCACACCTTCTACTACACCTTCCGCCACTCCAGTTCTTTCTGTCATGCGCTCATTGCAAGATCTCAAGGCAACCACATCGTCTTCTTCCACCCCAAGACTACTAGAGTCGGTTTCAAACACCAAGTTGCCAATGCTCGACACTACTTTTGAACAACCAAGACGAGCAAACCCTGCTCCCGCCGTCAACCAACACATGCACAATATGAACAACAACATGTTGATTCCGTCTGTCAACCTTCCTCCAGCACCACACTCGGCTCCAGAGTCCAAGGCCGACACTCCTGTGTCTGGCATGAGTGTACCTTCGACCGCCCAGAGTTCACCAAGACTGTAAGTCGTTGTCCTCTTTCTTTTTTCTTGATTTTCACTCGTCGCTTTTTTTGTGGATTCACGTGCATGACACAGCGACGGAAAAAAAAAATCATGACGCTGCGTACATTACTAACAACGCTTTATTAGACCCCCACAACGGCAAAACTCTGGCACGCAGACTCCCCGCGTTCGGCCACATGCCACTACCCTCAGCATTCCCGGCATGACTCGGTCCAAGGTTTCGCCCGACGGTAAGATTGCCGAGCGGGATGTAGCCTCTAAGCTTGTTATTGTCATGGTGGGTCTTCCAGCCCGTGGCAAGTCTTACATCACCAAGAAGATTCAGCGCTACCTGTCATGGCAACAACACAACTCCAAGATTTTCAACGTCGGTAACAGAAGACGAGTTGTTGCCGGTCTTACTCCTGCCACTGCTCTTCCCGACGCCCGCCCTACTAGAAGTCCCTCGGAGGTTGCGTCGATGATGCTTCATGGTAGACCAATGGACCTTCCCAACCCTCCCGAGATGCACCTCAACATTCCCGAGGCTGTGCAGGAAGAAGAGGCCGACGGTAGCATGGATCAATCTGCGCAGTTTTTCGACCCTTCCAACAAGACTGCTGCCAAGCTTAGAGAACAGGTTGCGCTGGCTACTTTAGATGAACTTCTCGACTACCTTTTGAATGGTGGTGGTTCTATCGGGATCCTTGACGCCACCAACAGTACTCTTCAGAGACGGCAGAAGATTGTCGAGCGCATCAAGGCGCGCGACAGCAACCTTGGAATTCTGTTCATTGAGAGTATCTGCAACGACCAGGAGCTTTTGGAGGCCAACATGCGTCTCAAGTTGTCTGGACCCGACTACAAGGACAAGGACCCTAAGCAGTCTTTGGAAGATTTCCGTCGTCGTGTCGAGGCTTATGAAAAAGCGTATGCACCGTTGGGTGATTGGGAGGAGAAGAACGATCTTCAGTACATCCAGATGATCAACGTTGGACAGAAGATTATCCAGTACCGTCTTCGTGGATTCCTTAGCGGTGGGATCGCCAACTATCTGTCCTCATTCAACCTCTCGCCTCGCCAAATCTGGATCACTCGCCACGGATACAGCGTGGACAATGAAGTCGGCAAACTCGGTGGAGATTCAGAGCTGACTGAGCGTGGCCACGTTTTCGGTCGCGATTTGTACAACTTTATGACGATGAAGCGTAAGGAGTGGTTGTACGAACAGACTGCCCGCGCCATGTCCAGCTTCCCGCCACAGGCTGGTGACCAGACGCCCCCGTATCCCGAGTTAAACCGGGAGCTCAACGAGAAGAACTTTTGCGTTTGGACTTCGATGTTGAAACGTAGCGTAGAGACGGCCGAGTACTTTGAAGCTGATGAGGATTACGACGTGAAGAACTGGGAGATGCTCAATGAACTCAATGCGGGTAACTTTGAGGGGATGACTTACGAGGATATCCAGCACAAGTTTCCTGAAGAGTTTGCTAAGCGCCATGAGGATAAGCTCAACTACATTTACCCTGGTGTAGGTGGTGAAGGTTACCTCCAGGTTATCTCCCGATTGCGTGACATGGTGCGCGAGATTGAGCGTATCACCGACCATCTGTTGGTTATCGGCCATCGCTCGGTCTGTCGGGTGCTGATGGCTTATTTCATGGACTTTACTCACCAAGACATTGCCGACATGGATATCCCCCTGGGCACTGTCTTTGCCATTGAACCTAAGCCGTACGGGATCCAATTTCACGCATACAAGTATGATGAGGTTAATGGTACGTTCACTGAGATGCCGAACTACAAGCCTCAGCGTGTCGGCGAGACTTGGTCGCCGTAAGCGTTCATTCGGGGGTGTGTCTTTACAAAGAGACTTCTTTTGGAGGCTCTGTTTAAGTTTGGTGTTTAGTACGACATCAGGTGAGGGGGTGGTTACTTGCATATGCAAAGGAGTTGAAGGCTTTTGTTCACGTCGTCTGATAATGGCTCGAGACTTTTTGAGGTCCGTGGGCGAGTGGAGTGTTCTTGTGGGATGAGGCTCAAGGGGTGACATCATACGACGTTGCGGCTCAACAACATGTTGTAGCATCTGACATTTTTTCTTTCGCATTTTTCTGTTTTTTTCTTTTTACGACGTCATTATGCTACTGTCTCTTTGAGACGGAGCCGGGTTTAAGGGTGTGTAGTTTTCCATATTGGGAGGGTGTCAAAATGGTTGTGATCTCTTCCCAGGAGAGATGGATATGGCTATGGAGTTTGTTTTTTCTTTTTGTTTTGATTTGCTGGACTGGACGGGTGTTTCGGTCTTGGCCTTTTTTCTTTTTGTGGATTTTTCATTTGTTTTGCGGGTGTTTTGGGGGTTTCGATACTACATTCTGCCAAGTGCTGGTTTTTGGATATGTCTTTTGTACTTTTTTATTTATCGGGTTCTTTTTAATTTTGAAAATTATGTGATGTGATTGAATGTGTGTATCTATAAGACTACAACGCCGCCACTTAACACCATGATCTGATGGGCTCGTCGTCTGTCAACTTCCTTCTTCAACATGACTAAACAACTACTAACAGCCAGGACCCTAACCTCTTCTATATCTTCTTCACAACCTTCCCATTCATCCATCCACAACTCTAATAACCCTCCATTTCCTGCTGTGTTTTTCTCCGTGCCGGGTGTCCGGGTATTCTTATCTCTTCGGAACCGAGCAACTGGAGTCTTAAGTTCCCCTTCCTTGCCCGAAGGCAGAACAATACGGGCGACCTTCTCAAATAGTAAAAGGGAGTCCGGGACAGGATCAAGAAGGGCACGTTCGGGTTTACTTGCATATCGCCAAGTGAATGTCCCAAGGGGTGTCCGCAACGTAGTCGACTTGCGAAGCGTCTTCCCGTTCACTGCGATAGGCGACATCTTAGACGGGTCTTGTAACGGGGTTGCACCGCGTGATAGGAGGATCTGTGGGGTTCTTGAAATGGCGAATTCGTAGATTGTTTGGGAGATTTCTTGGAGTTGGCCGGTGGGGGATAGCCGATGGAGAAGGTTTGTGCGGGTCCGGTGGGGGGACCGTGAGGATATGTAGAGGGGCATGTCGCCGGGGGTGGGGGTCGATGAGGTGGCGTTGAATATGGGGATGGGATCGAGACAGCCGGGGGTGGGGATGGCGAAGAGGGGTTTTCCGTGCGCTTGGATTTGGAGCTTTTGGGTTGGGGGGGCGAGAGTGTATGAGGGGATCGAGGGAGTTGGTGATAGAGACGGGGAAGAAGACGGGGATCCGCCGGAGGTTTTGGGACGGCGGGGGGATGATGGGGTGGAGGTGAAGAGGGCAGTTGAGGTGGACATTTTGGCGGTAATGATGAATGAATTGGAGTCGGGTTGTTCGGTACTTTGACGAGGGGAAGTTACAGTATATATACATCACCATCACCATGTCGTTCAATATACGAAACTAAACGACCGGAATATCGCTGCCTACCGTACCACAAACTAACATAAACTAACTGACAACCTAGTCAAGATATCAAACAACTCCCTCATGAAAATAGTAACACTGAACTTCTATTTTTTAACATCCATATATACCTCTTTTACAATAAACTAAAACACTGTATATCTCGTTCAATCTCCTTCATCATCTCGTTATATACTTCCATCTTCGTTAAAATCACCACCAACTTCCGTGTAACCCACTTCCAGGGTTCATTAGGGTCCCAAAAATCCCCATCTTCATCGAAATCAGGCACCGATATAAAAGAGGGCACGGACCAAGACGCATTGACAAACATATAACAAGAATAGTATATAGGAATCCATCAACCACGATGCCGATCTATCCGTCTCTAGAGTCTACCTCCCCCTTTGTCAAACCGTCTTCAATGCGCGTCTGCACCCAAACCGGCCACTCATTATATCCCCGCCAGGCTTCATCGACCGCCCAATTCCCCTTACGTAGCCACCGAGCGGAGACATTTTCCCCGGCTATTAACGCCGTGAGAGCCAGCCAGTGCGTTATCAGTAATGCCACCGGCTGTTCTGGACTGCCTAGGAGTGTTCGGAATGTGGCGTGTGGTAGTTGGATGGCCCAGGTGAAGAGGGCCGATAGCGCTTTTTGAGCGGCGAGGGGACTGCTGTATAGTGAGGCGGATATTCCCTGGAGATGGGCGTGGAGAGATTGTGTTACTGGCGTGGTGCAGAGGGGGGATAACGCTGTGAGTGCCGTGTTGGACATGTCTGCGTGGTGTCTTGATATCGGGCTGTTCGGCACGGTATTCGACGGGGTGGAAGATGTACCCTGTGAACCTCTCAACAAAGCCAACGTCCGTACAAACGTTAAAAAATCCACAAAACCATCTTCCATAAGAACACTCTGTCTGGCGAGTGCCCAAACCGCCCCTTCCAACGCCTCTCTCTCGTCACCATCCCCTCTAACCCTTCGCATATCAGCGATCCGTTTCTTAACACCCTGGATAGCTCTTGTGCGATGGCCCATGGCGACGGCGTGCATGGTCCCATCACGAAGGGCTAGATCGGACGCTGCGAGGCCGAGGAGTGAGTGCATTAGATAGTCGTGATTATGGGCGAGTCCGAGAGGACCGGCGGAGAGAAGATGGTGGAAGAGACGCATGTCGAGGAGCGAGAAGAGGGGGATTTGGTTGTGTGGTTGGTGGGTTACCTGGGGGGTTCGTGGGTATTCACAGGATAGACCTGTCTTGGTACAATGCCCACATGCCGGTCTAGTTTCCTGACACTATTCCAGTTAGTCCAACCGCATTCCTAGCCATCTAAGAAAGAACATACCTTGATTCTCCTCCGCTTACAATTATAACAACCCCTCCGACTCTTCGTATGTCCCCTCCGTTCCTTCTTCCGTCTCAATAACCCCCCAAACTCCGGCGGACTAACCGAGCCATCCACCCCGCTAGATTCCACCTCAACCGAATACTCACCCAACGGATAGCCACCGCCCAAGAACATCGGCCCAACCATCTCCATCGCCGGCTCCAACCCACCCATAGGAAACCCCCCCGGATACCGTGAATACAACGGATTCCCCAGTTCCGACGCCTCCGTCAACGGAATAGCATGTCTATACCCCGGCGCCGGCGAAGAAGTGAGACTCCTCGGTGGAGAAGTTCCCGCGCGATGATACATTCCATGTTGTCCGGCCGAAGTAGTAGGGATCTGTCCAGCAGATAAAATCGGGTAATTCAATAAACTCTGACCGTCGCCGGTACCATGGAACTCTCCCAACGGGGTAAACGCTCTTCTCCCCGTCATCGAGGGTTCCACCGTAGTCGTCTGATTTCCCAAGGGATACATAATGATGAACCTGTCAAAACAACAAAAAACAATAACGTCAACGTCAACGAAAAAGACAAAACAAACGAAACAAAAAACAACACTTACGAAAAAATTAAGAAACTGCCATGCCACGCGCACGCCATCTATATAAATCACTTGTCATCACCGTCCGAGCACCGCCCCTCCAAACAACCCCGGTTTCACCGCACAGAGTCCATTCAGACCGGAAGATGGTCCCTGCGCCGTCCGAGGTACCGCCAAGATACACGGCTTTCTTAGCCTCGTGAACTTTCTCCTTATTGCGAATAAGTCCGCGAGTTACCGTTGACAGGGAAACTTAACCGGTGCTGTGCCGTACACTAGTTCTATTAAACTATCCAAGGACATACATAGAATCCCGGTCCGTCCAGATCCCCGCCGAGTGAGGCCGTCGGTTACTCTACATTATGCGACATGACTCCACGACCAAACCACTCTGCCACCGTGCCAAACCTGTCTCCGCTGCGTTCAACTTCTAAATCGAATAATTCATGTTTCCCAGCATTCTCTTCTTGCGCCTTCCGTAAAGCCCGTACTGTAGCATTGGCTCCCATACATAAAGGACATTCCACCTCCGCATCTTCACCTCCCCCGCGTAGACACCGCTGATGGAACGAGTGTTTACACAGGAAATGGACAATCGGCAACTCCAATTGCCCACCGCAGTCTGAGCACCGTGTCGCTTGGAAGACCGCTGGCTTGGTAGATATCTCGGCTAGTTCCGTGCGTTTTTGCTCCGCTTCGGCTTTTAGCGTTGCGATGCGTCGTCGGTTAGACGCGATAGAGCGGCGTTCACGGTCAATTGTTTCCGTGAGATACGGTTTTATCATGCCCATTGTAGCCACACCACGAGCACTCGAGGTTCTCCCTACAAGCGTTTGAATCACCTGAAGAGGCGCCATCAGACCGTCGCTGTCGATTTTGTGCAACACTGCCGCTAATTCCTCTGGGCCAGCTTCTGCGAGAATAGCCGCATCGGATGTCAAATATGAAAGAGCCGCGGGATATAACTGAGCTTCTTCCGGTCCATACTTTCTGAGAGCTTTCATTGCCCCAGCCGTATCTTTGGCCGCCGTATAAGACCGGAATATATCAAAGTACAATCCCGACTGTTCCCGCACCAAAGTCGTGCCATCCTTAAACGAAGCAAGATCGGACAAAAGCAACACATTAGAACTCTCCATAGGAATATCCTTTCCCTCGATGAGTTTCTTGGCTTTAACCTCCCATTCCTCTTTTTGAGATCCCTTTCGTTCCTGCGATTTGCGCAGATACATCTCAAACAACGTCGTGTATAAGTCGGTTTTATCCCCATCACTGACATCCGGCTCCTCCAAGCAACATTCCAAGAACTGGATAAACTCATCTGGGTGATCCAAGAATGAAGAAAACGCCGTTCTAGGAGGTGTAGGAGTATACTTTGGTGCGGGGATATCATCCTCGTGGACCATAACCACAGAGTTTCTGATCTCTCCACGACTTGGGGTGCCAGGACTTCCAATTGTTGAACTGTTCAAGTATGGCAGGGCAATGAAGTTGCTTAGGTTCTGTACCGCCGTGGCCGCGATCCCGGAACTAGCGGGAGTCTGAACCTCGACGGGAGCTACCGCATCGATGATTGGTCTGTAACGGCCCGTATAGTATGCTACAAACAACTTGGTAGTCTCAGCAGGGCAGTGTTCAATCAAAACACGTGCGTACTTCATTAGACATGTGTAGGCCTATATAATGTTAGCATCCTATACCCCCGGTATACACGAAATACTTACAGTGTCTGGCATCTGGTGACAGATGAACAATAACGCCTCTTGATACTTCTTAGAGTCCTCCACCAAGATATCAACAACCATTTCAACCTCCCCATGCTTTTCCGCAAGGTACGCGGCCTGTTCATAGTATCCACCTTGTCTGCACATAGCAATCGCAGTGTCAAGGTCAAACTTCAAGTCTCCTGGTGACTTGATGAACTTCTCAAGCTTATCAATATCCTTCAACTTAGCATAGCAGTTCAATAACAACGTAGTATGATCTGCCGTAGCCTTACGGTGCTCATGGAGATGCTCCAGGTACGAAATAAGATTGTGAATCCTTTGTGTGTCAAGAAACTTGCGGATAACTTGAGACGGCTCGGTACTGTCGATCGCCCGGATATACTGCACCATAGCCCCATCAAAGTCACCTTTCTGATAAAGAAAGTCACCAAACTTGCGGAAGATGATACTCTGCTGTTCAGCATCCATTCCCGACTTCTGCGCTAACTCAATCGCCAGAGGATAAAGGTTCCGCCGGTACAACATGTCCAACTTGCTCGGCAGTGACTTCTCATGGTACTTTGTGATCTTCCCGTCCTGTGCCAATGTATATAAGTCGCCCCAAATCTCAAATATGTGGCTCACCGGCGACACGATAGATTCTGTATGTGCCGCCACTCTAAGTGTCGGCTCAAGCAACAAAAACGACGATACAGTGAGAACATCAGCCGCGCCACCAAGTCTCCCCATAGGCTCTTTCTGCTTCCGTGTGCTGTTTTCCGACGGAGGACAGATCAATGCCACGTATGATCCATACGTGGAAATCAAACTCTTGTTGCAGTCATACGCAGTGGGTGGCCCTCTGCCTTCGATCGTGTAATAGTATAGGGCATCCTCCCGTGCAACTACCACATCACCAGTTCTCTTATCCTTGGACATGCACCCAACTGCACACCCGGCATCTTCAATTGTCTTGGCTGGCGAGTTTTGTCCTTTCTTGGTGATTTGGATGCGCAAGATACGCGATGTGGTCGCTATGAAGAGACAAGTGTCCTGTGCTTCGTCGACTGACATTTCAATGCCCGTAATAGGCTCATCCGATTCGTGCACTATTCTTTGCTTGGTGCCGAGATCGTTGATGAGATCACCGCGGATAACCGTTACCGACCCGTTGGCGAACCCTACCGCGATTTGAGCCAGGTCTTCGCTTGTTGCAAGAGCAGATATCTAATCTTCGTTAGTCCCTCTGTCCGCCTATCAAAAACCTACAATACCCACAGGAAACTGCTTCTTGTTGTTATTGATAGCCAACGTCGTCAAACATGTTGGCAACCCCGTCTTCTTGGAAATCTTATCCAGCGCCCAAACCTTGAGCACCGGCGCATTACTAAGGTCCTCCTACAAACATCTCGTTAGTAGTTCATCTTTGGCCCCGCAAATGACATCACCTACAGCAACAGTGACCAATAAACTCGTCCCCTCCACCTGGCGCATATGCGTAATCGTCCCGATATCGTGGGCTTGGAAAGACCGTACAATCTTCCATTTTGAATTTACAATGCGCACTTCTCCCTCAAAAGTTCCAAAAAACAAATTATCAGACCCCGTGCAAAGACACGCTATCTCATTGCTCTGGAAGAATATCCGCGCCTCATCGTCCAACTGTTTAATCGGGCAAACATCAAAAAAGTCAAATGACTTCCACTGCGATCAGTAAACACTCGTTAGTTCATCCGATCTCATCATCAAATCGTCACCACCGTAGGATACAACTCACAGAGAGCGCCATTTTGTCTGGTCTATTTTGCAGTCTTGTCGTCTGTATACTTCACTATAACCAAAGGCGCATTCAACTCGTGATCTTGCTGTTGCGCCTGAGCAAGGCTCCACCAACCACCTAGCGCATTCAATGTCGTCAGAGCCCCATGGCCAAGGGTTCACCTGCGACTGATCCAGCTCTGATCATCACGTGTGAAGTTCAATAACCCTAAATATGCAAGTCAAGAACCATGGTATGGAGGGGTAATTTTACAATTGCGCAGAAGTACTTTATTAATCCAAAGAGTATCACACTTGTTTAACTCCATTGTGAGGACCCAAAGTGACAAATCACAGTAAGTTGCTAGGACTATCTTAACATCGCCAACTCTTTATTGAGACATTGATTGCGGACCCATGCTCATGCCCCACCAAAACATTTACTACTTTTACTTTCTTGGGTCCTCCCGCTGACCAATTCAATCATTCTATAGAACCTCATTATCTACCAATAACGGTAGCAACTGCCTTACGACCTCCCACCTGCAGTTTTTCACCCCATAACAACAAATCCACTTCTAGCCTGCCTGGTATAGCCTTGTCTTCAATCTCAACAACGTAAATCGATTTCATCCTACTATACCCAACTATCCACCGACGTCATTCTTCGCATGGTCTGCATCCTGTCTTTAGGGTTTTGTCTAGATTGAGCGACGGATCTTGTCTATATAGTTGGTTGTTCTAGACTGCAAATCCTTTCTTGTTAACACGATTGAGTCTGTTTGGTTAGGAGATGCTCGACTCCTCAACGTCCTTTTATCTCTCGTCTTTCACTTCATCCAACTGGACCATCCATACCAAAACCGCCCGTCATGAGCGAGAACAGCAGTGCTGCGGGGGATTCGCGTCCCCAGTCAGGCGCAGGCCCCCAGGGAAACCAGACCCCCGATGCCCCCGACAAGGAAACCATGGAGAAGGTGTGTCTATGGCATGGCTGTTAACAAGTCTCACTTGCATTCTAACCCGGCTTTCGTCGTCCCTAGATTCGTCTCCGTCGTCTCGCAAAGTTAGGCCTTTTGAACAGAGCATCTCCCAGCCCTTCTGAACCATCGTCTCCCCAGCCTGAATCGTCCGCCAGCACCGCTCCGGAGAGCCCTTCCAGCCGTTCTGATGCCGCCCGCTCCACCGCGTCTTCATCCATCTTCGCCGCTATGGCTGCCGCCAAAAGCGCCGCTCCTCCAGCTGCTCCGAAGTCTGTCACGCCCGCACCGGCTCCCACGAAGCCCGCACCCAAGACTATCAAGCCCTCAACATCAGGTACGGGATTAAAGAGATCGATAGTGCAAGCAACTGCGGCTGACAATTTAACAGAGGTTCCCGCAGTTGTTCCTGTGCAGAAGAAAGTTCGGCCGGTGGTTGTTGAGTCCCTAGAGGACTTTACGGACCGCATTTTGACCGAAATTTTTCACTTCACTGTTGATCCTGAACAGAAAGTCCTCAAGTCAAACAACAAGATTCCTCTGTGCTACTTGGAGTCAGTGGCGAACGATTTGAAAGAATCAGACTTACCAGTAAAGCTGAACCTTGAGTGGCTTGACGCAGCTATCATGGATGTCTGTGCCCAGTACCCAGAGGAAAAGTCCCTGTTTCAGTATCTTCTACCAACATGGAGTCGCGCGCAAGCCGCGCGCCGCAACCTCCCGAGAGATGTTCCCCGGGAAAAGACCGCGGTCCTTGATGAGACAAAGAGACTCATCATAAGCAACTGCGCTTTTGCCATCACCATGCCTGCGTACTTCAACCGTTTAGATGAAGAAGGGTCTGATTTGCCATCGAAACATCTGTCCCACCACTTGTGTCTTCCTGCTACAGATGACACTGGTGTTGATGATGAGTGGCTCCGGTCGATTGCGCAGAGCTTTGATGATGTGGATGGGCTACGTGATGGTTTTGGTTTTGCCGTGGATCTTATGTGTATGAAGTTGAGAACGTCATCGCTTGAGAGCCTAGAGTACAGAGCCATTCTCAATGTATGTGATAATACCTTTTGATGGAATACGACATGATACTAACTATATCTATAGGCTTTCCTGGCATTCTCCAGATGCCCTGAGATTCTGAGATGTATCTCCGAGCGTCCCATGTTCCTCACAGCCAAGACAGGTCGGGAACTGGAATCATTGACTACATTTGGTTCGTTATTCCGCCTGTCTCCACTTCTTGAGCCTTCACTTGAAGTGTTTTTCCCTTCACCCAGAACACTGAACAAGAACACTATTGGCCGGTCTCAAGATTCTCTCCGTATGGTGCTGCAGGGGGTACAGACAGATCTCTTCACCATCGTCAGCGCCTTCTTGCGTGTCGATGCCACAGTTAGAGGGAGAACCCTTGACTGGTTTGCGCTTGCTGTTAACCTTAACCACAAGCGCAGAGCTCTGCGAATGGACGATCTCGTTTCTTCGTCGGCCATGATGGCCAATGTCACACGCATTCTTGATCGTCTGTGTGAACCCTTCATGGAGACCACCTTTAGCAAGATGGACAAGATTAACGTGGACTACTTCCGCCAGAACCCCCGCGTCAACATCATGGATGAAACCATGTTGAACGCTGACGAGGCTACTGCCAAAACCTTTTACGAGACCACTCTCCCCGGAACTCCTCATTTCATCTCAGAAATCTTTTTCCTTACCTTGGCGGCCCATCATTACGGTACAGAGTCCATGATTGACAAGCTCAAAGAACTCCGCCGCGAAATCACACATTTCACTTCTTTGTTAGAAAAGGTTGAAGCTAGCCGTGGAAAGATTTCTAACCCCGCGGAAAGAGCAAGAATCGAGGCCATCGTTCGTCGCCATGAAGATCTGCTGAACAAGCTCATGGCGCGTGAGTTTGCGATGGAAGGTATTCTGCAGGATGAGAAAATGCAGGGGACTTCTATCCGTTTCATGCGCTTCCTCGCCGTGTGGCTTTTACGTGTTGGTAGTCAGACGGAGTACACGCCTGACAAGACTATCACCCTGCCGTTACCGTCGACAGATAATGAGGTGTTTTCTTGCATCCCGGAGTATGCTCTGCAGGTCTTAGCGGATAACTTCAAATACGTTTATCGCCATGTACCGCAGGCCTTGTCTTTCTCGACTGGCCCAGAACTCGCTACTCTGTGCATTACGTTCCTTGAGTGCTCGGAGTTGATCAAAAACCCTTACCTCAAGTCAAGTTTGGTCTCAATCTTGTGCTCTGGGTCTTGGCCCCGGACCCAGTTCTCGGATGGTATCCTGGTGGATATGCTTGCACGCTCTCCGTTTGCCAACAAGTACCTTCTTCACGCACTCATTAAGTTCTACATTGAGTGTGAAAACTCGGGTGTCAGTAGTGCATTCTACGACAAGTTCAATATCCGTTATGAAATCTTCCAGGTCATCAAGACCGTGTGGAGCAAAAACGAGATTTACAGCAAGAAACTGACACAGGAAAGCACCAGCAACCGTGACTTCTTCGTGCAGTTTGTCAACTTGCTCCTCAACGACACGACATATGTACTAGATGAAGCTATTGGGAAGTTCCCCAAGATCCGGCAGCTCGAGCAAGAACTCTCTCCGATGAACCAGACAGAGATGTCAGCTGAAGATCGTACTGCCAAGGAGGATGAGCTGCAACAGTTGAGCAGAAATGCCCAAAGTTACATGCAGCTTGCCAATGAAACGCTGGCTATGATGACCATGTTCACGCGGGCACTGAGAGATGCCTTCACCATGCCGGAGATTGCGCCTCGTTTAGCCAGCATGTTGAACTACAACTTGGAGACTCTGGCAGGTAGTAAGGGTGGTAGACTCAAGGTTAGCAACCCTGAGAAGTACCACTTCCGGCCTCTCGAGTTATTGTCTTCTTTTGTAGATATCTACAACAACCTGGCGCCTTCGCAGGCATTTGTTGAGGCCGTAGCGGCAGATGGTCGTTCGTATAAGCCTGAGTGGTTTGATCGAGCCCTGATGATTTTGACCAACAAGTCAATGAAGGACCCAGCGGCCCTTCAAAGGTTTGCGATAACCAAGGAAAAGTTCCTCACTGCCAAGACAGAATTAGACCAAGCTGAACTCGACCTTGGTGACATTCCATCCGAGTTTGAAGACCCCATTCTTGGTGATCTGATGAAAGATCCTGTTCTTCTGCCATCGCACAACATTGTCGACCGGTCAACTATCGTGCAGCATCTCCTTTCAGACGCAAAAGATCCTTTTACCCGTCAACCCATGACAATTGACGATGTGGTGCCACAACCGGAGTTGAAGGAAAAGATTACTAAGTGGAAGGAGGAGAAGTTGGCAGCGGCAAAGGAGAAGTTACGGGCTGAGGCAGCAAAGAAGGCGGAGGATGTTCATGCGGAAGTGGAGGCGGATGCAATGGACACATCGGAGGATTAATCATTAAGAGTATATTTATGGTAATAATGGATTGTTTTGTTCTTGGTATTTTTATTATACAGTTATTATTCTTTAAACAACAAAATTAAGCAGTGGCGGCGATGGCTTCACCGAGAAGCTCAAGTGACTTTTCAATATCAGCCTCCTCAATCACAAGACTGGGCGTAATACGAAGTGTGTTGGTGCCCGCCGTGATAATCAACAAGCCTCTCTCTCTCGCCGCCTGGACAATGGGGCTGGGGTCCTTGGTAAGTTGCACACCAAGAATAAGACCCTGTCCTCTAACCTCGGTAATCAACTCGGGGAATCTCTCCGCCAGCTTCTTCAATCCCGCACGGAACACCTCACTCTTCTTCTCGACACCGGCAAGTAACGCCGGGTCAGATAATCTACCAAGGACATAATGGCCCAGTCTGCAAGCTAATGGGTTTCCACCAAAGGTTGTCCCGTGGTCACCAACAGCAATCCTCTCCGCAACAGACCCATTCACAATGGTGGCACCAATGGGGAACCCGTTTCCAAGGGCCTTGGCCGTGGTGATGATATCCGGGTGCGCATCCTTGGGGAAATGGCTGTGTGCCCAGAGTTTTCCGGTTCTGCCCATTCCGCATTGGATTTCATCGTAGATAAGCACCGCGCCAACCTCCTTGCACCGGGCCGCAAGCGCGCTGAAGAAGACGGCACTTCCCCGGTTTACTCCGCCTTCGCCCTGGATAGGCTCGACGATTACTCCGCATGTGGCGGGGG